>JARKHS020004337.1:0-172500 GCA_030143305.2 Amblyomma americanum
ATAGGGTGGCAGCAACTGCAAAGAACAGGGCTAAATGGAGAGAATTGAAGATATTTTGCCTAGTGGGCGTAGTTAGGCTTATAATGATGATAAGTGTTCCTAATAGCGTGGTTTCGTAGAGGGAAATGAAGGACCTTTTCAGGTGGAAGCAAATCAAATGGCTAGGAAAATGGCGAAAAGAAGAGGAATTCAAGATATCGCTTCAGATCAGATTGTAGGCTTTAACAGATGACAATAACCTTATGACCAAAAAATGAAATATCCTATAGCTACCATTACAGAGTGCTCAGTAGACGTACGCGGTAGGATGTTTTGACAGGAATCCGTCAAGCTCTCTCAGGAGACGACAGATCTGATTTAGAAACGACAAGGCGTGAATTCATCAAACCCACGAAGAGACTTAAGCTGGAACAACTATCAAATTTTATATGTGCAAGGAACTGACTTAAGGAAGTCTAATCTAGAGGTAATCACGCATGTTCCAAATAACGGAGGTAGCATAAAGGCGATGAAGAGAAAACTACTCACAAGCAAACACAAACATTATGCTTTGAGAGGAAAAGACAGCAATACAGAAAGTGATATGGATAAGAAAGATAAAGTACCTGAAGCGTTCTGCGCAATCTGAAACCTGGAACATAAAATCGTGATGTAAATGAGATATGAAATATCACACAGCAATGGAACATCCTGCAATAAGGAAAAAGAAAGTAAAGAAAGCGTTAGGGACAAGGAAAATGCAAAGTAGCTGTTTAGGTTCTGATAACAGCACACCTGTTCCAGGACGGAGGGGAGATTGTGCTATATGAAGTGGCCACCCAGTATACTCAAAGCCTTATGATCCAGAGCACGCGAGAAGCTTCGAATAACGCTGACATAATCGTAATCCATAAGAAAAATGGCGGTAATGCCTTGAAAAACTAAATTAATTGAAAATTATTTGCCCCTTAAAAATTTTCTAAGGTAAACGCTAATATATTCAGGAAAGCCTAGGACTTAAATCAATCAAATAATGAGGCAAGCTTTCGTAAACAACACCTGACAATAGACCGTATTCGCACTGTCAACCAGGTGAAAGAGAAATGTGTAAAACATAACTGCACCCACTTATCAGCCTTCAAGGAGTAAGGAAAAGCCTTTGACTCACAAGAAACCTCCGCAGTGATGCAATAATTGTTAAATCAAGGCGCAGGAGAACTTTATGTAAAAACCTTAGAAGATAATCTATAACGACTCCACAGCTACCATAGCTCTTTATAATGTAAGCAATAAAACTGAAATAAAAAATTAAGGCACTGAGAAGGGGGATCAGGCAGGGAGCCATGGTCAGACCGCTGCTATTGAGTGCCTGTTTAGAGGAGGTGTTCAGAGGTCTGAATTGGGAATGATTGGGCAGAAAATTTACAAAAAACACCTTAGAGATCAGCGATTTGTGGATGATCTAGCCTTGCTAAGTCAATCAGGACATGAACTGCAAAGCATGATCGATGAATTAGACAGGCAGAGTAGAGCGATGGGACTAAATATTAGTGTGAAGAAAGCCTGGGTAAACTGCAAAAGTGTCGAAAAAGGAACAGAACTTTATAATAGGTAGAGATGATATGCAAGTGGTAAGAGAATATGTCTACTTATGGTTGGTAGTGGCCGCAGGTCCGAATCACGAGAGCGAAATAACTAGAAGGGCAAAAACAAAGTGAAGTGCTCTTGGCATGTTCTCGTAGTTCGTGAATGGCAGTATACGGATATTCCTCAAGAGCAAATTTTATAAAAGTCTTACCTTGCCGGTGCTTACCGAAAGTGTAAAAGCGTGGTAGATAACAAAAACATTCAAACTTAAATTAACGAGAACACAACTAGCTTTGGAAGAGAAATTGGGAGGTGCAACGTTAAGAGGCACCTAGACAGCAGATTGGGTAAGGGCCCCAGTGCGGGCTATTTATATCCAATTCAAAATTAAGGGGAAGCAATGGCCTTTGGCACGGCATGTAATCATGTAATTCGAAGGCAATATAACTGATGTCCTTAAGGGTGATGGACATGGGTGGAAGGGAAGGCAAGTATAGCTGTAAGGGGCAGAAAGTTAGGTAGGCTGATGAGATTAACATCTTCCCGGGGATATGGTGGCCGCCGCTGGCACAGGGCATGATTATTTTGAGATATGTGTAAGAGGCTTACGCACAGCAATGTGTATAGTTATGCTGATGACGATGTCAAGCACAGAAGTTCAGCCATGTCACAGACAGTGCGCTTCGGCATTTCGCGCGACACCAGACTACGTGCACTAAATAGGGATGCAGACTGCCACTCAAAGTAACAAAATTTGATAGAGATCAGCAGCGAGTCTCTTAGAAAACACATGAAACGCTTAAATAGATTCAACAATATAAGTCAAGTTATTTCAGACTTTATAAAAGGTACTGAAGCATAAATATTTTCATCTTAAAAACGTATGTCCAGAACATTCTTTTTCCTTTGCATATCAAGAATTCTGAAAACAAACTTACCTAACTCTACAGTTGTTGCATCTGAAGGCGATCTTGACTTTTGGAATTTCGCTTCTTACTGCCATTAAAAATTAAAACGCCAAATAATAAGTAGTGTTTCAGAGCTGGAAATTCGTTTTTCCAGTTCACATATGCTTCCTAAAAGAGCGTGAAAAAAGTGAGATAGATTTACAGAGACTAAGCATGTTTTTCTCCATGGTCCGCTTTTGGACCAAGTGCATTTTCTATACTGATTTAGCTAATCATGTCTAAAACGGCTGGTATGGCCTGTGCTGACCCAATTTCATCTTCTTGCTATATGATGACAACCATAGTATAGCTGCATATAGCGTGATCACAAATTATACAAAGCGAGTTAGGAGAAAACGACACTGGGTTAATTACGGCTTACTTGGCTAGCGTTTCATTGGTTGTGCTTAACAGGGTTAAGAGTTTTGGGCACTTTAAATTTGAGGCTCAATGTTCTAGTTCTTATCTTTTCCTGAGTACCAAGATTTGAGGAGCACGCCGGCCGAGCTGCGGAAATGTGTTCGCAGCGCCAACCGCACTCCTGGAGTGGTGAAGGAGTATGCGTTACGGCTTGAGAACAAGCTGGGAACAATGGATTTCTGTTTAAACTTGTGATTTCTGCCGTATAGAAGGACCAGCTGTTAGAGTGAAATACAGACCTTTCGGGTGAAGCACAGCACGACTACATTTTGGAGTGCATTCCTCAATACTGAAGACATAGTTGGGATATAGCATTCCGCACTCCTCTATAAAATTTTCATGATTTTATTTTAGACTACAAACACTCTGCAACTCTGATAATGATCTTTATTACGAAACTGGGTACCAGACATCAGTTTTAATTTTCACCGACAAGTAACATCTTTAACAACATTCGGCCCGTTCTGCCGAAGATAAACATTTTACCTGCCGCGTTCGCAGTCACAACCCAAATTGCCCTTTCCCTTCAACCAGAATGAGGTATGCCTAAGAAAGCCCCAGACCAGCTTACAAAGAAACAAGCTTTTGCGACCGTGGCTCTTGATATTCTGGAAACCTAATCGTCCGTAAGAAGAAAGTTGTTTCTCCCTCTGTCACTTCAAATGTCGGTATTAAAGTAAACATTGATGCTTTGCGCATGTTTCGGTACATCACGCGTTCATGACGCACTTTGTGTTGGTAGAAAAGAATAATTTCGTCCATGTATTCACATTTTCTCTCAGCTTTCATAGCAGAGGCAGGATACTCATTGGGACCAGCCACGTCAACTGTGTGTTGTTCGGCGCAGATTTTTGCGAGTTATTGATCGGCTTACAGTTGTCATCATGAAGTGCGCAGTAGGAACACACACATAGCAATACGTAAAAAATTTGTCATTTTCAGCGCGGATGTTTTTCCGATATTCTCGGAATGTATATGCGTCAAAGTCGAGTCTCTGGGCGCCTGTAGTCGCTCTGTGCTGAAAGCACAATAGATGTGATCTGACATTTTTCCTCTCGCGTGTAAAACACAGCAGCCGAGCCATCACAAGGGCCTAGGCAGAGAAAGCTTACGAAATTGTGGTTTTGAAAGCCATTATTTTAATATCTTACTGGAGGATATTATTGGTGTCTTCTGAAAGGAAAATGGGGAATAATCTGAGGGAAGCAAGCTACAATACTAAATTTGTTTCAATCGCATTATATATGAATTGAACGGCTTTGTCCAACACTGGGTTCACCTGTAGTGAGACTGGCCAGTTAAACTATCGCACGATCACGAAGCCACCAACAAGTTCTGTGAGAAAATGGTGCAAGAAATGGAAAAAGCGCTCTAGCAAAGTATAAGAAGTTCCGCATGACGTTTCGCGAGGGTGATATCTGAGAAGACGAAAAGCTACTGAGAGAACGCTGAAGATTCAGAGAGACGTAACCTGTGAAAGAAGATAATTAATATGTGGAACCAGCTTCGCGCTGGTGAATGCACCCGCAGTGCATGTATGGAGAACCACCACTGCTTCCGCAACTCCTCTCAAAAGCTTGGAACTACTAGAAAAATTTAACGCGGGTGCAGAGCGCCTTCTAACAGCTCCTTAATTCACCTATAATAGACAGCGAACAAAAACGCCTCTTTTGGCAGGCAGTAGGACCAAGTGCGCGCACACTCTACACGAACGAGGATACGCATAGACCGTTCTACTTTTTTTGCTTGTAGGATATGGGCTTATACCGCTACCAGGGACCTCCATCTCTTTCAAAGTACTTCAGATATTAATCCTGCTGAGCTTTAATGAAGTAATATTCTTAGTCGCTGATTAAAGTGGCCTGCTTCAGAGCAATATCTCACTAGCGGCTAATAAGCGAAAGTATGCGGCTGGATACACAAGATTTAAAAGGCATTGTCTTCTTATTGACACAGCTTCGAATTACAAAATACATCTTTATCCCGAAGGTGGTATTCAATTCCCAACATAGTGGCAGTCGCAGTTTCGTCGATACGGTTGAAACCATCGACTTTTATAACTCGGCTGTATTTTCAACTGCTGTTTTATGCATTGAAGTCTTCGGGGTCAGCTTTTCATTGTAGAATTTTCTAGCAGGGTGCTCAATAAAAGCTTCTTGGGACTAAACTTTGTTACATTTCAAGGGATTCGCCAAAAACACACACCAATTCCTTATCTAGTAAATGCGCTTTTTATTAGGCAACCGATTACCCCACAAAACATTTTTTTATCACAGGAATTTAATTGTCCGGGGTCTATTCTAAAATATCCGCTTCTAAGCTAATAATATAGCCAAAGAAAAGATTTGTCGCCTAATCTACTTTCTATGATTTCAGAATTCTTCGCAGAAAGGTGAACCCTCCGAGTCAAAGAAGTCCTCGCCAACTGTGTGTAGTGTCACATCAAAAAATCTCGGCTGTTGGTGGGCGGGTAGTTTAGAGGAACGACGAGTTGAGGGAACTTCGTTTATCGCTTACCTCGGAGTTGACCTTAATGTATCAGCGTCAGGTTGTTGTGTGAGTGTCATTGTTGTGGTCCGCAAGCATGATGTCGGTTGTAGCAATGGCCATGAAATTCTCAGTCGCATCGTGAGGATTCGGGAAGGAAACAGCTTGGTTCGATCCCCTTTGCCGCCGTGAATTCCAACGGTGGTGATCCAATGGGTACAAGCATTCCCCTTGCCTGGTTCTCGGCTTCATTAGGATGAAATGCTTCGATAATGGGTCTTTGATCTTACCTTGTGAAGAAGAAAAAGATAAAAGGGCACTGCACACAAAAACCACACAAATTAACACAACAACCGCAGACACACGACTCACCTTATTTGAGAAAACGACGCACCTTTTATAGCTTCAAACTTCCATATCACACTATGGATAGTCCAAAACCTGCCTTCGTGTGTCTACTCGATGGTGTTGATAGCCTTGCACGAACTGCTAGTAAGCCTCTGGGTAGTGGGAGCAGGAGAACTTCGAGCCTGGAGACATCAGTGAACGAAGTTGTTTCCTTCTTCATAGACAGCGGCTTGACCCTTGTACAACCTGATAAGGAGGGAGGCTTCGTCGTCCGGCCTTCAGGGGTGTTTGGTGAGAAAGACACTCAAGCAGTCGAAGAGAACTTTGTTTGAAACAAGGTAAAACTATACAAGGTAATAACTCAAGCTTGTAAGCTCTGCAAGAACTTTGCTTTAAGCAATTTTTCTAGAGCTGCTATTAACTGCAAGCGCCATATCTTTCAACTATTTTTACGGTAAAAACCCAGAAGGTTGACAAGCCCTGTAGGTGCATAGTAAATGAAAAAATTACATGGCAGCGTGAAATAAGCGGGTTTCTTCAAAAGGTCTGAAGTTGGATGTGGCGGAAGACCCGTTCTTGACTAGGGTACTCGGCAGATATAGTAACTTAACTACAGGGCGCTCCGTCTATAGGCTATGCCTTTTCAAGCGTCGTCGAATACCTGCTCTTTTCTATTCTCCACGATGCCAGTTTTGCGCCGTCAGCTCTAGCATTGAAGATAGGGGTGTAATACCTTTTCAGAACGCCTGACGTTTAATTCTGAACCGTTTCATTTATGTACTTGAATTTTATCTTCGTTCAACTTTGTGTCTTTTAGCCATCAGGTCCTTGTTCAGCGCAAATGTATATGCATTGGTTCGTGTGTAGCACGTGTGCTGGCTGACATCTCCTTATTCAGCATTGACTGTGATCCGGTGCGCTTTTTGGACGACGAGGTAACTGAAACTTTTGAGGTTTGATGATGATTATTTATTATTTCTTAAAGATCAACCCGGTGCGGCGCACACTCTAAATGTGATAGAGGTTGTGTCGGCCTTCAGACGACAAAGGGTCTAACTTTTAATCACGAATTACCGGACCATGACAAGCTGTAGTTGTTAGATATTAACCTGACTTTACACAGATCAGGAGTGCTGGTTGTACACGCCAATGGGACAAACAGACCTGTTGCCTTTCGGGTACGCACATTCTGAGACTGTAAAACGTGCCATCGGGAAGTATTGCTTGCACGGCGCCTTGTCCAAGTCGCGCACACCTACATGAGAGCCTCGATAATCAGGTCGTTATGATGACGAAGGCTAGATTTCCTGTTTCGATCATTGTTGCAGTGGCAGAAAAGGTTCTGCGCAAACTTAAAGATAGGTCTTGCCGGGAGAGTGGCCGTTCTCAGAAAATAAGGCCAGCGGTTCTACCGTATGTGCACAGGATTTCCCACAACATGAAGAATACGGCAATGGTCTACGGTGTGCCGTTACTTTTTTCCGCCCCATGAAAGTTGGTCTCATAGTGCCCCCAGCTCATGTCCGGAGGGAAGATTAGGGCGGACTACGTGAAGCGTCATGCTGCTCGTTCCGTCAGGTGTCAGAGGGGTGTTGTGCACGAGATCCCCTCGCCTGTGGCAGGGTATACATCGGTCATAGGGGCCGATGGTTGAATGCGCGCTTTAGAGAACGCCAGCTTTCGTTGAAATCAGGAACTGGCCCGAAATGATTCCTGCACTGTGGCCTATGCCCGGATGCTACACGCGGTAAACCATGCTTGCCTTTGCTGGCAGATACCAAAGTTTTGAGGAGGAGGCGTGACGAGGTGGCACGTGAGTTCAATGAGGCGTTCTTTATAAGAAGCGCAAAAGGTCGTGTAAGTGACCATACAATCAAACTGTATCGCAATGAAGGCATGTTTCTGTACTAAGCGTAGTGTGTAATATGACGGTTTGAAATCATGAAAGGTGCGCCTTTTCTGAAATAAAGTCAGTCTCGAGTCCGCGCTTCTTGTGCCCCCTCTTGGTCTGTGCCCGTTTGTGCGCAGTAGTCGTTTTATTTGCCATGAGTGACCGACTAGACCAACAACGCACGCTCTTAAATTTAGAAAAACACCATATGCCATTGCGCTCTCCGGCCCCAGATTCCCTTGCCCCTAAAGCATCACAGTCATAAGAAACACCTTGGAAGTCAATCAACGATGGTAGAATATATACTGATATCTTCCTAGAGAACCGTAATTAGCGTTTACTTAAAGCAAATATGTAGAGAATGTAGGCGTGAACACGACGCCGCCAGAAACGTATTTTTTTTTCATATAAAGGCATTGCTTGTACATTTACGTTGCACATCGAACACGTTTCCATTGCGTATTTGAATACGTATTCCCTGTCAATTATTGTCGTGCTGCTGTGCTAGGTTATGAGCGTAAAAACTTTTTTTTTGTCTGGATTGTAAACAGTGCTGTAACTGCCACAATAATCGTGATATGTCTCAACTGTGCGGAGACGGTATGAATATCAGAGGAAGCTAAAGAAGTAATCAGGAAAGAGGTTCTGTGCAGAAATCTGCAATAATTCCAGCGCCATGGGGATCTATGACGTGCGGTACGATTGTCTGAAGGGTTGATGTTTCTCCGTTGTGGAGGTGGCCTGACGGGATTAGATATTCTGAAAGGAGGAAAGGGGGCGACGCTGAAGCCCAGCGCGAGGTCGGATAACGCAGCTGGAGGATACTGGCAGGGTGGGAGGGGGACTTAGATTACTTTCAAGCCGAGCCCTCGGCTTCGCCTTCAACCCGTTCACGCCGTTGATCGGGCGGTGGACGCATTTAGGTGCATGTTGGTCAGCACTTCTGCAGTACTTAGGCACATTCTCACCGGTTTAAAAAGCCTCTGTTCTTTGGGAGCGATGCTCTCATTGCTCAGGAAAAAAAAAAACGGCACTCCTTATGTTACGATTGCAACCAAGGACACAGAAAAATACCAGCATGGCGAGAAGAGAGCGCAGTAATGAAAAATGCCGTTTCCCAAACTTAAACAAGGAAGCTCAGGATGGCGTTTTTGTTTTGTTCATATTTATCCGCTATACAACGCCCACGACAAATACGCACAAGAAAGAAACCAAACGCATAGTGTAACAGGCACTGCTAGACCATCCTTGGACGCGTCTTTGGAGCCCTGACCGACACGCTGAAACCGGAGCTCTTTCAAACTGGCTAGCAGAGTCTCTACGCCATTTAGAGCTATTTACTACGCCCAATATTCACAGCAGCTGGTAGAGAAGCTGTTGTGACCGTGTTGGTGCATCGATTCCTATGAAAATGTCCTCTTTTGACTACGAATCACTGCCTTGTGTAAGGCATTGTGACGGTGCTTCTAAGTGCTCGCATACTTACTTCTTCGACCTATCATGAGTAATTTCATGCAGAAGAATTGTAGGGTTTGTCAGACCTCCAGTATCGAAGCTGTGCGCATGCATCATGTGCGTCAGGTGACAAAGCCCCTTTTTTGTCATGTGTCTGCGTCAGCGCTGTTGTGATTTATTAACCCAACCAGACCACAGTTTTACCATTTGGAATGACAGTGAGCATTCTAAATTCTTCAGTTCAGGCATTTTCTAACGCCTGGCGACAAAGGCCTGTTGGCGAAATATATGTGACAAAAAAACCCGCAAAAATATTGCTTGAGTTCTTGGTTTCCATCACACAGCAGGAACCAAATGCATTTGTCGGGCCACCATTTGAAGCCATCGAAAAAGAAAAAAACAACAACTTGTGCGTAAGCAAGAACAAGTGCTGTAGAGAAAAAGAAAGGCTTAGAAATCACTGCCTGTACATACGCTGCATATTATGTACATTTGCCCTTTGCTGCAACTGTATTCTGAAGAGCCACATTCCTTCAGCGAAATGATTATTCTGTCAGGCTGCCGTCGAAAAGGCGGTTCTGTTTTACACTAAATAAGTTGTGGGTTTTCTTTTTGCCCCTGGCTTTCTTAGCTTCCGATAGAATAAATTTACTAGTAGGCTCAAACACAACACCAGAATTTACGTAATAGGCTGTTCCCTGTCCTCTATATGCCTTTATCAAACGTAGTCCAAACGGAAATGTTATACATCCTCAGAGTTGAATAGAAATCTTCATCAGGAAAGGGAAAAGATGCAATAATCGGTGACGGGTAAGGGAAACACTCAAAGTGAGCCGGCGCTCAATTCGCTCAGGTTTCAGTGGCTGCAAAAAATTTATAGCGTGCTAAAATTTCTACTGCCACATGCGAAAATTCAGCACGGTAGTGTCAAGTTTGAGGTCGTGAAGCGGAATATTAAAAATAGAACCCTTGAGAGGATTCACGTGCAGAGGAGGCCCGACGACCATACAGACGTGTGGAGAGGGTGGGAGCATACGCACAGTCTTTTACACGACAGTGGCCGCGCCCGCACCCTGTCAGTCCGCCTTTTGAATCATTTACATATTAATATTCTGCGTATCCTCCGGGCCTGCAAGAAGCCTCCACCGGGTGCACAGCTGGTCACCTTGCAGTAAATATGCAAATGTAAGCTACGAGCCTTATCCACCACCAAGCTAAAATGCTCCAGTCTCCTAAGCACACATTTGGCCTTCGTTCCATTTCCAAATATATCCACCCACCAATCAACAAGACACTTTCAGAAGCCACCATGCCATGCTATTCCGGACAAAGGCATTTTTCAATGGGAAAGAGCTTATGAACACAATGTTAGCATATTTTGTAAGAGTGCTCTATACAATGAATACATGCGCATATCACCCGGCGGCGGGGTTGAAATAATTTGTTGTTAACGTTTTTGCTTTCGTGAGTAGTTTTCGCTTTTGGTTTTTGTATCAGTTCCTAGTGCTCGATGCGCAAAATCGAAAAACTACTCCTTCGCTAATCATCGGAAGAATGGACCATTAGCTTCAATATTTCCATAGCAGTAACCTATAACATTTAAAGATTCAGAGTGTTTTGTCCAAGAATGCTGTATCTGTCAGACACCTCAAACACATGGTGAAACTAAATGCAAAGGCGCAAATCATTTGTCTAGCCGCTGAAGCACAGAACAAGGATTCAAACGACCGCAGGACTCTAAAGGTAACGCTTTCACCACGACAAAAATTTCGTAGATCGCCGTTGATATTTGTTATTTCTATAGGTTGTATAATGAATTGCTACCAGTGCTCCAGCACAAGGATCTAGCTTTGAAAAAAAATTGCCGAGAACCTTAGCTAATAAGCCGACATTTTGAACTGAAAATATTGTGCACTCTGGTATTTTTTATAAAAACACACATGGTTTATTTCGAGCATAGAAACTAACCACAGCCATGCGACGCTCCAGCAAGAAAAAATCAGCAGTATAGGACTGTATCGAACCAGCAGGTATGGGTAGATGAATCAGTCTGAGTGTTCATTCAAATACGTATATTCAGTAGTTATGGGTACCTTCCGCCTTTCCAAATTCTGAAAATTCTTCATTTTCATGTAAACATTGCTCAGCGCTGGCACTTCATTTGATAACATTCTTGTGTAGTACAAAATTGCTATCTTGTTGGGGATCAGTGTTCTTTCAAGGAATTCTTAGAACAGGGGCATCCTTGAAAGTTTTCCGGCATTGTTTTCGGTTATGATACGACAACAGTATCGAGTGTATATGTTGCTTAGATGAGTCGGTACTCCTCATGGCATTTATAACGGGCTGATAGCCGCATTCATGAGTGACTTGTCTGATTCCGGCATATCAGGCAGTTTTGCCGCTACGTACACGATCAAGGAACGGACGCGATCGTGACGCTCTTAGCTCGCGTAGGAAGGAGTCGTAGCTTTTTATACATTTACTGTTTGCAGATCCCTTTGCCACGAAAGTCAAGATAGTGATTCAATCCAGTCCCATGAACTTTATGGTATATCACACAGGGACGCCTCGGTTATTGATAGGTGCGCTGTCGTCAGGAACAATGCTTAGATGGAAAGCATGTACAGTATGTAAATAGTTATGCTATGTAGTGTCAATAAATGTTTATTTCCTATGGATTTCACTCCAATGTACAGTGTCAAAAAGCTATAGCGGTTTACTCGGGGTGCGCTGCTATAAAGATGAAGATAATTACACCTGTGTCGAAGATAGTGCTCAGTTGATCCCAGAAGGGGCATCCGGTAAGAAAAATTATATTGAATTCTGGAGAGGAACGTGGCATGCACACTGATATATCACCAGAGGCGCCCGTGTGCTGTGGCATGTGAGTGCACATTAAAGATCCCCAGGTTGTCGAAATTATTATAGATCCTCCCACTACGGCACCTCTTTCGCTCTCTTTACTTTTACTGCTACATTCCTTTTTTCCCTCAAGTTGCGATTGACTTGTACACGAAGTGAGTTCGTAACGGCGCTATTAACATTCTTTAAAAAACCCTGCGCCGCTGAATAAACATTTCGCATTTTCGTAAAGCACAATGGAGCAGAATAAAGCCCGTTGGGCAAGGGCCACGACAAATGTTTTATTTGCCATATTGCCGCGAATCATACTAATGTTTGTTTGCTGGCGCACAAAGCCGCCGGAACTCGCCTTTTTCTTTTGATTGTGACGCGAGCTGTGACACAGCGACACTAGTACACACACAGCGGCTGTCCTAATGGTCTTTATTATAGAGCTGGGTGCTGGACATAAGTCTTATTTTGCTTCGACCAGTAAAATTTTTAACGCCGTTCTACTGATTTGCAGAAGGTAATCTTTTCCTGCCGCATTTGCAGTAATAACTCCCATTATCAGCTCCTTTCATCTCGAATCTGGCATACTTAGGAAAGCCTCAGACTAGCTTTCAGAGAAGCAAGCTTCTGTGACCGCTGCTGTTGATATTCTCGGTGCCTTATCGACCGTAAGAACGAAGTTGTTTAGACCTCAGTCTCTTCCGAAGCCGGCATGCAAGCAAATATTGCTGATTCGCACATGTTTTGGTGGACAACGCGTTCTTGACGCAACTTTGTATATGTAGAAATGAACCATTTCGTCTCATTCTAGTCACATTTTCACTCAACTTTCATAGCAGAGGCATGATAATCAGTCGGACCAGCCGCGTGAACTGTGCATTGTTTGGCGGAACTTTCTTCAAGTTATTGGCGCGTTTACAGTTGTCACCATGCAGAGCGGAGTAGGAACAACATGCATAGGAACACGTAAAAATCGGGTCGTCGTTAGCTCATGTTTATCGCCTATTTTCTTAATGTATATTGATAGAAGTCTTCTTTATGTTCGTGTTGTTGCTGTGCGGAGCAAGCACAATGGATGTGATCTCACAGAAAAATGTGGCAAATCCCGGAAGAACAAGCTACAACACAAAGTTGCTTTCAATCGAAAAATATTAGATTTGAACGGCTGTCGGCATTGGTGGGTTAAACTTTACTGCGGCATATCGGACATTAACGCAGCGATAAAGCAAGTACTCTGGAAAAATGGTGCAAGGAATTTCGATAGCGCTTAGAAAACTACATGGAATTCCTGCATGATTTTTCGCGGGAGAGCTATCGGGTGAAAAGAAAAGACACTCCCAGAACGCAAACGAGACTCACAGAGGACACATTTCCAAGAAGGCAAGGACTACGCGGAACCAGCTTTGACCAGCGAATGCACCCCCAGTGCTTTTATAGAAAAGCACCACTGCTTCCGCATATGCGATCTAAAGCTTGGTACTATTCGAAAAAGATTAATCCGGTTGGAGTACACCTTCGAGCAGCTGCGCACATTGCCTATATTCTACAGCGAATAGAAATCCTTCGTTTGGGAGGCAGTCAGACCACGTACGCACACACTCTACAGGTACAAGGATTCGCAATGACCGTTCTGCTTTCATTTTTGTATAATATAGAGTTGTACCGCTATCATTGACCTCCCTCTCTGGCAAAGTAATTCAGTCAATATTTCTTCTGAGCTTTAATAAAGATTTTTGTTAAGGGCTCAATAAAGTGGTCGGCTTCAGAGAAATCTATCATTAGTAACTATGAAGCGAAGGTATGCGACTTGCTGCACAAGATTTAAAAGCGCATTGTCCACATAGAAATGCAGCTTGAATTTACAAAATGCATCTTTATCTCGAAGGTACAATTCAATTCCCAGTATAGTGGTATTCACAATATTCTTTTTAGGGTATGGTTCAAACCAACGACTTTTCAAACAGGGCTGCAGTTTCAAATGCTGGTGTATGCGGTGTCCTCTTCGGGGCCTGCATTTAATTTTAGAATTTTATAATAGAGTTCACAATAAATGCTTCTTTGCACAAAATTTCGTTACATTTCAAGGAACTCACAGAAGAAGGCACACAAATTCCTTATTTAATGAATAATAATAATAATAATAATAATAATAATAATAATAATAATAATAATAATAATAATAATAATAATAATAATAATAATAATAATAATAATAATAATAATCAATCAATCAATCAATCAATCAATCAATCAATCTTTATTTTTCGGTGCCCAGGAACAACCCAAAGGTCTTGGTGCTGGTACACCATTCACACGCACAAAACGTAAATTTGTCTTCCACAAAGGAAGAGACTCACGAGAGGTAATGCAGCAGTCAAGGCGATAGAAAAAAAGACATATAAACTAGGCGTGACAGCAAGCATGAAGCAAAAAAGTGAAAACAAGAAAACAGCGAGAACAGCGGTAAATGAAAACAGCTAGAACAGGCAACAGACATATAAACAACTAATGAAACAATAAACAAAGAGAATGAACACAAGAACGACCGATAACAGCCAAGTACACCATATAGCAAAATACAAACAAGAATAAAGCCAATACTAATATGAACGAATAAGAAACCTCTGAAATACAAGCTAGAAATACAATCATACACAATAAGAAATGTAATTAGTGAACGCGTTACAGACAATCAGGCGTGAGTACACAGTATTAAAGAAATAACATTAATGAAAACGAGTAGACGTGATGAACAATTAAGGAGAAAAAAAAACAATATAATACCAGTGCATATGCACAAGTGTAGTAAAGTCAAAATGCATGAAAGGGGAAGTTATGTATGAGAAAAAGAGTGCTCAAAGTGGAACGTCACGGACATCTAATATAAAAGAAGGGAGAGAATTTTCGAATATATCAAGGTGAGGACAAAGAGAATTGAACAACTTTTGCATTCTGTCCAGAGGGGAGAGGTAGTGCAGGAGCGCAGAAACATGGAATGGTCTGAATTCCCTTATGCTCTTTCGCGGTACACGCAAAAGGATACGCGCTAGGAGCTGAGGGCATAGAATGTGACCATGAAGAAGTTTATACAAGAAAATTATATCTGCCCTCACGCGACGGCAGCTAAGAGAAGGAAGCTGCAATGAGTTACTCCTTCTGGAACGAGAGCTGGAAGTTTTGCAAGAAAACCGATGTTGAAATATGCGTAAAAACTTTTGCTGAACTCTGTCGATTTTTTCACAGTTCGACTGGCAAGTGCCGTTCCAAACAACAGACGCATATTCCAAAAGCGGCAAGCATATGGAGAGGTAGAGCTTTAAGAAAGGAAGTGGGGCTCGAAACTCTCTCGAAAGCCTGCAGATGAAGCCGAGTGTACGCATAGCCCGTAGAGCAATGCGTTTTGTATGAGAGGAGAAGCTGAGGCTGCGGTCGAAAAGTACGCCGAGGTCATTAATTTCATCAACCCTGGGCAGCAGCCTACCATTCACAGAATAAGAGTAGAGAAGACTGTGCGTTTTACGCGTAAATGAGACAACCTTGGTTTTAGATGAATTGAGAGTGAGCCCATTCTTCAAGCACCAATCAGAGAAGGCGGATATGTCCGATTGCAATGACAAGCAATCATGAAGAGTATGTATTGCCTTGAACATTTTTATATCGTCCGCATAAAGGAGAAACGAGGAGTTTTTGACAACGGAGGAAACGTCATTGATAAAAACAGAGAACAGAAGCGGGCCTAATACCGAGCCCTGAGGAACTCCGCTGGTTGGAGTGTAAACAAATGAGGTCTGTCCATTTACACTGACAAAGCAGGACCGATCAAGAAGATAGTTGCGTAGGAGGGCTACAATTGAAACGTCGATCTCAAACAGCAGAAGCTTTTGAAGAAGTAATGAGTGAGTAACAACGTCGAAAGCTTTGCTCAAATCACAGTACACAGCGTCTACCTGACTCCTCTGAAGGACTTCAGCTGATGTATACGTCATAAAGGTCACAAGGTTAGTTGTAGTAGAACGACCTTTTATGAAACCATGCTGATTATGTATGATTAAATGTTTGAGGTGGAAGGAAAGTACTTTGTGCAAAGCTAGTTCAAAAAGCTTAGAGGTTGCACAAAGAAGAGAAATGGGGCGGTAGTTCGAAACATCAGATTTGTTTCCTGATTTAAACACAGGGAAAACACGCGTCGTTTTCCACAAGCGGGGGAAGGCAGAATTTTTCAAACAGTTATTAAATATCGTGGTTAAAACAGGGACGAAGGTACTACTGAAGGCTTTTATTATGGCGGCTGGAATGCCATCAGGTCCAGGGGACAAAGATGGTTTCAAACACTTAAGACTCTCACTCACTAACTTCTCGTCAAGAAGAACGGAATTAGGTGCGCCAGCTGGAAGGCATACGGAATCGCAACGTGGAGATTTGTACACGGAGGAAAAGTGTTGAGCAAAGCCGTCAGCGACATTCCGAATTTCATTTCCATGAGAGTCAACTAAGTGAATATGACTATCAGATTTATTCGAACGCTTGCGAACGTATCGCCAGAATTCAATAGGACGATTAGAGGCACTATTCTCTAAATATTCAAGATAGGACTCATGATCCCGCTTGTACAGGCGTTTGCAAAGGGAACGCAAGCGGCGAAATTCTTCTGCCCATGTATCCAGCCCAGGGCGTTTCGCTTTATGGTGGGCCCGCTCCTTAAGTTTCAGCGCTGCTCTAAGTTCCTTGGAAAACCAGAACGGAAACTTGCTGCGAGCAGGAGTGTGCAGAGGTATGTACTGGCGCATACCATTGAGAACTATTTCAGTGAAGCGGCTGACTTGTTCGTCAACATCGCTGATTTCGCTTAAAACAGACCAGTCGACAGAAGAGAAAAAACCGAAGAGACCAACATAGTCGCCAAGTGCATAAGCGAAACGGGGGGAATTCCCCGCACGTTTTGAATTAGCAGAAGGTGGGACAGAAACCGAAGCCGTTATTAGAATTGGAGGATGAAATTTGTCACAGCGAGTAAGTGAGATGTCAGATGTCGAGACTCGAACATTTTCAAAATTAGATAAACAAATGTCAAGAACATTACCACAACAGTTTTCAATTAAATTGTGTTGCTGCAAGGTGTTAAAAGCTGTGAAATCTAGAAGCCGGTTGCACTTACTAACTACATAATGATTGTTGTGAGAATATGTAAAGGTATTCCAGTTAATACCTGGAGTATTAAAATCCCCTAAAATGAGTAGTTTGTGCTTGCTATGAGAAGTGATAACATATTCGATAGAATGTAGTACATCATCGTAGGCAGGAGGAGGCAGATTAGGGGAAATGTAGAAAGCTGCCAATAAAAGTTTTTGATGTCGAGTTAAAGTGAGCTCTAACCAGACAGATTCTTGGATGGTTTCCAGGTCGGAACGCCGAACGCACTGCACGGAACTGTCAATAGCAATGAGCACTCCCCCTCCTTTTTGTTTAGAAGCTGATTCAGGGCGGTCACTTCGAAAAACAGAATAGTTATTAGGAAAGAAGTCACCTGAGTTAACTTCGCTAGACAGCCAAGTCTCAGTAATTACCACAGCCGAATAACAAGAGGCTAATACATTGGAAAAAAATACAGGTCCCTTAGTCCGAAGACCTCGGGCATTTTGGTAATATATATCCAAGTTAGGGTTGACTGCGGTCTACCGTCAGCTCGGAAGGATGCAACATACCATCCAGGAGCTTTCCACGAAAAGCCTTGAAGATGCAGCCCGTAGGCCACATAGAAGGGTCGACCAGCTGATCGTAAAATTCCGCGCCGACTGTGAGGTAGAAGGACGAGTAAGAGTCATATTTCGTTTTCAGCTGCCGGCAGGAAAGGGGGGTGACGTTCACGGACTTCAGATGATTCGTCAGATCAGCCGACGTTGTCTCAGGGCACAGCTTGGAGACGAAAATAGCCTTCGGGCGCTTCTGAGGTCTGGCGACGTTCAGACTGGATGAGCTCGACGAGCCAGTGATGGCTGGGCTTCGGTGCTTCTTCTGCGTTTCAGGCGAATTAACTACAAGTGGGGGGACAGATACAGATGTCGGGCAGGTGGCCAAATCAGCTGGTGCCATACCACAGTGAAGGGCAGCAGAGTAGCTCTTCGATGGCTGGAACATACGGGAAGGACTGCTCGCGGACAGGGGCTCGACGAAAGGCGGATCACGCTGCGATGAAGCAGGGCGCCTCGCAAGCTCCTCGCGTAGGCTGCGAACGTCAGCCCGCAGAGAGGCAACGACCTCGGCCTGGAGAGCGAGCGCCCGCGAGTTGTCACCACGAAGGCGCTCATTCTCCTCCCGCAGCTGGGCGACCTCGTCGCTCAGAAACGAGATTCCCTCAAGTGCGTCGAGGAGGAGAGCCCGAAGCGAGGCAAGCGCACCGTCAGGTTCGCCCGTCGGGGAGGAAGCGAGGGAACCGGTCGGGTCGGTCGGGTGATGGGGCTGGTGGGCCGTGGAAGAAAGGAATGCAGCCGCTGACTCGCCACCGTCGCTAGGCTTAGCACCGCCGCAAGACGACAAACACAGATTGCACATGAATGGTCGCGAGCCGGACTTCAAAAGCTGCAGCTCGTCGTCACTCCAAGTGACACACTTCGCGTGTACACGTTTGTTGCAGTCGGCACAACGAAAAAACTGCTGCTTACCAAAAAACGGACGGGAGCACAGCACACATGCGTCCTTACTGGGCGCCATGTTGAATAATAATAATAATAATAATAATAATAATAATAATAATAATAATAATAATAATAATAATAATAATAATAATCTTTATTTCTCTCTTTCCACAGAATACAGAATGAGAGCGGACGTAAGGGTAAAAGCCGCATGCAGCGGCTTGAAAAAGCCCTATTACGCCCCACATGACAGTATGACGAGGAAACAGCTTAGTCATGACAAATGCAGAGAAATACTGGAAAGATTGGAATACATTGCGAATTTTGTGAACGTACAAGGGCAAAAATACAGTAGGGAAAAGTAAGAAAATATACGCACAAAATTGACAACACACAAAATTAACAAAATTGACACCATACATTAATGCAGGAGCGGCAAAACACTAATTAACTTATTTTTGGATATTTCTTCCAGTGAGATGTTATTGCGTTCAAGTGTATTAAGGTAACAGGGAAGTCTATAGGCGCTTGATTGAAATCTGTACACAGTCCGACTAAACGGTGTAGACCAGGCGGTGCAACGGCGTACATTGTACATGGGCACATGGCTTTGAAGGTTGAATAGTATCAACATATCTGCGTTGTTTGTTCTAATAGCATTCTTGTACATAAGAATTAGTTTGAAGGCATAAAGATTAGGCACTCTAATGATGTTAAACTCGGAATAATAGCTTTCTGTGTGGGCATACCATGGTATGTTACCAATTAATCTTATCGCAAGTTTCTGAGTAACAATAATCTTGGATAAATTATGCTTCGTACTTGTGCCCCAGACAGTGTGGCAATAGCTAAGTATTGGAACTAAGAAAGCGTTGTAGATTAATAGTTTAATTCTTGTTGATAGCACATACCGTTGACGACATAGCACCCCATTCACTTTGTTTATATTTGATCGTATGTTTTTAATTTGGACATCCCAATTAAGAGATTCCGAGAAAGTTACTCCCAGACATTTGATAGTACGCACGATTTCAATATAGTTGTTCCCAAACCTAAGCATAATATCTTTTACAACTTTGTTTTTCGCTCGAAATACGTTTCTATTAAGCAACAGAATGAAACGCAAGACAAACTTGTGCTCATCGGCAGGCAATAGTCCACTCTATAATGCAATATCCGCATACAAACAAATATTGTAAAATAATGCAAGCGTTTTTGCCTAATCTACTCGTAATGCTTACAGTCTGTTTTGCAGGAAGGTGAACTAACCGAATCAGAGAAGTCCCGCGAGCTGTGTGTGGTTGCACGTTATAAAGTCTTGGCTCTTTTTGAGCGCGTAGTTGGGAGGAACAACGGGTCGGGGGACGCGTGTATTGTAGCTACACGTAGAGCATCAGGCAGCGCCACTGACGGCGTTTGTCGCCAACGGAGTTGACCCTAATGTAGCAGTGCCTTATTGTTGTATGAGTGCTATCGTTGCAGTCCGCCAGCCTGACGGTTGTAGCAGTGTCGATGACATGCCGAGTAAATTCGGGAAGATTCGCGAGAGAACCACCTTCGAATTCAACCGAGAATGTCGAATGTGTACGCATATCGTCCTAGAGAACTGTTTTTTGTTTGCGTGTTGCAAAATTGTAGAGAATATAGGCTCGAACACGACGCCACCGGAGAAGTTTTTTTGCCAAATACAGGTGTTACTTGATCGTTTTACATGAACATTAACTACATTCCCAAAGTGTCTTTGAATATGTATTCACCGTTTGCATTAGATTCAATATTTCCATAATTGTATCTTACAGCCTTCCAATATTCAAATTTTTTTTCTCCAAGAATGCTGTATTTCTCAGAAGCTACAAACACACGGCGAAAGTAAATCCAGAAGCGCAAAATCGGTGGCCACACAGCTGAAGCTCTGCAGAGGGATTCAAAGGCCCGTCAGACTCTATAGCTAACGCCTTCACCGCGGCAAAAATTTCATTGATCGGCGATGATTATTCTGCTGGAGCAGAAAGAACTACATTGAAATTTAGATTGCTGGGTACCTATCTTAATAAGCCGACATTAAGAAGCTGAGATCATGTGGATTCTGCTGTTCTTTATAAACACTGACGTGGTTCATTTTGAGCAATAAAGCACACCTCAGCGATGCGACGCTCCAAGAATAGTCACCTGATTTGACTTGGTGGTTAGGCCCCGGTAACCCTCGTTGGGCTGTTGATTCTGATACTTGGGGTAGCGATCACAGCCCTATTTTTATCTCCCTCACGCCTACGCGTCTACGGAAAATACGCCGCACTGTACGAATAACATCATGGGATTCTGTACGCGCAGACAATCATTTATCTACATTCAACCCCTCTTCAGCATTGTCTACTCTATCTGATGTTCTCGCTACTCACACTATTACCACTACTGTAAATGAAGATGACCCAATCCCGGACATACATCTCTTGAATCTGTGGGCTCTTCGTCGCCAGGCGGATCTTTACGCTACTCGTCACCCCGATGACCCTTCGGCTCTTCCTACTCTTCACCGCGCTACCGCACGGGCGCGGCGCTATGCAAAGCGGCTAGGCAGGCAACGCTGGGCTGCATGGTGTGCCCGCCTGTCCTCTACGCAGGGCAATCGACATCTTTGGAGAGTGTTTCACGCCATGGAGCGCCCTTCTCAGGTTGCAGATTACACAGAGAGCATTCGCCTCGCGCTAAATGTGGATGAGGACACATTTGCACAACAAGCGGCCCGTCAATTTTTTCCAAACCATGACTGCACCGCTACGTCTCCACCTGACTTATCGGTAACAGAGCCCCCCGATGGGATTGCTTCTGACCTCACCATGGCAGAGCTGCTGGCCTCCATTGACCGTTTAAAAACTACTACTACTCCCGGGCACGACGGCATACCTAACTCCTTATTCCGTAACTTGGAAGGGAGGGCTTTGGAAACCCTACTTGATACTTTTAACGAAGTGTGGCTTTCTGGCATCATGCCGGGAGACTGGAAGCATTCTATTGTGGTTCCAATCCCCAAGTCAGGTCAGCCTCCAGTATCTCTCTCGGCCCTTCGTCCAATTTCCCTTACCCCTACCATCTGCAAGCTTTATGAAAACATTCTAGCCGCACGCTTATCATGGTGGCTGGAATCCCATGATTGTTACCCAGATTCCCAAATTGGTTTCCGCCCACATATTGGAACGGAGGACGGCCTTGCTACTTTGGCTGCTGACGTGCTTGACCACTCTCCACAGAGTCACCTTGTACGAACCGTAATCGCTACAGACATAACAAAGGCATATGATAACATCCTTCACTCTGCCATTCTTGCCTCCCTTCAAACTCTTGGTCTCCCTCACCGGTTCCTCCTCTCCATTCACGCCTTTTTAGCAAATCGAACCTTCAGCGTGCGTGTCCACGGAAAGCCCTTTGGTAATTTCACTTCCAATAGAGGAGTGCCGCAGGGCTCCGTTCTCGCCCCCACATTATTTAATGTGGCTTTAATTCCTCTGGTTCGAGCCCTAGAGACCATCCCTTCTATCCGCGTGCTTGCATATGCCGATGATATCACCTTGTGGTGCTGTCATCCAGATGCGTCTATTCATCAGTCGGTCCTTCAACACGCGCTGGATGTATTGACATCTCGCCTCCCACCTTTGGGTCTAACACTCTCTCCTACTAAATCATGTTTCATTCGAATTGGAAATAAAGCCGCCTTACGGAAAGCTCCCCCTTTAAATTTTACGGTACATAATTCTCTGATTCCTCAGGTAGAAACTGTTCGTATTCTTGGTCTTCTCCTCCATACATCTGGGACTGGCACCCCGTGGCTGACAGCCACCCGTAAATCGGCTCACGCTACTCTAGGTCTGATTCGTCGCATAGCTATGCGCTCTGGTGGCGCACGTGCTCATACGGCCCGCCAGCTTGTGCGCTCTATCCTTCAGCCACGGATAGTATATCAGGCTCAATTTCAACGTCTCACCCGCAGACAGTGGGACTCCCTTGAAGCTATCAATCGTGAGGCTATGCGCGTCATAACATATCTGCCTCGTTTAACACCCATACCTGTGCTACAGGAGTTCGCCCAACTTAATACACTCAGTGAGATCATCGACCAACGGGTGGCAAATAGAGCTCGAAAACAGTCTCTCAAACTTCATCGTTTAAAGACACTTCCACCGTGGTCCTATTGCCAGCTCACTGACAATCGCCCCACTGTTTCCCCGTCGGTATCAGCAGCGTATCTGCCTGAAGGGTGCATATTATACACGGATGCATCTCATTCTGCAGAGAGGGGAGTTACTGCTGTGTATAGTCCATCTCATCCGCATCTCAACTCTCGCGCGACGTATACTGCGGATACGTGCACTCCCCTGGCATTGGAACTTCAAGCCATTTACAATGCCATTGCTTCCCTTCCGCTCGTTCCAACATTCAATACAGTTCACATTTACACCGACTCCCGCGCCGCCCTTAAACAGCTGAAGGCTGTTCGACGAACGTTCCAGATTTCACAATCTATTCATGTGCTCTGCGCAAAGTATCCATGTCCTGTGCGCATACACTGGATTCGCGGCCATGCCCAGGATCCACATAACATTCAAGCGGATGCTATGACTCATCTTCATACATTAGACGATCCGCCACCTTCCCCTCTTCCCCCAGATCCGTTCCTGTCCCACGTTTCCGATTCCGAAGTTCTGCGCCAGCGAACACGCGCTCTAATTCCTCCGTGTTCGCACCCTCTCCCCCGTAGTCTTACTCGGCAGGAGGAGGTATCCGTGCGCCGGATTCGGGCAGGGGCGGCTCTGACACCATCTGTCCGTCATCGGTGGCGTGCCAAAGATCTGCCACTACCTGACAGGTGCCCTCACTGTGGCGCTGCACCGGACATATGTGATGTGCGGCACTTGTTGTGGACGTGCCCAGCGACGGCTGCTATCAGAAAACGGCTCCTCAGGGAGGTGGGCCTGCGGTGGAACCGCGAAAGTGACTTCGTGAAGTGGACAATGGACAACCGTTTCATTAACAACCTCTGCGACTACCTCAGCGCAACGGTTCTTCACTCCTTCTTTTAACTTTCAATCCCGTGCATTCCTTCCCCCCTTTCCTTTTTCAACTTATGCCTCATGGCACACTTCTCGAATAAAAAAAAAAAAAGAATAGTCACCAGTATCGGTCTGCATCAAACCGGTAGGCATGCGTAGGTGAAGCACTCTAACTGTTCGTTTAGAAGCGTACATTCTCTAGTTATGGGCACCTTTTGTCTTTTCAAAGTCAGTAAATGCTACCAACTCGCCCCGCTGTCCATCCTTCTTCTACATGGGTTTCGGCAGAGAAAGTTTCTAAACTTCTAGTGTGCAAAGCCATATAATTCATGCCTCACTGCAGGACTGTGTTGGCTTCTTTTAACAGGAAAAAGGGGAATAATCTGGGTCAACCAAGGTACAACACTATATTTGTTTAAATCGAAATATATCTGATATGAACGGCTGTCTACAGTGAGGGATTAACCTTTACTCAGGCTGGCGAGTTCAACTATCGCATTTTCATCGAGCGACGAAAAAGTACTGCGGTAAAAGTACAAGAAATGAAAATACTCTTTCGCAAATGCACGAAAGCTCTGCATAGTAATTCGAGAGGGTATTACGTGACCAGAGGAAACGACACTGCGAGAACGCAATAGAGACAGAGGTCACTTTTGAAAGAAGCTAAGGACTATCTAGACAGATCTTTGGCTGGCGAATTCGTCAGCCGCGCGTAGATGGATAAGCACAACTGTTTCTGCAAATCCGCTCTAAATCTTGGTACTATTAAAAAAGATTATTCTGGGTGCAGTACACCTTGCAGCAGCTAAAGTAATATTTGTTCCCAATACAGTGGATTGACTGTTTTTTTTTTCCGAGATGGTTCAAACCTTCGGCTGTTAAAACTCGGCTGCATTTTCAAATTCTGCTTTATGCGATAAACTCTTCGGAGTTGGCATTTCGTTATAGAATTTTCTAGCAGAGTGAACAGTGAACGTTTGAAAAGACTCATATTAAAAGACACACATATTTCTTATCTAATAAATGCGTATTTAATTTGGCCCCCGATTGCTTCGTAAACACTTCTTTTCTCACTGGCAGTTGATTGTCTGCAGGCTATTCAGCAATATCTACTTAGAAGCTAATAATATATTATATGTAAAGTGGCTTTGCCTAATCTACTCTTAATATTTCCAGTTTGATTCGCAGCAAGGTTAACGCTCCGTTTTACAGAAGTCCCGCGAACTCTGAGTAGTTTCCCGTTATGAAGTCTCGCGCGTGTATACGCGCGTATTTGGGAGGAAGAACTGGCGGAGGGAACGCTTGTATTTTGGTTACGCGTTGAATACCTTCTAGCGCCTCTGATATCATTTATTGCCTGCGGAGGTGACCTTAATGCATCAGGGACAGATTATTGTGTGAACGGCATCGTTTAGGCGGGCAAGCATCATGAGTATTGTATAGTGCCGACGACATGCCTACTGGACTACAGAGGATTCCAGAGAGAGACATCTTGGAATTCTTAAGTATTCAGCAGCAGCGGCACTGCAGAATCTGCTATCCGGACCCTAGAACCTTCGCCTTGAATTGCAGTAGCCGATTCCGTAAGCCTAGCCTGGATGAGCTACCGAAGAATGACTGGCTATCGAAAACGTGCCACGGAAACTGAGTGCTAGTATCAACGTAGCTTCTGACGTAACCACCCGACAGCTAATAAAGTAGCGCGCCACCGAAGACCTGCTTTACAAGCATTCAGCAGCAGCGACCCTGCAGAATCTGCTATCCGGGCCCTATAACCTTCGCCTTGAATTGCAGGAGCCGATTCCGTGCGCCTAGCCTGGATGAGCTAACCAAGAATGACAGCCTATCGGAAACGTGCCATAGAAACTGGCTGCTGATATCAACGTAGCTTCTGACGTAACCACCTCAACAGGCTATAAAATAGCTCGCACCGAAGACCTGCTTCACAAGCATTCAGCAGCAGCGGCACCGCAGGAGCTGCTATGCGGACCCTAAAACCTTCGCGTTAAACTGCAGGTTGTTTTTTTTTTCTTTTTTTGTGGCATCTTTTGCAATTTTTTTCGGGTAGCCGCTGCTGCTGACTGCTCGGTCTGTCGTGACGATCGGAAAAATCACTGACACATGTCTTGCATGCAAAGAAGAGCTTTCTGAGGATGAAGTGTTTTTAACATGCTCGGTATGTCATTTTATGCATCATATTGGCGCATGTTAAGGGGTAAATGACAACACATACAAAAAAGGCAGGAACTGCGAAAAAAAGCATGAAAATGTCCGACATTGAAAACGGCTAAGGCTGGAAGCAACCAGAGTGGTAAGAAAACAAGCGAGAAACCGGAAGCAAATGTTGCAAGGCAAATTGCTGATATTTGTCTCGTGCTCACAGAGGTATTTGAGATTAAGTCAAAAATCGTAACACTAAGAGAGATAAAGGCCACTCTCAATGGTATTGAGAAGTTTGTGCAGAAAATGTCCAAAAAGATGCAACGAAGTTTTGTCAAAAATGAAAGAAAGGGATGAAGACATATCGGCCCTCGGAAAGCGAGGGGAAAAACTCGAGATTCAGGTAACAGAACAAGAAAACCAGGAATTAAGGCAACAATTTAACGAATAGAGCAGTACAGCAGACGTCAAGTTTAGATATACTTGGGACTGCTATCATATAATAAACCTCTGAAAATATGTCTCGGCCACTGATCTCGAACTTCCGCTCCTTTCTGAAGTAGATGTCGCGGCTGCTCATCGATTGCCCTCACGGTCTATCAAAGAGAACACTAACAATCAGAGTGCTAGTAATGACAATGATGTCGGGAATAGTGCTAAGAAGGTTGCACCTGTTCTTGCACGTTTCGTATCCCGTTCAACCTGACACGCATGGCTTGCAAAAAAAAGGACAGCTAAAGGAAAAGAAATCTAAATTATTCTTCAATGAAAACCTGACAGCACAGAAAAAGACGCTCTTTTCGAAAACTAAGAAAACGCCGAAAGAAAGGAGTATGAGTTTGCTGGCTAAAGAATGAAAAATGTTTGTTCGTCGCGGCCCCCGCCGCCGAGCTATCAGGATAAGGACAACAAAGATTCTGGATAAGATACGTTGAGTAACTGGCGGTACGCGCATCGCGGTAACTGAAAGCACTGACACCCTTGAAAATGACATGTCCCGTTCACATATTCTTATCACGATGCTGATTCGTTCAAACATTCAGTGCACCTACGAGAAAAAAATATACTTTCCTTGTTCCATCTCAATGCTCAAAGCCTTCGAAATAAGCAGCATTCTGTGGAAATCTTCCTATATGTATTAGACCATAAATTTGAATTTTTAGCTTTCACTGAAAATGGGTTCACCAAATATGGGACCTTATACAGTTTCCAGAATACAAATGCTTATCAATTTCACGGAGTGATAAGAGAAGTGAAGGTATGGCTATATATATAATGAGCTACGTAAATTATGTCACCATAGAAGAGTTTTGCGTAATAAAACAACACTTTGAGTGTCTAATGTTAAAGTGGATTGGTACAATATTTGCCGTTGTATATAGGCCGCCTTCTGGATCAGAGGCTATTTTCTAGTATTTCTTGAAAAAGGGCTGCTGATACATTTTGTGCCGTTGTGGTGAATATAAAAAGCTTCCATTACCTCGCGTGTTTTTTGTTCTGACATAAAAAAATTTAACACGCGAGGTAATGGAAGCTTTTTATATTCACCACAACGGCCCAAAATGTATCATCAGCCCTTCCATAACGTTATCCGAGAGGAAATTGAGCTATCTGACCTCCCACGTGCCTTCCAGATAACTTTTGTTGATTGACAAGTAGTTCACTGTTTATATTTATACGCTTTTCGTTCTTAAATAAAAGTCAGTTGAAAATCAGCGCCTGTTTGTGCTAGTCCTTCGTCTTGTATCCCGTTCGCGTTGTCCTGAGAGCGAAAATCATATATTACCACTCACTGCTGAGCTTCAGAATTACGCACTGAACCCTATCTGTCGTGCTCTGAACCACTGAACACTGAACCAGATACTTACAAAACCTTCCCAAAATCACAAAACACGTGGTGAAAGCAAAATCAAGGGCCTAAAAAGCAACACGCCGTGAATACTGGAGACGCAAACGGCAGCAGCCTGCGATGCAACGAACCCACCACCACAACAATTCCACTGATCGCTCTGACTTCATACTATGCAAAGCTTTTATGACAGATTGTAACAAGTGGTGAAGCTCAGCCACCTACATTTAAATAAAAGGATGCAGGTCGCCTATGCTTATAACTACATTATTAAATGTGAAAAATCTTGTGTAATATGCTATATTTTACACTGACTCGCACAGTTTAATAATTGAATGAACTTGATTTTGAGAACGGGATGCTCCTATAATAAGATATTAGCACTATGCGACTGAGCAAAAGTTTTAGCCATGCACACACAATAGGAGCAGAGCAAGGAAGATGAAGATTAACTAAAGACATATGTGAAGCATGATAGTTTACCACATTGTTGTGGGCCATCTCCCTCGTATGTATTTGCCATTTTATGATGAAAATAACATACTTTAGCGAAGGCGTAACGGTAAGGCATCAGCCTAGCGTGTAGGAGGACAGAGGTTCGAATGTCGGCTTCGTGCAGTTTTTCAGCGGATAGAGGAAAGGAATCTTCGCGTGTCGATGAAATTGTAGAACCTGGCCTCTGGGATGGCCTGATCTCGGTGACCGGAACCAATAGTGCACTCTCATCAGAATAGGACCTGGCGAATGTAGTGTTTAACTTGGCCCCAACCTCCTATTGAGATCCAAGAGGGGAACCAGCAGGGCCAGTTTGTGCATGACAAGAATTCAAAGCGCTAAGGACGGGACAAATAAAGGAGACACACACACCAGCGCTACTAACAACTGAAAAAGTTTTATTGCGCCAAGAGCAATAGATACCTATGGGCAACGCCTTCTGCATAGAAACCATAAAAAGATAAAAGCAGTAGCAAGGTTCTGCGCATGCTGAACCATCGAGGAATCTAATCTCTTTTCTTTTCAGGGAAACCCTTTGTCAGCGCGCCCCCCTTAACGCTGAAAAGAAAAGAGATTTGATTCCTCGATGGCTCAGCATGCGCAGAACCTTGATAATGTTTTTAAGTTTTTATGTTTATATGCAGTGGGCGTTGCCCATGGGTATATATTGCTCTTGGCGCAGTAAAATTCCTCCAGTTGTTAGTAGTGCTGGTGTGTGTGTGTCTCCTTCACTTGTCCCGTCCTTAGTGCTTTGAATTATTGTCTTCTATTTAACTAAACCAATGAAGCCACGGCACTTAGTCTATATCGACTGCGGAGAGCTGAAAAGGCGGTGGTCAGACCTGTGATGCAGTGGAGGCTGCTAGGAAGCTCTGGCTTAGTCACAGGCCGCCATTGCAAACTGAACCTGCGAACGTTCAACGCAAGAACCTCATCCAAATAAGGCTAAGCTAGCAGGGCTGTTCGAGGAACTAGCGGGTATTAAATGAGATGCCGTACGACTTAATGATATTGGGAGGACAGATGAGGCTTGTACAGTGCTGAGGGGTGAGCACTTACTATGCTCTCGTGGATCGGCGGACAGACGAGAACAAGGTGCAGGATTCATCATCAGTCTAGATATTGCTGGCAACATAAAGGAATTCTTCAGTAATGCAAAGAGGGTGGCTTAATATGAGGCACAAAGTCAAGGTGATAAATGCTTACGCGCCTGCAACCAGCCATGATGACCAGATCATTGAAACCTTCTTTAAGGACGTGCCATCGGCAGTAAGCAAAGTAAAAAACACAGTGCCTTGTACTGATCGGTGATTTAAGAGAAAAGTAGAAACAAGCAAGCTGAACAAAAGGAAGTTGACGACTTTGGCACACGTTCTAGGAATGGCACGAGAGACTTCTTCAGTGCGCACGGAGAAATAATAATTGAATGATCATGAATACCTCTCTTGCACAAACGAGCGAACAGCGAATTCACGCGAAATAGCCCGATTGGGGAGATAAGTTTTAACTAGGCTTCAAACTATGCTCTCAACCTGGCATCGTGCAGGATGGGGAGGTGCTCGGGAAAGGGCGTTATAGCGACTACATGACGACAACGCAGAGCATTAACTGCTAAGAGCAGAGAAATGAACTGCAAAGCATGATCAATGAGTTGGACAGTCTGAGCAGAACAGTTGGTCTAAAAATTAACATGCAGAAAACCGTATCGCAAGATAACAGCTGTTCACAGCTGGTAGCGTGGTGCTGGAAGTGGTAAGAGAATACATCTGCTGAAGGCAGGTAGTGGCCGCTTATCTGGACCATGAGAAGGAAATAACTACAAGAATAAAAATGGGGTGGAGCGCATATGGCAGGTTCTCTCTGATCATGAATGACTCGTTGCCAATATCACCCAAGGAAAAAAGTGCACAACTGTATCTTACCTGTACTCACCTCTGCGGCAGAAACGAAGAGGCTAACGGAAAGGGTTCGGCCCAAGATAACGACGACGCAGCGAGCTATAGAAAGCAAGATTTTACGTGCAATGTTAAGAGACCGGAAGTGGGCAGAGTGGGTGAGGAACAGGCGTGGGTTAATGACATCGTAGCTCAAAATGAAGAGGAAGAAATGGGCTTCGGCAGGGCATATAATGCGAAGGCAAGATGACCGCTGGTCCTAGGAGGGTAACGGAGTGGATTCCAAAAGAAGCCAAGCGTAGCAGGAGGCGGCAGAAAGTTTGGTGGCCGGCTGAGATTACGCACTAAGTTGCATCAGAATTCTCGTTTAGGCAAGTTGGTGACTGTTCATGTTGTCGTCGCAGCGCGAAACAGGTAACGACGAATGACAGGAAATGACATGGACGGACAAGATGCGATCTCAATGTATTTTTCTCTGCTCCCTGCAAGCTTTACAATTTTTGTCCGATGATTACTCGGCGAGAACGGCCGTCATATACGAAGAAACACACCATTGATACGTCGCGTGCAAAAAAAAAAACAGGGTGTTTACGAGATTCCCCTACCTTTGAGGCCGAGTTTACGCCCGACGAACGGGTCACTGGTCCAACGTGAGGGAAACAGAAGATGCACTGACAATCCAGAATAAAGCATGCAGAAATTTTTCGGAGCACTCCTAGCGATGTGATTGCAAGAACACTTCAAGGAAACTTTTAAAGAGGACAAGATTCTTGACGCGGGCTTATGACAGAACACAATCAAAAATTATCGAAGCGTTCTTCAGAAAGAAGGCAGGCAGTGAGTGCCTCAGCACCCTCTCCTTTTCTGTGATTGAAAAGAACTCCTCTACCTCGAAGGCCACTTGTTGTGCACTTCTCGATGCAGCATTGCGTTTTGATTGTTTCATGTTCAACCCGGTTTTAATTTTTTACCCGTTTTTGCTTCGTGACACCGCTGTGATGTTCTGTTACCCGCGAGCTCTTTGCAGCCGTGCTTGTTATCGGTTTTACTCTTGTAGTTTCACGTTTCTTGTTGCCTCATGATCATCTTGTTCTGAATTGCACCCGTTTTTACCTCGCAACATGGCTGTACTGTTTTTTGCCATGGGCTTCGTCCACCCCGTGCATGGTACGGTTTTTGTTTTTATGTCACATTACCTCCGCATTCACTCCGTAGCCCTCTTTTCATATCAGCCTGCACTTTGCGAAAGCATGTATTTTTTTACTTATTTCACCTTCGTTTATCCAAATAAGCTTTGTTTATTCCGGGGATTTAATTGTTTATGCCCTTTCGTAGCCGGCTTTGTCCGACGCTTGGTTTTTTAGAACGCCCTGCTTTTCGTTGTTCTGCTTTTTTAAAGATCATGCGGAAAGACTGCGTCTGTGCCGTTGAATTTGATCCGGCCTTGGTCCTGAGTCAACCGCCGCGGTGGCTCAGTGGATAGGGCGCTCGGCTACTGATCCGGAATTCCCGGGTTCGAACCCGACCGCGGCGGCTGCGTTTTTATGGAGGCAAAACGCTAAGGCGCTCGTGTGCTGTGCGATGTCAGTGCACGTTGAAGATCCCCAGGTGGTCGAAATTATTCCGGAGCCCTCCACTACGGCACCTCTCTGTGCCTTTCTCCTTTCACTTCCTCCTTATCCCTTCCCTTACGGCGCGGTTCCGGTGTTCAACGATATATGAGACAGATACTGCGCCATTTCCTTTCCCCAAAATACCAATTATTAATATTATTGGTCCTGAATCCAACCTGCCGTTTATTATTAACCGTGGCCTTCTGGATTTCTCACTATCTCAGGTTTTGTCAAATTAAAAAAAGGCGCCCGCCCCTGTCAGTTCGTATCCTTCGTACTTGTATGTTTCGCGTTGTGAAATGAAGACGAGATTAAAAAGTTTGTCGGGATAGGGTGGCAGCAACTGCAAAGAACAGGGCTAATTGGAGAGACTTGAAGATACTTTTGCCTAGTGGGCGTAGTTAGGCTTATAATGATGATAAGTGTTCTTAATAGCCTGGTTTTGAAGAGGGAAATGAAGGACCTTTTCAGGTGGAAGCAAATCAAATGGCTAGGAAAATGGCGAAAAGAAGAGGAATTCAAGATATCGCTTCAGAACAGATAGTAGGCTTTAACGGATGACAATAACCTTATGACCAAAAAATGAACTATCCCATAGCCTACCATTACAGAGTGCGCAGTAGACGTATGCGGTAGGATGGTTTGACAGGAATCCGTCAAGCTCTCTCAGGAGACGACAGATCTGATTTAGAAACGACAAGGCGTGAATTCATCAAACCCACGAAGAGAATTAAGCTGGAACAACTATCAAATTTTATATGTGCAAGGAACCGACTTAAGGAAGTCTAATCTAGAGGTAATCGCGCATGTTCCAAATAACGGAGGTAGCTTAAAGGCGATGAAGAGGAAACTACTCACAAGCAAACACAAACATTTTGCTTTGAGAGCAAAAGACAGCAATACAGAAAGTGATATGGATAAGAAAGATAAAGTACCTGAAGCGTTCTGCGCAATCTGAAACCTGGAACAGAAAATCGTGAAGTAAATGAGATATGAAATATCACACAGCAATGGAACATCCTGCAATAAGGAAAAAGAAAGTAAAGAAAGCGTTAGGAACAAGGAAAATGCAAAGTAGCTGTTTAGGTTCTGATAACAGCACACCTGTTCCAGGACGGAGGGGAGATTGTGCTATATGAAGTGGCCACCCAGTATACTCAAAGCCTTATGATCCAGAGCACGCGAGAAGCTTCGAATAACGCTAACATAATCGTAATCCATAAGAAAAAAGGCGGTAATGCCTTGAAAAACTAAATTAAATGAAAATTATTTGCCTCTTAAAATTTTCTAAGGTAAACGCTAATATATTCAGGAAAGCCTAGGACTTAAATCAATCAAATAATGAGGCAAGCTTTCGTAAACAACACCTGACAATAGACCGTATTCACACTGTCAACCAGGTGAAAGAGAAATGTGTAAAACATAACTCACCCACTTATCAGCCTTCAAGGAGTAAGGAAAAGCCTTTGACTCACAAGAAACCTCCGCAGTGATGCAAGCATTGTTAAATCAAGGCGCAGGAGAACTTTATGTAAAAGCCTTAGAAGATAATCTATAACGACTCCACAGCTACCATAGCTCTTTATAAAGTAAGCAATAAAACTGCAATAAAAAATTAAGGCACTGAGAAGGGGGATCAGGCAGGGAGCCATGGTCTGACCACTGCTATTCAGTGCCTGTTTAGAGGAGGTGTTCAGAGGTCTGAATTGGGAATGATTGGGCAGAAAATTTATAAAAAAACACCTTAGAGATCAGCGATTTGTGGATGATCTAGCCTTGCTAAGTCAATCAGGACATGAACTGCAAAGCATGATCGATGAATTAGACAGGCAGAGTAGAACGATGGGACTAAATATTAGTGTGAAGAAAGCCTGGGTAATCTGCAAAAGTGTCGAAAAAGGAACAGAACTTTATAATAGGTAGAGATGATATGCAAGTAGTAAGGAAATATGTCTACTTATGGTTGGTAGTGACCGCAGGTCCGAATCACGAGAGCGAAAAACTAGAAGGGCAAAAACAAAGTGAAGTGCTCTTGGCATGTTCTCGTAGTTCGTGAATGACAGTATACGGATATTCCTCAAGAGCAAATTTTATAAAAGTTTTACCTTGCCGGTGCTTACCGAAAGTGTAAAAGCGTGGTAGATAACAAAAACATTTAAACTTAAATTAACGGGAACACAACTAGCTTTGGAAGAGAAATTGGGAGGTGCAACGTTAAGAGGCACCTAGACAGCAGATTGGGTAAGGGCCCCAGTGCGGGCTATTTATATCCTAGACAAAATTAAGGGGAAGCAATGGGCTTGGGCACGGCATGTAATCATGTAATTCGAAGGCAATATAACTGATGGTCCTTAAGGGTGATGGACAGGGGTGGAAGGGAAGGCAAGTATAGCTGTAAGGGGCGGAAAGTTAGGTAGGCGGATGAGATTAACATCTTCCCGGGGATAGTGGTGGCCGCCGCTGGCACAGGGCAGGATTATTTTGAGATATGTGTAAGAGGCTTACGCACTGCAATGTGTATAGTTAGGCTGATGACGATGTGAAGCACAGAAGTTCAGCCATGTCACAGACAGTGCGCTTCGGCATTTCGCGCGACACCAGACTACGTGCACTAAATAGGGATGCAGACTGCCACTCAGAGTAACAAAATTTGATAGAGATCACCAGCGAGTCTCTTAGAAAATGACATGAAACGCTAAAATAGATGCAACAATATAAGTCAAGTTATTTCAGACTTTATAAAAGGTACTGAAGCATAAATATTTTCTTCTTAAAAACGTATGTCCAGAACATTCTTTTTCCTTTGCATATCAAGAATTCTGAAAACAAACTTACCTAACTCTACAGTTGTTGCATCTGAAGGCGATCTTGACTTTTGGAATTTCGCTTCTTACTGCAATTAAAAATTAAAAGCGCCAAATAATAAGTAGTGTTTCAGAGCTGGAAATTCGTTTTTCCAGTTCACATATGCTTCCTAAAAGAGCGTGAAAAAAGTGAGATAGATTTACAGAGACTAAGCATGTTTTTCTCCATGGTCCGCTTTTGGACCAAGTGCATTTTCTATACTGATTTAGCTAATCATGTCTAAAACGGCTGGTATGGCCTGTGCTGACCCAATTTCATCTTCTTGCTATATGATGACAACCATAGTATAGCTGCATATAGCGTGATCGCAAATTATACAAAGCGAGTTAGGAGAAAACGACACTGGGTTAATTACGGCTTACTTGGCTAGCGTTTCATTGGTTGTGCTTAACATGGTTAAGAGTTTTGGGCACTTGGAATTTGAGGCTCAATGTGCTAGTTCTTATCTTTTCCTGAGCACCAAGATTTGAGGAGCACGCCGGCCGAGCTGCGGAAATGTGTTCGAAGCGCCAACCGCACTCCTGCAGTGGTGAAGAAGTATGCATTACGGCTTGAATACAAGCTGGGAACAATGGATTTCTGTTTAAACTGGTGATTTCTGCCGTATAGAAGGACCAGCGGTTAGAGTGAAATACAGAGTTTTCGGGTGAAGCAGAGCACGACTACATTTTGGAGTGCATTCCCTCAATATTGAAGACATAGTTAGGATATAGCATTCCGCACTGCTCTATAAAATTTTCGAGATTTTATTTTAGGCTACAAACACTCTGCAACTCTGATAATGGTCTTTATTACGAAACTGGGAACCAGACATCAGTTTTAATTTTCACCGACAAGTAACATCTTTAACAACGTTCGGCCCATTCTGCCGAAGATAAACATTTTACCTGCCGCGTTCGCAGTCACAACCCCAATTGCCCTTTCCCTTCAACCAGAATGAGGTATGCCTAAGAAAGCCCCAGACCAGCTTACAGAGAAGCAAGATTTTGCGACCGTGGCTCTTGATATTCTGGATACCTAATCGTCCGTAAGAAAAAGTTGTTTCTCCCTCTGTCACTTCCAATGTCGGTATTAAAGTAAACATTGATGCTTCGCGCATGTTTCGGTACATCACGCGTTCATGACGCACTTTGTATCGGTAGAAAAGAACAATTTCTTCCATGTATTCACATTTTCTCTTAGCTTTCATAGCAGAGGCAGGATACTCATTGGGACCAGCCACGTCAACTGTGTGTTGTTCGGCGCAGATTTTTCCGAGTTATTGATCGGCTTACAGTTGTCACCATGTAGTGCGCAGTAGGAACACATGCATAGCAACACGTAAAAAATTTGTCATTTTCAGCGCGGATGTTTTTCCCATATTCTCGTAATGTATATGCGTCAAAGTCGAGTCTCTGGGCGCCTGTGGTCGCTGTGTGCTCGAAGCACAATAGATGTGATCTGACATTTTTCCTCTCGCGTGTAAAACACAGCAGCCAAGCCATCACAAGGGCCTAGGCAGAGAAAGCTTATGAAATTTTGGTTTTGAAAGCCATTATTTTAATATCTTACTGGAGGATATTATTGGCGTCTTCTGACAGGAAAATGGGGAATAATCCGGGTGAAGTAAGCTACGACACCAAATTTGTTCCAATCGCATTATATATGATTTGAACGGCTTTCTCCACCAATGGGTTTACCTGTAGTGAGTCTGTCCAGTTAAACCATCGCACGTTCATGAAGCCACCAACAAGTACTGTGAAAAAAATGGTGCAAGAAATGGAAATAGCGCTTAGCAAAGTACAAGAAGTTCCGCATGACGTTCGCGAGGGTGATATCTGAGAAGACGAAAAAGCTACTGAGAGAACGCTGAAGATTCAGAGAGACGTAACCTGTCAAAGAAGATAAGAAATATGTGGAACCAGCTTCGCGCTGGTGAATGCACCCGCAGTGCATGAATAGAGAAGAGGTACTGCTTCTGTAAATCCTCTCAAAAGCTTGGAACTATAGAAAAAATTAACCCGGGTGCAGAGCACCTTCTAACAGCTCCTTAATTCACCTATAATAGACAGCGAACAGAAACGCCTCTTTTGGCAAGCAGTAGGACCAAGTGCGCGCACACTCTACACTAACGAGGATACGCATTGACCGTTCTACTTTCTTTGCTTGTACAATATAGGGTTATACCGCTACCAGGGACCTCCATCTCTTTCAAAGTACTTCAGATATTAATTCTGCTGAGCTTTAATGCAGCAATATTCTTAGTGGCTGATTAAAGTGGCCTGCTTCAGAGCAATATCTCACTAGCGGCTAATAAGCGAAAGTATGCGGCTGGTTACACAAGATTTAAAAGGCATTGTCTTCTTATTGACACAGCTTCGAATTACAAAATACATCTTTATCCCGAAGGTGGTATTCAATTCCCAACATAGTGGCAGTCGCAGTTTCGTCGATACGGTTGAAACCATCGACTTTTATAACTCGGCTGTATTTTCAACTGCTGTTTTATGCATTGAAGTCTTCGGGGTCAGCTTTTCATTGTAGAATTTTCTAGCAGGGTGCTCAATAAAAGCTTCTTGGGACTAAACTTTGTTACATTTCAAGGGATTCGCCAAAAACACACACCAATTCCTTATCTAGTAAATGCGCTTTTTATTAGGCAACCGATTACCCCACAAAACATTTTTTTATCACAGGAATTTAATTGTCCGGGGTCTATTCTAAAATATCCGCTTCTAAGCTAATAATATAGCCAAAGAAAAGATTTGTCGCCTAATCTACTTTCTATGATTTCAGAATTCTTCGCAGAAAGGTGAACCCTCCGAGTCAAAGAAGTCCTCGCCAACTGTGTGTAGTGTCACATCAAAAAATCTCGGCTGTTGGTGGGCGGGTAGTTTAGAGGAACGACGAGTTGAGGGAACTTCGTTTATCGCTTACCTCGGAGTTGACCTTAATGTATCAGCGTCAGGTTGTTGTGTGAGTGTCATTGTTGTGGTCCGCAAGCATGATGTCGGTTGTAGCAATGGCCATGAAATTCTCAGTCGCATCGTGAGGATTCGGGAAGGAAACAGCTTGGTTCGATCCCCTTTGCCGCCGTGAATTCCAACGGTGGTGATCCAATGGGTACAAGCATTCCCCTTGCCTGGTTCTCGGCTTCATTAGGATGAAATGCTTCGATAATGGGTCTTTGATCTTACCTTATGAAGAAGAAAAAAATAAAAGGGCACTGCACACAAAAACCACACAAAAATCAACACAACAACCGCAGACACACGACTCACCTTATTTGAGAAAACGACGCACCTTTTATAGCTTCAAACTTCCATATCACACTATGGATAGTCCAAAACCTGCCTTCGTGTGTCTACTCGATGGTGTTGATAGCCTTGCACGAACTGCTAGTAAGCCTCTGGGTAGTGGGAGCAGGAGAACTTCGAGCCTGGAGACATCAGTGAACGAAGTTGTTTCCTTCTTCATAGACAGCGGCTTGACCCTTGTACAACCTGATAAGGAGGGAGGCTTCGTCGTCCGGCCTTCAGGGGTGTTTGGTGAGAAAGACACTCAAGCAGTCGAAGAGAACTTTGTTTGAAACAAGGTAAAACTATACAAGGTAATAACTCAAGCTTCTAAGCTCTGCAAGAACTTTGCTTTAAGCAATTTTTCTAGAGCTGCTATTAACTGCAAGCGCCATATCTTTCAACTATTTTTACGGTAAAAACCTAGAAGGTTGACAAGCCCTGCAGGTGCATAGTAATTAAAAAAAATACATGGCAGCGTGAAATGAGCGGGTTTCTTCAAAAAGGTCTGAAGTTGGAGGTGACGGAAGACCCGTTCTTGACTAGGGTACTCGGCAGATATAGTAACTTAACTACAGGGCGCTCCGTCTATAGGCTATGCCTTTTCAAGCGTCGTCGAATACCTGCTCTTTTCTATTCTCCACGATGCCAGTTTTGCGCCGTCAGCTCTAGCATTGAAGATAGGGGTGTAATACCTTTTCAGAACGCCTGACGTTTAATTCTGAACCGTTTCATTTATGTACTTGAATTTTATCTTCGTTCAACTTTGTGTCTTTTAGCCATCAGGTCCTTGTTCAGCGCAAATGTATATGCATTGGTTCGTGTGTAGCACGTGTGCTGGCTGACATCTCCTTATTCAGCATTGACTGTGATCCGGTGCGCTTTTTGGACGACGAGGTAACTGAAAATTTTGAGGTTTGATGATGATTATTTATTATTTCTTAAAGATCAACCCGGTGCGGCGCACACTCTAACTGTGATAGAGGTTGTGTCGGCCTTCAGACGACAAAGGGTCTAACTTTTAATCACGAATTACCGGACCATGACAAGCTGTAGTTGTTAGATATTAACCTGACTTTACACAGATCAGGAGTGCTGGTTGTACACGCCAATGGGACAAACAGACCTGTTGCCTTTCGGGTACGCACATTCTGAGACTGTAAAACGTGCCATCGGGAAGTATTGCTTGCACGGCGCCTTGTCCAAGTCGCGCACACCTACATGAGAGCCTCGATAATCAGCTCGTTATGATGACGAAGGCTAGATTTCCTGTTTCGATCATTGTTGCAGTGGCAGAAAAGGTTCTGCGCAAACTTAAAGATAGGACTTGCCGGGAGAGTGGCCGTTCTCACAAAATAAGGCCAGCGGTTCTACCGTATGTGCACAGGATTTCCCACAACATGAAGAATACGGCAATGGTCTACGGTGTGCCGTTACTTTTTTCCGCCCCATGAAAGTTGGTCTCATAGTGCCCCCAGCTCATGTCCGGAGGGAAGATTATGGCGGACTACGTGAAGCGTCATGCTGCTCGTTCCGTCAGGTGTCAGAGGGGTGTTGTGCACGAGATCCCCTCACCTGTGGCAGGGTATACATCGGTCATAGGGGCCGATGGTTGAATGAGCGCTTTAGAGAACGCCAGCTTTCGTTGAAATCAGGAACTGGCCCGAAATGATTCCTGCACTGTGGCCTATGCCCGGATGCTACACGCGGTAAACCATGCTTGCCTTTGCTGGCAGATACCAAAGTTTTGAGGAGGAGGCGTGACGAGGTGGCACGTGAGTTCAATGAGGCGTTCTTTATAAGAAGCGTAAAGGTCGTGTAAGTGACCATACAATCAAACTGTATCGCAATGAAGGCAGGTTTCTGTACTAAGCGTAGTGTGTGATATGACGGTTTGAAATCATGAAAGGTGTGCCTTTTTTGAAATAAAGTCAGTCTCGAGTCCGCGCTTCTTGTGCCCCCTCTTGGTCTGTGCCCGTTTGTGCGCAGTAGTCGTTTTATTTGCCATGATTGACCGACTAGACCAACAACGCACGCTCTTAAATTTAGAAAAACACCATATGCCATTGCGCTCTCCGGCCCCAGATGCCCTTGCCCCTAAAGCATCACAGTCATAAGAAACACCTTGGAAGTCAATCAACGATGGTAGAATGTATACTGATATCTTCCTGGAGAACTGTATTTTGCGTTTACTTAATGCAAATATGTAGAGAATGTAGGCGTCAACACGACGCCGCCAGAAACGTATTTTTTTTCATGTAAAGGCATTGCTTGTACATTTACATTGCACATCGAACACGTTTCCATTGCGTATTTGAATACGTATTCCCTGTCAATTATTGTCGTGCTGCTGTGCTAGGTTATGAGCGTAAAAACTTTTTTTTTGTCTGGATTGTAAACAGTGCTGTAACTGCCACAATAATCGGGATATGTCTCAACTGTGCGGGGACGGTATGAATATAGGAGGAACCTAAAGAAGGAATCAGGAAAGTGGTTCTGTGCCGAAATCTGCAGTAATTCCAGCTGCATGGGGATCTTTGACGTGCAGTACGAGTGCCTGAAGGGTTGAGGTTTCTCCATTGTGGAGATCGGCTGATGGGATTTGATATTCTGAAAGGAGGAACTGCGGCGACGCTGAAGCCCAGCGCGTGGTCGGATAACGCTGCTGGAGGATACTGGCAGGGTGGGAGGGGGACTTATATTACTTTCAAGCAGAGCCCTCGGCTTCGCCTTCAACCCGTTCATGCCGTTGATCGGGCGGTGGACGCATTTAGGTGCATGTTGGTCAGCACTTCTGCAGTACTTAGGCACATTCTCACCGGTTTAAAAAGCCTCTGTTCTTTGGGAGCGATGCTCTCATTGCTCAGGAAAAAAAAAACGGCACTCCTTATGTTACGATTGCAACCAAGGACACAGAAAAATACCAGCATGGCGAGAAGAGAGCGCAGTAATGAAAAATGCTGTTTCCCAAACTTAAACAAGGAAGCTCAGGATGGCGTTTTTGTTTTGTTCATATTTATCCGCTATACAACGGGCACGACAAATACGCACAAGAAAGAAACCAAACGCATAGTGTAACAGGCACTGCTAGACCATCCTTGGACGGGTCTTTGGAGCCCTGACCGACACGCTGAAACCGGAGCTCTTTCAAACTGGCTAGCAGCGTCTCTACGCCATTTAGAGCTATTTACTACGCCCAATATTCACAGAAGCTGGTAGAGAAGCTGTTGTGACCGTGTTGGTGCATCGATTCCTATGAAAATGTCCTCTTTTGACTACGAATCACTGCCTTGTGTAAGGCATTGTGACGGTGCTTCTAAGTGCTCGCATACTTACTTCTTCGACCTATCATGAGTAATTTCATGCAGAAGAATTGTAGGGTTTGTCAGACCTCCAGTATCGAAGCTGTGCGCATGCATCATGTGCGTCAGGTGACAAAGCCCCTTTTTTGTCATGTGTCTGCGTCAGCGCTGTTGTGATTTATTAACCCAACCAGACCACAGTTTTACCATTTGGAATGACAGTGAGCATTCTAAATTCTTCAGTTCAGGCATTTTCTAACGCCTGGCGACAAAGGCCTGTTGGCGAAATATATGTGACAAAAAAACCCGCAAAAATATTGCTTGAGTTCTTGGTTTCCATCACACAGCAGGAACCAAATGCATTTGTCGGGCCACCATTTGAAGCCATCGAAAAAGAAAAAAACAACTTGTGCGTAAGCAAGAACAAGTGCTGTAGAGAAAAAGAAAGGCTTAGAAATCACTGCCTGTACATACGCTGCATATTATGTACATTTGCCCTTTGCTGCAACTGTATTCTGAAGAGCCACATTCCTTCAGCGAAATGATTATTCTGTCAGGCTGCCGTCGAAAAGGCGGTTCTGTTTTACACTAAATAAGTTGTAGGTTTTCTTTTTGCCCCTGGCTTTCTTAGCTTCCGATAGAATAAATTTACTAGTAGGCTCAAACACAACACCAGAATTTACGTAATAGGCTGTTCCCTGTCCTCTATATGCCTTTATCAAACGTAGTCCAAACGGAAATGTTATACATCCTCAGAGTTGAATAGAAATCTTCATCAGGAAAGAGAAAAGATGCAATAATCGGTGACGGGTAAGGGAAACACTCAAAGTGAGCCGGCGCTCACTTCGCTCAGGTTTCAGTGGCTGCAAAAAATTTATAGCGTGCTAAAAGTTCTACTGCCACATGCGAAAATTCAGCACGGTAGTGTCAAGTTTGAGGTCGTGAAGCGGAATATTAAAAATAGAACCCTTGAGAGGATTCACGTGCAGAGGAGGCCCGACGACCATACAGACGTGTGGAGAGGGTGGGAGCATACGCACAGTCTTTTACACGACAGTGGCCGCGCCCGCACCCTGTCAGTCCGCCTTTTGAATCATTTACATATTAATATTCTGCGTATCCTCCGGGCCTGCAAGAAGCCTCCACCGGGTGCACAGCTGGTCACCTTGCAGTAAATATGCAAATGTAAGCTACGAGCCTTATCCACCACCAAGCTAAAATACTCCAGTCTCCTAAGCACACATTTGGCCTTCGTTCCATTTCCAAATATATCCACCCACCAATCAACAAGACACTTTCAGAAGCCACCATGCCATGCTATTCCGGACAAAGGCATTTTTCAATGGGAAAGAGCTTATGAACACAATGTTAGCATATTTTGTAAGAGTGCTCTATACAATGAATACATGCGCATATCACCCGGCGGCGGGGTTGAAATAATTTGTTGTTAACGTTTTTGCTTTCGTGAGTAGTTTTCGCTTTTGGTTTTTGTATCAGTTCCTAGTGCTCGATGCGCAAAATCGAAAAACTACTCCTTCGCTAATCATCGGAAGAATGGACCATTAGCTTCAATATTTCCATAGCAGTAACCTATAACATTTAAAGATTCAGATGTGTTTTGTCCAAGAATGCTGTATCTGTCAGACACCTCAAACACATGGTGAAACTAAATGCAAAGGCGCAAATCATTTGTCTAGCCGCTGAAGCACAGAACAAGGATTCAAACGACCGCAGGACTCTAAAGGTAACGCTTTCACCACGGCAAAAATTTCGTAGATCGCCGTTGATATTTGTTATTTCTATAGGTTGTATAATGAATTGCTACCAGTGCTCCAGCACAAGGATCTAGCTTTGAAAAAAAAATTGCCGAGAACCTTAGCTAATAAGCCGACATTTTGAACTGAAAATATTGTGCACTCTGGTATTTTTTATAAAAACACACATGGTTTATTTCGAGCATAGAAACTAACCACAGCCATGCGACGCTCCAGCAAGAAAAAATCACCAGTATAGGACTGTATCGAACCAGCAGGTATGGGTAGATGAATCAGTCTGAGTGTTCATTCAAATACGTATATTCAGTAGTTATGGGTACCTTCCGCCTTTCCAAATTCTGAAAATTCTTCATTTTCATGTAAACATTGCTCAGCGCTGGCACTTCATTTGATAACATTCTTGTGTAGTACAAAATTGCTATCTTGTTGGGGATCAGTGTTCTTTCAAGGAATTCTTAGAACAGGGGCATCCTTGAAAGTTTTCCGGCATTGTTTTCGGTTATGATACGACAACAGTATCGAGTGTATATGTTGCTTAGATGAGTCGGTACTCCTCATGGCATTTATAACGGGCTGATAGCCGCATTCATGAGTGACTTGTCTGATTCCGGCATATCAGGCAGTTTTGCCGCTACGTACACGATCAAGGAACGGACGCGATCGTGACGCTCTTAGCTCGCGTAGGAAGGAGTCGTAGCTTTTTATACATTTACTCATTTGCAGATCCCTTTGCCACGAAAGTCAAGATAGTGATTCAATCCAGTCCCATGAACTTTATGGTATATCACACAGGGACGCCTCGGTTATTGATAGGTGCGCTGTCGTCAGGAACAATGCTTAGATGGAAAGCCTGTACAGTATGTAAATAGTTATGCTATGTAGTGTCAATAAATGTTTATTTCCTATGGATTTCACTCCAATGTACAGTGTCAAAAAGCTATAGCGGTTTACTCGGGGTGCGCTGCTATAAAGATGAAGATAATTACACCTGTGTCGAAGATAGTGCTCAGTTGATCCCAGAAGGGGCATCCGGTAAGAAAAATTATATTGAATTCTGGAGAGGAACGTGGCATGCACACTGATATATCACCAGAGGCGCCCGTGTGCTGTGGCATGTGAGTGCACATTAAAGATCCCCAGGTTGTCGAAATTATTATAGATCCTCCCACTACGGCACCTCTTTCGCTCTCTTTACTTTTACTGCTACATTCCTTTTTTCCCTCAAGTTGCGATTGACTTGTACACGAAGTGAGTTCGTAACGGCGCTATTAACATTCTTTAAAAAACCCTGCGCCGCTGAATAAACATTTCGCATTTTCGTAAAGCACAATGCAGCAGAATAAAGCCCGTTGGGCAAGGGCCACGACAAATGTTTTATTTGCCATATTGCCGCGAATCATACTAATGTTTGTTTGCTGGCGCACAACGCCGCCGGAACTCGCCTTTTCCTTTTGATTGTGACGCGAGCTGTGACACTGCGACACTAGTACACACACAGCGGCTGTCCTAATGGTCTTTATTATAGAGCTGGGTGCTGGACATAAGTCTTATTTTGCTTCGACCAGTAAAGTTTTTAACGCCGTTCTACTGATTTGCAGAAGGTAATCTTTTCCTGCCGCATTTGCAGTAATAACTCCCATTATCAGCTCCTTTCATCTCGAATCTGGCATACTTAGGAAAGCCTCAGACTAGCATTCAGAGAAGCAAGCTTCTGTGACCGCTGCTGTTGATATTCTCGGTGCCTAATCGACCGTAAGAACGAAGTTGTTTAGACCTCAGTCTCTTCCGAAGCCGGTATGCAAGCAAATATTGCTGATTCGCACATGTTTTGGTGGACAACGCGTTCTTGACGCAACTTTCTATCTGTAGAAATGAACCATTTCGTCTCATTCTAGTCACATTTTCACTCAACTTTCATAGCAGAGGCATGATAATCAGTCGGACCAGCCGCGTGAACTGTGCATCGTTTGGCGGAACTTTCTTCAAGTTATTGGCGCGCTTACAGTTGTCACCATGCAGAGCGGAGTAGGAACAACATGCATAGGAACACGTAAAAATCGGGTCGTCGTTAGCTCATGTTTATCGCCTATTTTCTTAATGTATATTGATAGAAGTCTTCTTTATGTTCGTGTTGTTGCTGTGCGGAGCAAGCACAATGGATGTGATCTCACAGAAAAATGTGGCAAATCCCGGAAGAACAAGCTACAACACAAAGTTGCTTTCAATCGAAAAACATTAGATTTGAACGGCTGTCGGCATTGGTGGGTTAAACTTTACTGCGGCATATCGGACATTAACGCAGCGATAAAGCAAGTACTCTGGAAAAATGGTGCAAGGAATTTAGATAGCGCTTAGAAAACTACATGGAATTTCTGCATGATTTTTCGCGGGAGAGCTATCGGGTGAAAAGAAAAGACACTCCAAGAACGCAAACGAGACTCAGGGAGGACACATTTCCAAGAAGGCAAGGACTACGCGGAACCAGCTTTGACCAGCGAATGCACCCCCAGTGCTTTTATAGAAAAGCACCACTGCTTCCGCATATGCGATCTAAAGCTTGGTACTATTCGAAAAAGATTAATCCGGTTGGAGTACACCTTCGAGCAGCTGCGCACATTGCCTATATTTTACAGCGAATAGAAATCCTTCGTTTGGGAGGCAGTCAGACCACGTACGCACACACTCTACAGGTACAAGGATTCGCAATGACCGTTCTGCTTTCATTTTTGTATAATATAGAGTTGTACCGCTATCATTGACCTCCCTCTCTGGCAAAGTAATTCAGTCAATATTTCTTCTGAGCTTTAATAAAGATTTTTGTTAAGGGCTCAATAAAGTGGTCGGCTTCAGAGAAATCTATCATTAGTAACTATGAAGCGAAGGTATGCGACTTGCTGCACAAGATTTAAAAGGCATTGTCCACGTAGAAATGCAGCTTGAATTTACAAAATGCATCTTTATCTCGAAGGTACAATTCAATTCCCAGTATAGTGATATTCACAATATTCTTTCTAGGGTATGGTTCAAACCAACGACTTTTCAAACAGGGCTGCAGTTTCAAATGCTGGTGTATGCAGTGTCCTCTTCGGGGCCTGCATTTAATTTTAGAATTTTATAATAGAGTTCACAATAATTGCTTCTTTGCACTAAACTTCGTCACACTTCAAGGAACTGACAGAAGAAGGCACACAAATTCCTTATTTAATGAATAATAATAATAATAATAATAATAATAATAATAATAATAATAATAATAATAATAATAATAATAATAATAATAATAATAATAATAATAATAATAATAATAATAATAATAATAATAATAATAATAATAATAATAATAATAATAATAATAATAATAATAATAATAATAATAACAATAATAATAATATAATTATCTTTATTTCTCTCGTTCCACAGAATACAGAATGAGAGCGGAAGTAAGGGTAAAAGCCGCATGCAGCGGCTTGAAAAAGCCCTATTACGCCCCACATGACAGTATGACGAGGAAACAGCTTAGTTATGACAAATGCAGATAAATACTGGAAAGATTGGAATACATTGCGAATTTTGTGAACGTACAAGGGCAAAAAAACAGTAGGGATAAGTAAGAAAATATACGCACAAAATTGACAACTGATCAAAATTAACAAAATTGACACCATACATTAATGCAGGAGCGGCAAAACACTAATTAACTTATTTTTGGATATTTCTTCCAGTGAGATGTTATTACGTTCAAGTGTATTAAGGTAAAAGGGAAGTCTATAGGCGCTTAATTGAAATCTGTACAGAGTCCGATAAAATGGTGTAGACCAGGCGGTGCAACGGCGTACATTGTACATGGGCACATGGCTTTGAAGGTATAATAGTATTAACATATCTGCGTTGTTTGTTCTAATAGTATTCTTGTACATAAGAATTAATTTGAAGGCATAAAGTTTAGGCATTTGAATGATGTTAAACTCGGAATAATAGCTTTCTGTGTGGGCATACCATGGTATGTTAGCAATTAATCTTAGCGCACGTTTCTGAGTAACAATAATCTTGGATAAATTATGTTTCGTACTTGTGCCCCAGACAGTGTGGCAATAGCTAAGTATTGGAACAAAGAAGGCGTTGTAGATTAATAGTTTAATTCTTGTTGATAGCACATACCGTTGACGACATAGCACCCCATTCACTTTGTTTATTTTTGATCGTACGTTATTAATTTGGACATCCCAATTAAGCGATTCCGAGAAAGTTACTCCCTGACATTTGATAGTACGCACGATTTCAATATAGTTGTTCCCAAACCTAAGTATAATATCTTTTACAACTTTGTTTTTCTCTCGAAATACGTTTTTATTAAGCAACAGAATGAAACGCAAGACAAACTTGTGCTCATCGGCAGGCAATAGTCCACTCTATAATGCAATATCCACATACAAACAAATATTGTAAGATAATGAAAGCGTTTTTGCCTAATCTACTCGTAATGCTTTCCGTCTGTTTTGCAGGAAGGTGAACTAACCGAATGAGAGAAGTCCCGCGAGCTGTTTTTGGACGCACGTTATAAAGTCTTGGCTCTTTATGAGCGCGAAGTTGGGAGGAACAACAGGTGGGGGACGCGTGTATTGTAGCTACACGTAGAGTATCTGCCAGCGCCAGTAACGTCGTTTATCGCCAACGGAGTTGACCCTAATGTATCTGTGCCTTATTGTTGTATGAGTGCTATCGTTGTAGTCCGCCAGCCTGGCGGTTGTAGCAGTGTCGATGACTTGTCGAGCGAATTCGAGAAGATTCGCGAGAGAACCACCTTCGAATTCAACCGAGAATGTCGAATGTGTACGCATATCATCCTAGAGAACTATGTTTTTTGTTTGCGTGTTGCAAAGTCGTAGAGGATATAGCAGCGAACACGACGCCACCGGAGAAGTTTTTTTGCCAAATACAGGTGTTACTTTATCATTTTAAATGCACATTAACTACATTCCCAAAGTGTCTTTGAATATGTATTCACCGCTTCCATTAGCTTCAATATTTCCATAATTGAGTCTTCCAGCCTTACATTATTCAAAAATTTTTTCTCCAAGAATGCTGTATTTCTCAGACGCTACAAACCCATGATGAAAGTAAATCCAGAGGCGCAAACTCGGTGGCCTCACAGCTGAAGCTCTGCAGAGGAATTCAAAGGCCCGTGAGACTCTATAGCTAACGACTTCACCGCGGCAAAAATTTCATTGACCGGCGATGATTTTTCTGCTGGAGCAGAAACAACTACACTGAAATTTAAATTGCTGGGTACCTATGTTAATAAGCCGACATTAAGAAGCTGACATCATGTGGATTCTGCTGTTCTTTATAAACACTGACGTGGTTCATTTTGAGGAATAAAGCACACTTCAGCGATGCGACGCTCCAAGAATAAATAGTTCCCAGTATCGGTTTGCATCAAACCGGTAGGCATGTGTAGGTGAAGCACGCTAACTGTTCGTTTAGAATCGTACATTCTCTAGATATGGGCACCTTTTGTCTTTCCAAAGTCAGTAAATGCTACCAACTCGCCCAGCTGTCCATCCTTCTTCTACATGGGTTTCGGCAGAGTAAGTTTCTAAATATCTAGTGTGCAAAGCCATATTTTTCATGTCTCACTGCAGGACTGTGTTGGCTTCTTTTAAAAGGAAAAGGGAGAATAATCTGGGTCAACCAAGGTACAACACTATATTTGTTTGAATCGAAATATATCTGATATGAACGGCTGTCTACAGTGAGGGATTCACCTTTACTCAGGTCGCGAGTTAAACAATCGAGCTTTGACTGAGCGACAAAAAAGTACTGCGGTAAAAGTGCAAGGAATGAACATACCTGTTAGCAACTGCACGGAAACTCTGCATAACAATTCGACAGGGTATTACCTGACCAGAGGAAACGACACTGCGAGAACGCAATAGACTCACACAGAGGTCACTTTTCAAAGAAGCTAAGGACTATGTAGAAAGATCTTTGGCTGGCGAATGTGTCAGCCGTGCGTGGATGGGTAAGCACAACTGCTTCTGCAAATCCGCTCTACAACTTGGTGCTATTAGAAAAGATTATTCCTGGTGCAGTACACCTTACCGCAGCTCGTTAATTTGCCTATATTTTACAGCGAATGGAAATCCCGCTTTTCGCTGGCAGTAGGACCAAGTGCGCACAAACTCCATAAGAACAGGGAGATGAAAGGACATATCTACTTTCTTTTTTGTACAATATAGAGTTACAAGATGCCCGTTACCTGCATCTCTGCCAAAATACTTAAGTCAATAATTTTGCAGAGCTTTAATAACGAATTTAGTTAGCAGCTTAAGAAAGTGGCCTGCTTTACACCAATCTCTCACTAGTTGCTGTTAAGCGATAGTATGCGACTGGTAAAACAAGATTTTAAAGGCATTGTTACCTTAGTGAGGCAGCTTCGACTTAAATATACATTTTTATTCCTAAAGTAATATTTGGTTCCCAGCATAGTGAATTGACTGTTTTTTTTTCGAGATGGCTCAAACCTTCGGGTCTTCAAGCTCGACTGTTTTTTAAAAAAGCTGCTTTATGCGATAAACTCTTCGGAGTTGGCATTTCGTTATAGAATTTTCTAGCAGAGTGCACATTAAATACTTCATCGGGCTGAATTTGGCTACGTTTCGAAGGACTCATATTAAAATACACACACATCCCTTATCTAAAAAATGCGTTTTTTATTAGGCTACGGATTGCTTCGTAAACACTTATTTTCGCACTGGAAGGTGATCGTCCGCAGTCTCTTCAGCAATATCCACTGATAAGCTAATGATATATTATAAATAAAGCGGCTTTGCCTAATCTACTCCTAATATTTCCAGGCTGCTTCGCAGCAAGGTTAACGCTCCGATTTAAAGAATTATTAAAGAAGAATAAAGAAAATAGCATTGCGTGTCATGCTGCAGACATTAAAGATCAAGCTAAAAAATTCATCACTTACATGATTAGTCAGCTACTGACGCATACATGCAACCCGATTTTGAGCACTGGGTTATTTTCAGATCAATAAAAAATTGCAAATGTCATCGTCATACACAAGGGAGGTGATAATAAACAAGTTACAAACATCAGGCTACTAAACTTCTGCAAGCAAAACGATATCATCACCGAGCAGCAATACGGATTCCAGAATGAGAAATCCACTTAAATGGCACTAACAAAAATTAAGAACAAGATAATAGACAATTTTCAGCAGAAAATATAAACATTAGATGATTTTGTAAACTGTAAAAAGATATTCGTGTCCATTAATTACCCTATTTTACTGTACAAGTTATATAAATGTGGCATTAGAGGAACGGCTCAATCATTATAAAGAATTACCTCTTAAATCGTCACGAGTACACGAATATTAAGAATGCAAAGTCCAGCTTAGGTCAAACACATTATGGAGTTCCACAAGGATCGATCCTTCGGCCGCTGATATTTCTGCTTTATATAAATGATGTAATTTACGTGCCCTCTACACAAGAAATAACATTTTACGCTGATGATACCAATGTATTTACTTGCGGACAAGATCTTCAAGTCCTCGAAGTAGAAACCAATATATGGCTGGAAAATTTGTCCACGTACTCCACGGTAATGAACTAGAGCTAAACACTAAAAAAAACTAAGCACATTATATTCCGCGCTCGTGACAAGTGTATAAAACAGGAAATACTTATCCAATTTCGCGATGAATCTAACTAACGTGTAATATCACATATATTTCTTAGTGTCATATTTCACGAACATCTAGACTGGTCACCTTACTATGAAAAAGTTCGCATCGTTATCTCTAGGTCCATTGGTGGCATGTACAAAATAAAGGACCTTTTGCCTATCTGGGTAAACAAACAACTATACTACACATTGGTACATTCGTGTTTCCACTATTGTCTTCACTTTTGGGGCACAGCACTGAAATCAAGCATAGAAAACATATACTTATTACAAAATAATTTATTTCGTATAATAGATAATGCACCATACCTTAGCCACACTGCCCCATTGCTTAGACAGCACCAACTACTTACACTATGTAATGATATAAACAAAAAGATAGCGTTATCTACTTACGCACAAATGCATTCCGATAATACCGGTTTTTATGATCAGTATCTAACAAAAGCACACACCTGCTACATATGGCATATATGTTATAATAAGGTAAAAATACGTACGAACTACGTCACCAATAAACGTAGCTACAGAATTCCCAGTTTTTTAAACGATCACCATCCTGTTGTAAACATTATCCAGGAAAGCAAATCACTGAAAACTTTCAAAAGTAGCACCACTATGTATCTGTTGCCACTCGAAGCATAACCACTCTTCTCGTTTTTATTCTGTTATTTCTAAATTTATTTGCCCAATTGTACATAAATGTTCAATAGTCAATAACTCCAGTTTCAATGTTAACTAACCACTCTGTATTTCCACCTCGTTTAGAGTGTGTTCTATGCGCTGAATGTCTTGTGCTCTCGAATGGGAGCACGAAGGGCGCACTCTTAGCCAGGCATCCATTGTCCGTTTGGTCTATGCCCTAGGCAACTGTACCATACGTTGTCTGAATAAACTCTTTCACTCTTTGAATTCAATCGAGAATGCATGATGTATATGGATGTCGTCCTATAGAATTATATTATGAATTTGCTTGATGCAAAATTGTAGAGAATAAGGTGTCAGCGCGACGCCACGAGAGAAGTTTTTTTTTTTGCCAAATACAGGTATTGCCTGTACATTACAACTGCAAATTTTCCAGGTTACTGGTGGGTTTTTGAATATATATTCACTGTAGCTTTTTGTTCTGCAGCGGTATTAGATTATGAGTGGTGAAAATTGTTAACCTCTCTGGATTGTAACCGGCGCTGTAAACGTCTCAGTACTCGGGATATGATTCAACTGTGTCGTGATGTTAGGATTAGTGGAGGACGAGAAAGAAAGTATCAAGAAAGGGGTTCCGTGCAGGGTTCTGCAAAAATTCTACTGGCATGGGGATCTTTCACGTGCTATACGATTGGCTGGTGAGTTCATGTATCTCCTATCTGGAGACGGGGAGATGGGATTGGATACTTTGAAAGGAGAATATGAGAAAGGGCTGAAGGCTAGTGCGTGGTCGGATAACTCTGTTCGACGATATTGCATGTGTGGGAGGTGGGATTTTCTTACTTTTAAGCAGAACCCTAAGCTTCACCTTCAAGCTATTCAAGCCTTTGTTCTGGCGGTGGACGCACTTAGGTGCATGCGGACGATTGCTACTGCAGTATGGAGGCTCCCTCGTTGAGACTTAAAATGGCACTGTTTTGGGGAGTGGCACCATCACTGCTGAAGTAGAAATACGGCACCCCTTAAGCTGCGATTGCGCCAAAGCACACGGAAGCGTACTAGAATGGCGAGAAGAGAGCACAGTATTGAAAAAGTTTGCCTAGAAAACTTCCACACGGAATGAGGTTTTTCTTACGTTGATGTTTATCCGCTACACAAAGGGCATGAGAACTACATATAAGAAACAAACCAATCGTACATTTCGATTTTAAGCAATAAGGAGTGTTAGACCTTTTTTATACGAGGGTTCAAAGTCCTGACCTGCGTGTTAAATCTGGAACTCTTTCAATGAGCAGTATACTACGCCTAAATTTCACAATGGCTTGTAGAGCAGCTGTTGTGACTTAGTTGGTGCATCGATTGCTATCACAATGCCCACTATTGACAAGAAATCGCTGCTTTATGCAAGGTACCGCCATCATGTTAATAAGTGTTTGGATACTTCTTCGACCTATGTACGGTCGTTTTCATGGAGTAGGTGTCGTACGGTTGGTAAGACCTCCGGTATCGAAGCTCTGTGCATACATCATACCAGTCGTATGACACCGCAGTTTTGTGTCGTGTCCGGGGCTGCACTATAGCTCTTCAATAACCTAGCCAGGCCGCAGCTTTACTGTTTGGAAAGACAGTGAGAATTCTCGGTTCTTCAGTTCAGGCATTTTACAACAGACTGCGACAAAATACAATTCATGCAATAAATCTGAAAAAAATTAAAAGCAAAAATTTTGTTTTAATTCTGGGCAGCAACGAAAAAAATTTTCGCGACAGCATTTGAAGCCATTAAAAAAGAAAAAAAAAGAATTGTGCATGAGCGAGAACAAGTGGTGGAGAGGAAGAGAAAGGAATATTGAGAATCCACTGCCTGTACATACGCTGCATTTTTTCGCTATTTGCCCTTTGCGGCAAGTTTATTGCGAAGAACGAGATTTCTTTCACAAAATCATCATTCCGTCCGGCTGCCGTCAAAGAGGTGGTTCTTTGATACATTCACTAAGTTGCAGGCTTTTCATTTGGCGCCTGGTTTTCTCAGTTGCCGATTGACTGAATTTATCAGTGGACTTAAACACATCACCAGAATTTGTGTGAGAGCATATGGCCTTTCCGCCAAATGGCTTTATAGAATCGAAAAGAAATCTTTGTTAAAAAAGGGAAAAGAAGACGTAATCTGTTACGTGTCAGGGAAACATTCGACGTGAGCCGGCGAGAGGGCGACGGCAGTGGTGGCTGCTTTGAGCTAACGGTTCCTACGATTTCGTTCGAGTACGACACTCCTTCTACTAATCTCATGGAAGAATGCATTTTCAGAAATTGATCGTTTGGCCTCTATGCGTTTTCGCCGGTGCCACTCCTCCCTTAAGTTCCTAATATCTACGCCAGCATCCGTTCCCTGAGTTTCATGCTCCGCCGATCGCCATGTCTCTAACACGACTATATCTTCCCGATAACGAGAGCGGCGATCATCCTCCGCATCACACACAGATATAAACGTTCATGGTTTATGGACGTTTAATGTCTAAAGTATTGGTTGTTTGTTTTCGACACTGCTAGCTATGGAGACCGGAAAAGTACTCACCAATTACCACACGCTGCTGAGCTTCAGAATTACGCACTGAACCCTAGCTTTCGTGTTCTCTGTAGGTGTTCAAATATAGAAAGCTGTAAAAGCAGTACGGCAGTCCTCTTCGCTTCTAAGTAGGTTTGCAAGAGTATGGCATTACAATTTCCTTTCGCATCCGCTCCTCCTGGGGCTGCCCCACTCGCATTTCTGGACTTTGCCCTTGCTCCTCATTCTTCCTATATCGACGGAATATTGCCGCCAGTGCATGATTCAACGCAAGAAATTGCCACTAGATGCTTTTCTCGTAATTATTTGACCATAAGAACTACCTTCATGCGCACTCTGTAAATTTTTTCACGTACCAAACTGCACCTTTTGATGCTAGCTTTGTTCCGAGGCCCTTATTTTGTAGCCTTTTCGCCCCTGTCGCGGTTGCTTGCCAAGCGCGTGATTTAGAGATCAGTGCTCTTTCCGGCAAATATTGGTTCTCAAATAAAAGCGGCAGCTTTCAACAGCGAATGGACTACGGAGCAATTGAGACATCTTGCACAGAAGAAAATTTAGTGAAAAGATGTCACCGCTCAGTACCTCCAAATGATTTGATAGCGCGTTACCCATACAACGGCTTTTGAACAATAATTCCGGTAGCGCCTAGCTTGAAATCATGGATAGAAATATGGAGACCTAGAGAGTCGACCCTCAGAACCGATGAGAGAAGTTACTGGAGCGAAGGATGCACGATGGCCAAACACACAGCGAATAGGGTGGGATGAGATATATGCTCTTCTACTTGTCAAGAGGGGGCAGGGGGGCGGGGGGGGAGAGGAGGCAACAGCTCCTGGCTTGCCTTTCTCTGTGATGCATTCGCCCTCTCCTCACTCTCCATAGCAGTAACCTCCCTCCTCCGATGCTCCTTCTGTGGAGTGGACAAACCGGCTACCCAACGGTAAACGTGTATATCTTAACAAGTATGGGGCGCCCATCACCCACCTACTAACCTCAAGTCCAAAGGTGCCCACAGGCTATTGTCCAACCTCCAAAGGCACCACTGAACACTGGGCCAGACAATTAGAAAACCTTCCCGAACTCACCAACACGGGGTTAAAGCAAAATCAAGGGCCAAAAAGCAACACGCCGTAAATACTGGAGACGCAAACCGCAGCAGCCTGCGATGCAACGAACCCACCACCGCAAGATTTCCACTGATCGGCTCTGACTTTCATACTATGCAAAGATTTTATGACAGATTGTCACAAGTGGTGACGCTCAGCCACCTACATTTAAATAAAAGGATGCAGGTCGCCTATGCTTATAACTTCATTAATTAATCTGAAAAATCTTGTTTAATATGCTATATTGTACACTGACTCGCACAGTTTAATAATTGAATGAACTTGATCTTGGGAACGGGATGCTCCTATAATTAGATATTAGCACCACGCGACGGAGCAAAATTTTATGCCATGGACACAAAACAGGGGCAGAGCAAATATGATGAAGATTAACGAAAGCCAATGTGAAGCATGATAGTTTACCACCTCGTTGTGGGCAATCTCCCTCGTTGGTATTTGCCATTTTATGAGGAAAATAACAACATACTTTAGCGAAGGCGTAACGGTAAGGCATCAGCCTAGCGTGTAGGAGGACGGTGGTTCGAATCTCGGTTTCCTGCAGTTTTTCGCGGATAAGGAAAGGAATCTCCGCGTGTCGATGAATTTTAGAACCAGGCCTCTGGGATGGCCTGATCTCGGTGACCGGAACCGATAGTGCACTCTCTCATCATAATAGGACCTGGCGAACGTGGTGTTGAACTTGGCCCCAACCTCCTATTTAGATCCAAGAGGGGAACCAGCCGGGCCAGTTTGTGCACGGCAAGAATTCAAAGCGCTAAGGACGGGACAAGTAAAGGAGACACACACACCAGCGCTACTAACAACTGAAAAGATTTATTGCGCCAAGAGCAATATATACATGGGCAACGCCTCTGCATAGAAACCATAAAAAGATAAAAGCAGTAGCAAGGTTCTGCGCATGCTCAGCCATCGAGGAATCTAATCTCTTTTCTTTTCAGGAAACCTTTGTCAGCGCGCCCTCCTTAACGCTGAAAAGAAAAGAGATTGATTCCTCGATGGCTGAGCATGCGCAGAACCTTGCTAATATTTTTAAGTTTTTATGTTTATATGCAGTGGGCGTTGCCCATGGGTATATATTGCTCTTGGCGCAGTAAAATTCCTCCAGTTGTTAGTAGCGCTGGTGTGTGTGTGTCTCCTTCACTTGTCCCGTCCTTAGCGATTTGAATTATTGTCTCCTATTTAGCTGAACCAATGAAGCCACGGCACTCAGTCCAAAACGACTGCGGACGAGCTGAAAAGGCGGTGGACAGACCTGTGACGCAGTGGAGGCTGCTAAGAAGCTCTGGCTTAGTACAGGCCGCCATTGCAAACTGAACCTGCGAACGTTCAACGCAAGAACCTCATCCATATAAGGCTAAGCTAGCAGGGCTGTTCGAGGAACTAGCGGGTATTAAATGAGATGCCGTACGACTTACTGAGATTAGGAGGACAGATGAGGCTTGTACAGTGCTGAGGGGTGAGCACTTACTATGCTCTCGTGGATCGGCGGACAGACGAGAACAAGGTGCAGGATTCATCATCAGTCTAGATATTGCTGGCAACATAAAGGAATTCTTCAGTAATGCAAAGAGGGTGGCTTAATATGAGGAAAAAATTCAAGGTGATAAATGCTTACGCGCCTGCAACCAGCCATGATAACCAGATCATTGAAACCTTCTTTGAGGGCATGCCATCGGCAGTAAGCAAAGTAAAAAAACACAGTGCCTTATACTGATCGGTGATTTAAGAGGAAAAGCAGGAACAAGCAAGCTGAACGAAAGGAAGTTGACGACTTTGGCGCTCGTTCTAGGAATGGGCAAGAGACTACTTCACTGCGCACGGAGAAATAATAATTGAATGATCATGAGTACCTTCTTGCACAAACAAGCGAACAGCGAATTCACGCGAAATAGCCCGATTGGGGAGATAAGTTTTAAGTATGCTTCAAACTATGCTCTCAACCTGCCATCGTGCAGGATGCGGAGGTGCTCGGGAAAGGGCGTTATAGCGACTACATGACGACAACGCTGAGCATTAACTGCTAAGAGCGGAGAAATGAACTGCAAATCATGATCAATGAGTTGGACAGTCTGAGCAGAACAGTTGGTCTAAAAATTAACATGCAGAAAACCGTATCGCAAGATAACAGCAGTTCACAGCTGGTAGCGTGGTGCTGGAAGTGGTAAGGGAATACATCTGCTGAAGGCAGGTAGTGGCCGCTTATCTGAATCATGAGAAGGAAATAACTACAAGAATAAAAATGGGGTGGAGCGCATATGGCAGGTTCTCTCCGATCATGAATGACAGTTTGCCAATATCACTCAAGGAAAAAAATGCACAACTGTATCTTACCTGCACTCACCTCTGCGGCAGAAACGAAGAGGCTAACGAAAAGGGTTCGGCCCAAGTTAAGGACGACGCAGCGAGCTATGGAAAGCAAACTTTCAGGTGTAATGTTAAGAGACCGGAAGTGGGCAGAGTGGGTGAGGAACAAACGTGAGTTTAATGACATCCTGCTGAAAATGAAGAGAAAGAAATGGGCTTCTGCAGGGCATATAATGCGAAGGCAAGATGACCGCTTGTCCTAGAGGGTAACGGAGTGGATTCCAAAAGAAGCCAAGCGTAGCAGGAGGCGGCAGAAAGTTAGGTGGGCGGCTGAGATTACGCACTAAGTTGCATCAGACGTCTCGTTTAGGCAAGTTGGTGACGGTTCATGTTGACGTCAGCAGCGCGAAACAGGTAAGGACGAATGGCAGGAAATGACATGGACGCACAAGATGCGATGTCAATGTATTTTTCTCTGCTTCCTGCGAGCTTTCCAAATTTTGTCCGATGATGACTCGGCGAGAACGGCCGTCATATACGAAGAAACACACCATCGGATACGTCGCGTGCAAAAAAAAAACAGGTTGTTTACGAGATTCCCCTACCTTTGAAGCCGAGTTTACGCCCGACGAACGGGTCGCTGGTCCAACGTGAGGGAAACAGAAGATGCATGACAATCCAGAATAAAGCATGCAGAAATTTTTCGGAGCACTCCTAGCGATGTGATTGCAAGAACACTTCAAGGAAACTTTTAAAGAGGACAAGATTCTTGACGCGGGCTTATGACAGAACACAATAAAAAATTATCGAAGCGTTCTTCAGAAAGAAGGCAGGCAGTGAGTGCCTCAGCACCCTCTCCTTTTCTTTGATTGAAAAGAACTCCTCTACCTCGAAGGCCACTTGTAGTGCACTTCTCGATGCAGCATTGCGTTTTGAGTGTTTCATGTTCAATCCGGTTTTAATTTTTTACCCGTTTTTGCTTCGTGACACCGCTGTGATGTTCTGTTACCCGCGAGCTCTTTGCAGCCGTGCTTGTTATCGGTTTTACTCTTGTAGTTTCTACGTTTCTTGTCGCCTCATGATCATCTTGTTCTGAATTGCACCCGTTTTTACCTCGCAACATGGCTGTGCTGTTTTTTGCCATGGGCTTCGTCCACCCCGTGCATGGTACGGTTTTTGTTTTTATGTCACATTACCTCCGCATTCACTCCGTAGCCTTCTTTTCATATCAGCCTGCATTTTGCGAAAGCATGTATTTTTTTACTTATTTCACCTTCGTTTATCCAAATAAGCTTTGTTTATTCCGGGGATTTAATTGTTTATGCCCTTTCGTAGCCGGCTTTGTCCGACGCTTGGTTTGTTAGAACGCCCTGCTTTCCGTTGTTCTGCTTTCTTAAAGATCATGCGGAAAGACTGCGTCTGTGCCGTTGAATTTGATCCGGCCTTGGTCCTGAGTCAACCGCCGCGGTGGCTCAGTGGATAGGGCGCTCGGGTACTGATCCGGAATTCCCCGGTTCGAACCCGACCGCGGCGGCTGCGTTTTTATGGAGGAAAAGCGCTAAGGCGCTCGTGTGCTGTGCGATGTCAGTGCACGTTGAAGATTCCCAGGTGGTCGAAATTATTCCGGAGCCCTCCACTACGGCACCTCTCTGTGCCTTTCTCCTTTCACTTCCTCCTTATCCCTTCCCTTACGGCGCGGTTTCGGTGTTCAACGATATATGAGACAGATACTGCGCCATTTCCTTTCCCCCAAAAAACCAATTATTATTATCATTGGTCCTGAATCCAACCTGCCGTTTATTATTAACCGTGGCCTTCTGGATTTCTCACTATCTCAGGTTTTGTCAAATTAAAAAAAGGCGCCCGCCCCTGTCAGTTCGTATCCTTCGTACTTGTAGGTTTCGCGTTGTGAAATGAAGACGAGATTAAAAAGTTTGTCGGGATAGGGTGGCAGCAACTGCAAAGAACAGGGCTAAATGGAGAGAATTGAAGATACTTTTGCCTAGTGGGCGTAGTTAGGCTTATAATGATGATAAGTGTTCCTAATAGCGTGGTTTCGAAGAGGGAAATGAAGGACCTTTTCAGGTGGAAGCAAATCAAATGGCTAGGAAAATGGCGAAAAGAAGAGGAATTCAAGATATCGCTTCAGATCAGATAGTAGGCTTTAACAGATGACAATAACCTTATGACCAAAAAATGAAATATCCTATAGCTACCATTACAGAGTGCTCAGTAGACGTATGCGGTAGGATGTTTTGACAGGAATCCGTCAAGCTCTCTCAGGAGACGACAGATCTGATTTAGAAACGACAAGGCGTGAATTCATCAAACCCACGAAGAGACTTAAGCTGGAACAACTATCAAATTTTATATGTGCAAGGAACTGACTTAAGGAAGTCTAATCTAGAGGTAATCACGCATGTTCCAAATAACGGAGGTAGCATAAAGGCGATGAAGAGAAAACTACTCACAAGCAAACACAAACATTATGTTTTGAGAGGAAAAGACAGCAATACAGAAAGTGATATGGATAAGAAAGATAAAGTACCTGAAGCGTTCTGCGCAATCTGAAACCTGGAACATAAAATCGTGAAGTAAATGAGATATGAAATATCACACAGCAATGGAACATCCTGCAATAAGGAAAAAGAAAGTAAAGAAAGCGTTAGGAACAAGGAAAATGCAAAGTAGCTGTTTAGGTTCTGATAACAGCACACCTGTTCCAGGACGGAGGGGAGATTGTGCTATATGAAGTGGCCACCCAGTATACTCAAAGCCTTATGATCCAGAGCACGCGAGAAGCTTCGAATAACGCTAACATAATCGTAATCCATAAGAAAAAAGGCGGTAATGCCTTGAAAAACTAAATTAAATGAAAATTATTTGCCTCTTAAAAATTTTTTAAGGTAAACGCTAATATATACAGGAAAGCCTAGGACTTAAATCAATCAAATAATGAGGCAAGCTTTCGTAAACAACACCTGACAATAGACCGTATTCACACTGTCAACCAGGTGAAAGAGAAATGTGTAAAACATAACTGCACCCACTTATCAGCCTTCAAGGAGTAAGGAAAAGCCTTTGACTCACAAGAAACCTCCGCAGTGATGCAATAATTGTTAAATCAAGGCGCAGGAGAACTTTATGTAAAAGCCTTAGAAGATAATCTATAACGACTCCACAGCTACCATAGCTCTTTATAATGTAAGCAATAAAACTGAAATAAAAAATTAAGGCACTGAGAAGGGGGATCAGGCAGGGAGCCATGGTCAGACCGCTGCTATTGAGTGCCTGTTTAGAGGAGGTGTTCAGAGGTCTGAATTGGGAATGATTGGGCAGAAAATTTACAAAAAAACACCTTAGAGATCAGCGATTTGTGGATGATCTAGCCTTGCTAAGTCAATCAGGACATGAACTGCAAAGCATGATCGATGAATTAGACAGGCAGAGTAGAGCGATGGGACTAAATATTAGTGTGAAGAAAGCCTGGGTAAACTGCAAAAGTGTCGAAAAAGGAACAGAACTTTATAATAGGTAGAGATGATATGCAAGTGGTAAGAGAATATGTCTACTTATGGTTGGTAGTGGCCGCAGGTCCGAATCACGAGAGCGAAATAACTAGAAGGGCAAAAACAAAGTGAAGTGCTCTTGGCATGTTCTCGTAGTTCGTGAATGGCAGTATACGGATATTCCTCAAGAGCAAATTTTATAAATGTCTTACCTTGCCGGTGCTTACCGAAAGTGTAAAAGCGTGGTAGATAACAAAAACATTCAAACTTAAATTAACGAGAACACAACTAGCTTTGGAAGAGAAATTGGGAGGTGCAACGTTAAGAGGCACCTAGACAGCAGATTGGGTAAGGGCCCCAGTGCGGGCTATTTATATCCAATTCAAAATTAAGGGGAAGCAATGGCCTTTGGCACGGCATGTAATCATGTAATTCGAAGGCAATATAACTGATGTCCTTAAGGGTGATGGACATGGGTGGAAGGGAAGGCAAGTATAGCTGTAAGGGGCAGAAAGTTAGGTAGGCTGATGAGATTAACATCTTCCCGGGGATATGGTGGCCGCCGCTGGCACAGGGCATGATTATTTTGAGATATGTGTAAGAGGCTTACGCACAGCAATGTGTATAGTTATGCTGATGACGATGTCAAGCACAGAAGTTCAGCCATGTCACAGACAGTGCGCTTCGGCATTTCGCGCGACACCAGACTACGTGCACTAAATAGGGATGCAGACTGCCACTCAAAGTAACAAAATTTGATAGAGATCAGCAGCGAGTCTCTTAGAAAACACATGAAACGCTTAAATAGATTCAACAATATAAGTCAAGTTATTTCAGACTTTATAAAAGGTACTGAAGCATAAATATTTTCATCTTAAAAACGTATGTCCAGAACATTCTTTTTCCTTTGCATATCAAGAATTCTGAAAACAAACTTACCTAACTCTAGAGTTGTTGCATCTGAAGGCGATCTTGACTTTTGGAATTTCGCTTCTTACTGCAATTAAAAATTAAAACGCCAAATAATAAGTAGTGTTTCAGAGCTGGAAATTCGTTTCCAGTTCACATATGCTTCCTAAAAGAGCGTGAAAAAAGTGAGATAGATTTACAGCGACTAAGCATGTTTTTCTCCATGGTCCGCTTTTGGACCAAGTGCATTTTCTATACTGATGTAGCTAATCATGTCTAAAACGGCTGGTATGGCCTGTGCTGACCCAATTTCATCTTCTTGCTATATGATGACAACCATAGTATAGCTGCATATAGCGTGATCACAAATTATACAAAGCGAGTTAGGAAAAAACGACACTGGGTTAATTACGGCTTACTTGGCTAGCGTTTCATTGGTTGTGCTTAACAGGGTTAAGAGTTTTGGGCACTTTGAATTTGAGGCTCAATGTTCTAGTTCTTATCTTTTCCTGAGTACCAAGATTTGAGGAGCACGCCGGCCGAGCTGCGGAAATGTGTTCGAAGCGCCAACCGCACTGCTGCAGTGGTGAAGAAGCATGCATTACGGCTTGAATACAAGGTGGGAACAATGGATTTCTGTTTAAATTGGTGATTTCTGCCGTGTAGAAGGACCTACGGTTGGAGTGAAATAAAGAGGTTTCGAGTGAAGCAGAGCACAACTACATTTTGGAGTGCATTCCCTCAATATTGAAGACAAAGCTAGGATATAGCATTCCGCACTTTTCTATAAAAGTTTCGAGATTTTATTTTAGGCTACAAACACTCTGCAACTCTGATAATGGTCTTTATTACGAAACTGGGAACCAGACATCAGTTTTAATTTTCACCGACAAGTAACATCTTTAACAACATTCGGCCCATTCTGCCGAAGATAAACATTTTACCTGCCGCGTTCGCAGTCACAACACCAATTGCCCTTTCTCTTCACCCCGAATGAGGTATGCCTAATAAAGCCCCAGACCAGCTTACAGAGAAGCAAGATTTTGCGACCGTGGCTCTTGATATTCTGGATGCCTAATCGTCCGCAAGAAAAAGTTGTTTCTCCCTCTGTCACTTCCAATGTCGGTATTAAAGTAAAGATTGATGCTTCGCGCATGTTTCGGTACATCACGCGTTCATGACGCACTTTATATCTGTAGAAAGAACAATTTCTTCCATGTATTCACATTTTTCCTTAGCTTTCATAGCAGAGGCAGGATACTCATTCGGACCAGCCACGTCAACTGTGTGTTGTTCGGCGCAGATTTTTCCGAGTTATTGATCGGCTTACAGTTGTCACCATGTAGTGCGCAGTAGGAACACATGCATAGCAACACGTAAAAAATTTGTCATTTTCAGCGCGGATGTTTTTCCCATATTCTCGTAATGTATATGCGTCAAAGTCGAGTCTCTGGGCGCCTGTGGCCGCTGTGTGCTCGAAGCACAATAGATGTGATCTGACATTTTTTCCTCTCGCGTGTAATATACAGCAGCCGAGTCATCACAAGGGCTTAGGCAGAAGAAGTTTCTGAAATTCTAGTTTTGAAAGCCATATTTTTAATATCTTACTGGAGGGTATTATTGGCGTCTTCTGACAGGAAAATCGGCGAATAATCCGAGGGAAGCAAGCTACAATACCAAATTTGTTTCAATCGCATTATATATGATTTGAACGGCTTTCTCCAACACTGGGTTCTACCTGTAGTTAGACTGGCCAGTTAAACTATCGCACGTTCACGAAGCCATCAACAAGTACTGTGAGAAAATGGTGCAAGAAATGGAAATAGCGCTTAGCAAAGTATAACAAGTTCCGCATGACGATTCGCGAGGGTGATGTCTGAGAAGACGAAAAAGCAACTGAGAGAACGCTGAAGATTCAGAGGGACATAACCTGTGAAAGAAGATAATTAATATGTGGAACCAGCTTCGCGCTGGTGAATGCACCCGCAGTGCATGGATGGAGAACCGCCACTGCTTCCGCAAATCCTCTCAAAAGCTTGGAACTATTAGAAAAAATTAACCCGGGTGCAGAGCGCCTTCTAACAGCTCCTTAATTCACTTATAATAGACAGCGAACAGAAACGCCTCTTTTGGTAGGCTGTAGAACCAAGTGCGCGCACACTATACACTAACGAGGATGCGCATGGACCGTTCTACTTTCTTTGCTTGTATAATATAGGGTTATACCGCTACCAGGGACCTCCATCTCTTTCAAAGTACTTCAGATATTATATTTTTCTGAGCTTTAATGCAGCAATATTCTTAGTGGCTGATTGAAGCGGCACGCTTCAGAGCAATATCTCACAAGCGGCTAAGAAGAGAAAGTATGCGGCTGGTTACACAACATTTAAAAGGCATTGTCTCCTTATTGACACAGCTTCGATTTACAAAATACAACTTTATCCCGAAGGTAGTATTCAATTCCCAAAATAGTGGCAGTCGCAGTTTCGTCGATACGGTTGAAACCATCGACTTTTATAACTCGCATGTATTTTCGACTGTTGTTTTATGCTTTGAAGTCTTCGGTGTCAGCTTTTCATTGTAGAATTTTCTAGCAGGGTGCTCATTAAAATCTTCTTGGGGCTGAACTTTGTTACATTTCAAAGTACTCTAAAAAACACACACCAATTCATTATCTGATAAATACGCTTTTTATTAGGCGACCAATTACTCGGCGAAACATTTTTTGTTTGGTCACTGATATTTGATTGTCCGGAGTCTCTTCTAAAATATCCGCTTCTAAGCTAATAATATAGCCTAAGAAAAGATCTGTCACCTAATCTACTTTCTATGATTTCAGTCTTCTTCGCAGAAAGGTGAACCCTCCAAGGCAAAGAAGTGCCGCGAACTGTATGTACTTTCACATCATAAAGTCTCGGCTTTTGATGGGCGCGTAGTTTAGAGGAACAACGAGTTGAGGGAACTCTTGTATTGTATTTACACGTAGAGTATCTGCTAGCACCAGCGTCTTCGTTTATCGCTTACGGAGTTGACCTTAATGTATCAGCGTCAGGTTGTTGTGTGAGTGTCATCATTGTGGTCCGCAAGCATGATGTCGATTGTGCAATGTCGATGAAATACCCAGTCGCATCGTGAGGATTCGGGAAGGAAACAGCTTGGTTCGATCCCCATTGCCGCCTGGAGTCCCAACGGTGGTGATCCAATGGGTACAAGCCTTCCCTTGCCTGGTGCTCGGCATCTTTAGGGTGAAATGCTTTGATAATGGGTCTTTGATCTTACCTGGTGAAGAAGAAAAATATAAAAAGGTACTGCACACAAAAACCAACGGACAGGAAATCAGCAGAACAAAAAGCGCAGACACACGACTCACCTTATTTGAGGAAACGACGCACCTATTATAGCTTCAAACGTGCATATCACACACTATGGATAGTCCAAAACCTGCCTTCATCTGTCTACTCGATGGTGTTGATAGCCTTGTACGGACTGCTAGTAAGCCTCTGGGTAGTGGAAGCAGGAGAACTTCGAGCCTGAAGACATCAGTGAAAGAAGTTGTTTCCTCCTTCATAGACAACGGATTGGCCCTTCTACAAGCTGATAAGGAGGAAGGCTTCGTCATCCTACCTTCAGGGGTGTTTGGTGAGAACGACACTCAAGCAGTCGAAGAGAACTTTGTTTGAAACAAGGTCAAACTATACAAGGTAATGACTAAAGCTTCTAAGCTCTGCAAGGACTTTGCTTTAGGCAAATTTTCTTGACCTGTTATTAACTGCAAGCGCCATATCTTACAACTCTTTTTTACTGTAAAATCCCAGAAGGTTGACAAGCCCTTTAGGTGCATAGTAAGTGAAAAAAGTACATGGCAGCGTGAAATAAGCGGGTTTCTTCAAAAAGTTCTAAAGTTGGAGGTGGCGGAAGACCCGTTCTTGACTAGGGTACACGGAATATATAGTTACTTAACTGCAGGGCACTCCGTCTATAGGCTATGCCTTTTCAAGCTCTATCGAAGACCTGTTCTTTTCTATTCTCCACGATGCCTGTTTTGCGCCGTCAGGTCTAGTATTGAAGATAGGGGTGTAATAGCCTTTTAGAATGCCTGACGTTTAGCGCTGAACGATTTCATGTTTGTACTTGAATTTTATCTTCTTTCAACCTTGTGTCCTTTAATGATCAGGTCCTTGTTCAGCGCAAATGTACATGCATTGGTTCGTGTGTAGCACCTGTGGTGGCTGACATTTTCTTATTCAGCATTGACCGTGATCTGGTGCGCTTTTTGGACGGCGAGGTAACTCTAAAAATTTTGAGGTTTGTTGATGAATATTTGGTGTTTCTTTAAGATCAATCCGGTGCGACGCACACTGCAAATGTGGAAGAGGTTGCGTAGGCCTTCAGACGACAGAGAAAGGGTCTAACGTTTAATCACGAATTACCCGACCATAACAAGCTGTAGTTGTTAGATAATAACATGACTCTCACAACAGATCTGGAGTGCTGGTTGTACACGCCAAAGGGACAAACAGACATGTTGCCTTTCTGGTACGCAGATTCTAAGACTGTAAAACGTGTCATCCGGAAGTATTGCTTGCGGGGCGCCTTGTCCAAGTTTTGCGCACACCTACACGAGAGCCTCGATAGTGAGGTCATTAGGATGACGAAGGCTAGGTTTCCTGTTTTCGATAATTGTTGCAGTGGCAGAAAAGCTTCAGCGGAAACTTAAAGATAGGACGTGCCGGGAGAGTGGCCTTTCTAAGGAAATAAGGGCAGCGCTTCTACCGTATGTGCGCAGGATTTCCCACAACCTAAAGAATACGACAAAATGGTACTGTGTGCCGGTAGTTTTTTTCCGCCCCATGCAAGTTGGTCTCATTTTGCCCTCAGGTCATGTCCGTAGGGAGGAGTAAGGCGGACCACGTGATGCGTCATGCTATTCGTTCCGTGAGGTGTCGGACGGGTATTGTGCACGAGATCCGACTCACCTGTGACAGGGTATACATAGGTCAGACGGGCCGGTGTTTGAATGAGCCCTTTAGAGAACGCCAGCTTTCGTTGAAATCAGGAACTGGGTCGAATTGATCCCAGCACTGTGGCCTATGCCCGTATGCTACACGCGGTAAACCATGCCTGCCTTAGCTGAAAAATACCAGTTTTGTGGAGGAGCCGTGACCTGGTGGCACGTGAGTTGAGTGAGGCGTTCTCTACAGAAAATCGTAAAGGTTTTGTTTAAGTGACCCATCAATCAAACTGTATCGGAATGAAGGTAAGCTTCTGGACTACGCATAGTGTGTGATATGATAGTTTGAAATAATAAAGGTGCGCCTTTTTTTCAAATGAAGTCAGTCCCGAGTCCTCGCTTCTTGTGTTCCCTTCTTGTCCGTGCCCTTTTGTGCGCAGTAGTTGTTTTGTTTGCCATGATTGACCGACTAGACCAAAAACGCACGCTCTTAAATTTAGAAAAACATCTTGCGCCATTGCACTCTCTGGCCCCAGATGTTCCTGCCGGTAAAGCATCACAGTCATCAAGAAACACCTTGGAATTCAATAAAAGAAGGTAGAATGTATACTGATATGTTCCGAGAAAACTGTATTTTGCGTTTACTTAATGCAAAAATGTAGAGAATGTAGATGTCAACACGACGCCGCCAGAAACGTATTTTTTCATGTAAAGGTATTTCTAGTACACTTTCATTGCACATTAAACACGTTTCCATTGCGTCTTTGAATATGTATTCCCTGTCAATTTTTGTCGTGCTGCTGTGCTAGGTTAAGAGCGTAAAAACTCTTTTTTTTGTCAGGATTTTAAGCGACGCTGTAACTGCCATAATGATCGGGATATGTCTCAACTGTGTGGGGACGGTATGAATATCGGAGGAAGCTAAAAAAGGAATCAGGAAAGAGGTTCTGTGCAGCAATCTGCAATAATTCCGGCGGCATAGGGATCTATGACGTGCTGTACGATCGCCTGAAGGGTTGATGTTTCTCCACTGTGGAGATGGGCTGATGGTATTAGACATTCTGAAAGGAGGAAATGGGGCGACGCTGAAGCCCTGTGCGTGGTCGGATAACGCTGCTTGAGGATGCTGGCAGGGTGGGAAGTGGACTTATATTACTTTCAAGCACAGCCCTCAGCTTCGCCTTCACACCGTTCACGCCGTTTATCGGGCTGTGGACGCATTTAAGTGCATGCTGACCATGGCTTCTGAAGGATGGAGGCACATTCTCACAGGTTTAAAAAGCCTCTCTTCCTGGGGAGCGATACTCTCACTGCTCAAGCAAAAAAAAAAAACGGCGCTCCTTATCAACGATTTCAACTAAGAGGGCAGCTAAAAAACGAGCATCGCGTTAAGAGAGCGCAGTAATGAAAAATGCTGATTCCCAAACTTTCACAAGGAATCTCAGGATGGCGTTTTTGTATGGTTCATATTTATCCTCTATACAATGGGCACGACAACTACGCACAAGAAAGAAACCAAGCGCATTGTTCAACAGGCAGTGCTAGACCTTGTTTGGACGAGGCTTTAGAGCCCTGACCGACACGCTGAAACTGGAGCTCTTACAAACTGGCTAACAGCGTCTCTACGCCCTTTACAGCTCTTTACTACGCACAAATTTCACAGTAGCCGGTAGAGAAGCTGTTGTGACTGTGTTGGTGCATCGATTCCTATGAAAATGTCCACTTTTGGACTACGAATCACTGCCTTGTGTAAGACATTGTGACGACCCTTCTAAGCGCTCGCATACTTCTTCGACCTACCATCAGTAATTTCATGTAGAAGCATTGTAGGGTTAGTAAGACCTCCAGTATCGAAGCTGTGCGCATGCATCATGCGCGTCAGGTGACACAGTCTTTTTGTGTCATGTGTCTGCGTCAGCGCTGTTGTGCTTTATTAACCCAACCAGACCGCAGTTTTACCATTTGGAATGACAGTAAGCATTCTAAATTCTTCAGTTCAGGCATTTTCCAACGCACGGTGACGAATGCCTGTTGGCGAAATATATGTGACAAAAAAACCCGCAAACATGATGCATGAATTCTTGGTTTCCATCACAGAGCAGGAACCAAATGCATTTGTCGCGCCACCATTTGAAGCCATCGAAAAAGAAAAAAAAACAACTTGTGCGTAAGCAAGAACAAGGCTTTAGAGAAAAAGAAAGGCTTAGAATTCACTGCCTGTACATACGCTGCATATTTTCTACATTTTCCTTTTGCTTCAAGTGTATTCTGAAGAGTGATATTCCTTCAGCGAAATGATTATTCTGTCAGGCTGCCGTCGAAAAGGCGGTTCTGTTTTACACTAAATAAGTTGTAGGTTTTTTTTTCGCCCCTGACTTTCTTAGCTTCCGATAGAATAAATTTACTAGTAGGCTCAAACACAACACCAGAATTTACGTAATAGGCTGTTCCCTGTCCTCTATATGCCTTTATCAAACGCAGTCGAATGGGAAATGTTATACATCCTCAGAGTTGAATAGAAATCTTCATCAGGAAAGGAAACAGATGGAATAATCGGTGACGAGTCAGGAACACTCCAAGTGAGCCGGCGCTCACTTCGCTCACGTTTCAGTGGCTGAAAAAAATTTATAGTGTGGTAAAAGTTCTACTGCCACATGCGAAAATTCAACACGGTAGTGTCAAGTTTGAGACCGTGAAGCGAAATATGAAGAGTAGAATCCTTGAGAGGGTTCACGTGCAGAGGAGGCCCAATGACCATACATAGGTGTGAAGAGGTTGGGAGCATACGCACAGTCTTTTACACGACAGTGGCCGCGCCCGCATTCTGTCCGTCCGTCATCGCTTTTTATTCATTTACAGTTTGCAGATTCCTTTGCCACCAAATTGAAGATAGTGATTCCAGCCAGTCCCATGAACTTTATGGTATTTCACATAGTGACGCCTCGGTTATTGATAGAAGCAAAGCTTAGAAGGAAAGCTTGTACAGTATGTAAATAGTTATGCTATGTAGTATCAATAAATGTGTACTGGCTATGGATTTCACTCCAACGTATAGTGTCAAAAAGTTATAGCAGTTTACTCAGGGTGGGCTGCTATAAAGATGAAGATAATTACACCTGTGTCGAAGATAGTCCCCAGTTGATCCCTGAAGGGGCATCCGGTAAGAAAAATTATATTGAATTCTTGAGAGGAACAAGGCATATACACTGATATATGACCAGAGGCGCCCGTGTGCTGTGGCATGTGAGTGCACATTAAAGATCCCCAGGTTGTCGAAATCATTATGGAGCCTCCCACTAGCACCTCTTTCGCTCTTGTTACTTTTACTTCCACATTTCTTTTTTCCCTCAAGTTGCGATTAACTAGTAGATGAAGTGTGACCGTAACCACGCCATTAACATTCTTTAAAAAACCCTGCACCGCTGAATAAACTTTGCGCAATTTCATAAACACATTGGAACAGAATAAAGCCCGTTGGGCAAGGGCCACGACAAATGATTTATTTGCCATATTGCCGCGAATAATATTAATGTTTGCTGGCGCACAAAGCCGCCGGAACTCGTCTTTCACTTTTGATTGTGACGCGAGATGTGACACAGCGACACTGGTACAAACACAGCGGTTGTGCCAATGGTCTTTATTATAAAGCTGGGTACGGGACATAAGTCTTATTCTGCTCCGACAAGTAAACCTTTTAACATCGTTCTGCTCATTTGCCGAAGGTAATCTTTTCCTGCCATATTTGCTGTAGCAACTACCATCATCCGCTCCTTTCATCCCGAACCGGGCATACTTAGGAAAGCCTCAGACTAGCTTTCAGAGAAGCAAGCTTCTGTGACCGCTGCTCTTTACATCCTCGGTGCCTAATTGCCCGGAAGAACGAAGTTGTTTATCCGTCAGTCTATTTCGAAGCCTGCATGCAAGCAAATACTGCTGATTTGCACATGTTTCGGTGGACAATGTGTTCATGACGTACTCTGTATCTGTAGAAATGAACCATCTCGTCACACTCTATTCATATTTTCACTCAACTTTCATAGCAGAGGCATGATATTCAGTCGGACCAGCCGCGTGAACTGTGCATTGTTTGGCGGTACTTTCTCCAAGTTATTCGCGGGTTTACAGTTGTAACCATGCAGAGCGGAGTAGGAACACATGCATAGCAACGCGTAAGAGTGTGGTCGTCGTTAGGGCAAGTTTATCGCCTATTTTCTTAATGTATATAGATAGAAGTCTTCTTTGGGTTCGTGTTGTTGCTGTGCGGTGCAAGCACAATGGATGTGATCTCACATTTATGGCTTTCATGTTAAAGAATCATCTACCAAATCATCACAACGGCTTTGATAGAGAATGCTTCTGAAATTATAGTGATAAATTCATCTTTTTAAAATGGCAGTGGAGGATTTGGTATATTCTGAAAGAAAAATGTGCAAAAGCCCGGGGAGAACAAGCTACTACACAAAATTGCTTTCAATCGCAAAATATTATATTTGAACGGCTGTTCGCATTGGTGCGTTCAACTTTACTGTGGCATATCGCACGTTAACGTAGCGATAAAGCAAGTTCTCTAGAAAAATGGTGCAAGGAATTTAGATAGCGCTTAGAAAAATACGTGCTATCGGGTCAAACGAAAAGACACTACCAGAACGCAAAGGAGACTCACAGGGGAGGCATTTCAAAGAAGGCAAGGACTACGTGGAACCAGCTTCCAACGGCGAATGCGGCCCCAGTGCTTTTATATAAAGGCACCACTGCTTCCGCATATGCGACCTAAAGCTTGGTACTATTAAAAAAGACTAATCCGGTTGGAGTACACCTTCCAGCAGCTGCGTACATTGCCTATATTGTACAGCGAATAGAAATCCTTCGTTTGGGAGGCAGTCGGACCACGTATGCACACACTCTAGAGGTACAAGGATTCGCAAAAAATGTTCTGCTTTCATTTTTGTATAATGTAGAGTTGTACCGCTATCCTTGACCTCTTGCTCTGGCAAAGTACTTCAGTCAATGTTTCTTCCGATCTTTAATGAAAATATTTTGTTAAGGGCTCATTGAAGTGGTCGGCTTCAGAGAAATCTATAATTAGTAGCTATGAAGCGAAGGTATGCGACTGGCTTCACAAGATTCAAAGAGCATTGTTCAGATAGAACGCAGCTTGAATTTACAAAATGCATCTTTATCTCGAGGGTACAATTCAATTCCCAGTATAGTGGTAGTCACAATATTCTTTTTAGGATATGATTCAAACCAACAACTTTTCAAGCTGGGCTGCAATTTTAAATGCTGTTGTATGCGATGTCCTCTTCGGGGCCTGCATTTCGTTTTAGAATTTTATAATAGAGTTCACAATAACATGCTTCTTTGCACTGAATTTCGTCACGTTTCAAGAAACTTAAAGAAGGCACACATAAGTTCCTTATTTAATGAATAAGTTTTTGTTAGGCAACAGATTGCAACGCAAGACAGACTTGTGCTCATCGGCATACAATAGTCCACTATATTCTGCAATATCCACATATAAGAAAATATTGTAAGATGATGAAAGCATTTTTGCCTAATCTACTCCTAATGGTTTCAGTCGGCTTTGCAGGAAGGTGAACTAACCGAATCAAAGAAGTCCCGCGAGCTGTTTGTGGTTGCACGTTATAAAGTCTTGGCTCATTATGGGCGCGTAGTTGGGAGGAACAACGGGTCGGGGACGCGTGTATTGTAGTTACACGTAGAGTATCTGCCAGCGCCAGTGACGTCGTTTATCGCCAACGGAGTTGACTCTTATGTATCAGTGCCTTATTGTTGTATGAGTGCTATCGCTGTAGTCGGCAAGCCTGACGGTTGTAGCAGTGTCGATGACATGCCGGGTAAATTCGGGAAGATTCGCGAGAGAACCACCTTCGAATTTTCCAGAGAATGTCGAATGTGTACGCATATCGTCCTAGAGAACTATGTTTTTTGCTTGCGTGTTGCAAAGTCGTAGAGAATGTAGGCGCGAACACGACGCCACTGGAGAAGTTTTTTTGCCAAATACAGGTGTTACTTGATCGTTTTACATGTACATTAACTACATTCCCAAAGTGTCTTTGAATATGTATTCACCGCTTCCATTAGCTTCAATATTTCCATAATTGTATCTTACAGCCTTCCAATATTCAAAATTTTTTCTCCAAGAATGCTGTATTTCTCAGAAGCTACAAACCCATGGTGAAAGTAAATCCAGAGGCGCAAACTCGGTGGCCTCACAGCTGAAGCTCTGCAGAGGTATTCAAAGGCCCGTGAGACTCTATAGCTAACACCTTCATCGCGGTAAAAATTTCATTGACCGGCGTTGATTTTTGGTGCTGGAGCAGAAAGAACCACATTGAAATTTATGATTGCTGGGTACCTATTTTAATAAGCCGACATTAGGAAGCTGAGATCATGTGGATTCTGCTGTTCTTTATAAACACTGACGTGGTTCATTTTGAGGAATAAAGCACACCTCAGCGATGCGGCGCTCCAAGAATAAATAGTCACCAGTATCGGTCTGCATCAAACCGGTAGGCATGCGTAGGTGAAGCACGCTAACTGTTCGTTTAGAAGCGTACATTCTCTAGTTATGGGCATCTTTTGTCTTTTCGAAGTCAGTAAATGCTACCAACTCGCCCAGCTGTCCATCCTTCTTTTACATGGGTTTCGGCAGAGAAAGTTTCTAAACTTCTAGTGTGCAAAGCAATATTTTTGATGCCTCACTGCAAGACTGTGTTGGCTTCTTTTAACAGGAAAAGGGGGAATAATCTTTGTCAACCAAGGTACAACTCTATATTTGTTTCAATCGAAATATATCTGATATGAACGGCTGTCTACAGTGAGGAGATTCACCTTTACTCAGGCTGGCGAGTTCAACTATCGCACTTTCATCGAGCGACGAAAAAGTACTGCGGTAAAAGTGCAAGGAATGAAAATACTCCTTAGCAAATGCACGAAAGCTCTGCATAGTAATTCGAGAGGGTATTACCTGACCAGAGGAAACGACACTGCGAGAACGCAATAGAGACAGAGGTCACTTTTGAAAGAAGCTAAGGACTATGTAGACAGATCTTTGGCTGGCGAATTCGTCAGCCGTGCGTGGATGGATAAGCACAACTGCTCTTGCAAATCCGCTCTAAAGCTTGGTACTATTAGAAAAGTTTATTCCGGGTGCAGTACACCTTCCAGCAGCTCTTTATTTTGCCTATATGTTACAGCAAATGGAAATCCCGCTTTGGCTGGCAGTAGGACCAAGTGCGCACAAACTCCATAAGAACAGGAGAGATGAAAGGACATATCTACTTTCTTTTTTGTACAATATAGAGTTACAAGCTGCCCGTTACCTTCATCCCCTGCCAAAATACTACAGTCGATAATTTTGCAGAGCTTTAATAAAGAATTTTGTTAGCAGCTTAAGAAAGTGGTCTGCTTTACACCAATCTCTCACTAACGGCTGTTAAGCGATAGTATGCGACTGGTTACACTAGATCTTAAAGGCATTGTCTCCTTAGTGAGGCAGCTTCGACTTAAATATACATTTTTAATCCTAAAGTAATATTTGTTTCCCAATACAGTGGATTGACTGTTTTTTTTTTCGAGATGGTTCAAACCTTCTGCTGTTAAAACTCGGCTGTATATTCAAATGCTGCTTTATGCGATAAACTCCTCGGAGTTGGCATTTCGTTATAGAATTTTCTAGCAGAGTGCACAGTAAATACTTCATCGGGTTGATTTCGGTTACGTTTCAAAAGACTCATTAAAAGACACACACATTTCTTATCTAATAAATGCGTTTTTAATTTGGCCACGGATTGCTTCGTAAACACTTCTTTTCTCACTTGCATTTGATGGTCCGCAGGCTATTCAGCAATATCCACTTAGAAGCTAATGATATAATATATATAAAGTGGCTTTGCCTAATCTACGCTTAATATTTCCAGTTTGCTTCGCAGCAAGGTTAACGCTCCGATTTACAGAAGACCCGCGAACTGTGTGTAGTTTCCCATTATGAAGTCTCGGCTGTTTATACGGGCGTATTTGGGAGGAAGAACTGGTGGAGGGAACGCTTGTATTGTGGTTACGCGATTGAATACCTGCTAGCGCCTCTGATATCGTTTATTGCCTGCGGAGGTGACCTTAATGTATCAGTGACAGATTATTGTGTGAACGGCATCGTTTTGGCGGGCAAGCATGATGAGTATTGTATAGTGCCGACGACATGCCTACTGGACTACAGAGGATTCCGGAGAGAGACACCTTGGAATTCTTAAGCATTCAGCAGCAGCGGCAATGCAGAATCTGCTATCCGGACCCTAGAATCTTCGCCTTGAATTGCAGTAGCCGATTCCGTAAGCCTAGCCTGGATGAGCTACCGACGAATAACTGGCTATCGGAAACGTGCCAAGGAAACTGGCTGTTAGTATCAACGTAGCTTCTGACGTAACCACCCAACAGCCAACAAAGTAGCTCGCCACCGAAGACCTGCTTTGCAAGCATTCAGCAGCAACGGCACTGCAGAATCTGCTATCCGGACCATAGAACCTTCGCCTTGAATTGCAGGAGCCGATTCCGTACACCTAGCCTGGATGAGCTAAGAATGACAGCCTATCGGAAACGTGCCATATAAACTGGCTGCTGATATCAACGTAGCTTCTGACGTAACCACTCATCGGCTATGAAAATAGCTCGCACGGAAGACCTGCTTGATAAGCATTCAGCAGCAGCGGCACCAGAGGAGCTACTATGCGGACCCTAAAACCTTCGCGTTAAATTGCAGGGTTTTTTTTTCTTTTTTTCTTGCATCTTTTGCAATGTTTTTCTGGTAGCCGCTGCTGCTGACTGCTCGGTCTGTCGTGACGATCGGAAAAATCACTGAAACATGTCTTGCATGCAAAGAAGAGCTTTTTGAGGATGAAGTTTTTCTAACGTGCTTGGAATGTCATCATACGTTATCATATCGGGACATGTTAATGATAATGAAACCTACTACAAAAGCTTAATGTCTCGGCCACTGATCTCGAGCTTCCACTCCTTTCTGAAATAGATGTCGCGGCTGCTCATCGATTGCCCTCACGGTCTATCAAAGAGAACACTAACAATCAGAGTGCTAGTAATGACAATGATGTCGGGAATAGTGCTAAGAAGGTTGCACCTGTTCTTGCACGTTTCGTATCCCGTTCAACCTGACACGCATGGCTTGCAAAAAAAGGACAGCTAAAGGAAAAGAAATCTAAATTATTCTTCAATGAAAACCTGACAGCACAGAAAAAGACGCTCTTTTCGAAAACGAAGAAAACGCCGAAAGAAAAGAGGATGAGTTTGCTGGCTAAAGAATGAAATAATGTTTGTTCGTCGCGGCCCCCGCCGCCGAGCTATCAGGATAAGGACAACAAAAGTTCTGGATAAGATACGTTGAGTAACTGGCGGTACGCGCATCGCGGTAACTGAAAGCACTGACACCCTTGAAAATGACATGTCCCGTTCACATATTCTTTTCACGATGCTGATTCGTTCAAACATTCAGTGAACCTACGAGAAAAAAATATTTCCTTGTTCCATCTCAATGCTCAAAGCCTTCGAAATAAGCAGGATTCTGTGGAAATCTTCCTATATGTATTAGACCATAAATATGAATTTTTAGCTTTCACTGAAAATGGGTTCACCAAATATTGGACCTTATACAGTTTCCAGGATACAAATGCTTATCAATTTCACGGAGTGATAAGAGAAGTGAAGGTATGGCTATATATATAATGAGCTACGTAAATTATCTCACCATAGAAGAGTTTTGCGTAATAAAACAACACTTTGAGTGTCTAATGTTAAAGTGGATTGGTACCATATTTGCCGTTGTATATAGGCCGCCTTCGGGATCAGAGGCTATTTTCTAGCATTTCTTGAAAAAGGGCTGCTGATACATTTTGTGCCGTTGTGGTGAATATAAAGAGCTTCCATTACCTCGCGTGTTTTTTGTTCCGACATAAAAAGATTTAACACGCGAGGTAATGGAAGTTTTTTATATTCACCACAACGGCCCAAAATGTATCATCAGCCCTTCCATAACGTTATCCGAGAGGAAATTGAGCTATCTGACCTCCCACGTGCCTTCCAGATAATCTTTTGTTGATGGATAAGTAGTTCACTGTTTATATTTATACGCTTTTCGTTCTTCAATAAAAATCAGTTGATAGTCAGCGCCTGTTTGTGCTAGTCCTTCGCCTTGTATCCCGTTCGCGTTGTCCTGAGAGCGAAAATCATCAATTACCACTCGCTGCTGAGCTTCAGAATTACGCACTGAACCCTATCTGTCGTGCTCTAAACCACTGAACATTGAACCAGATGCTTACAAAACCTTCCCAAAATCACAAACACGTGGTGAAAGCAAAATCAAGGGCCCAAAAAGCAACACGCCGTGAATACTGGAGACGCAAACGGCAGCAGCCTGCGATGCAACGAACCCACCACCACAAGAATTCCACTGATCGCTCTGACTTTCATACTACGCAAAGCTTTTATGACAGATTGTAAGAAGTGGTGAAGCTCAGCCACCTACATTTAAATAAAAGGGTGCAGGTCGCCTATGCTTATAACTTCATTATAAAATGTGAAAAATCTTGTGTAATATGATATGTTTTACATTGACTCGCACAGTTTAATAATTGAATGAACTTGATTTTGGGAACGGGATGCTCCTTTAATAAGATATTAGCACTATGCGACTGAGCAACAGTTTAAGCCATGCACACACAATAGGGGCAGAGCAAGGAAGATGAAGATTAACTAAAGTCAATGTGAAGCATGATAGTTTACCACATTGTTGTGGGCAATCTCCCTCGTATGTATTTGCCATTTTATGATGAAAATAACAACATACTTTAGCGAAGGCGTAACGGTAAGGAATCAGCCTAGCGTGTAGGAGGACAGAGGTTCGAATCTCGGTTTCGTGCAGTTTTTCAGAGAAACGCTTTGTCAGCGCGCCCTCCTTAACGCTGAAAAGAAAAGAGATTAGATTCCTCGATGGATTAGCATGCGCAGAATCTTGCTAATGTTTTTAAGTTTTTATGTTTATATGCAGTGGGCGTTGCCCATTGGTATATATTGCTCTTGGCGCAGTAAAATTCTTCCAGTTGTTACTAGCGCTGGTGTGTGTGTCTCCTTCACTTGTCCCGTCCTTAGCGCATTCAATTATTGTCTCCTATTTAGCTAAACCAATGAAGCCACGGCACTCAGTCCAAAGCGGCTGCGGACAGCTGAAAAGGCGGTGGTCAGACGTGTGGCGCAGTGGAGGCTGCTAATAAGCTCTGGCTTAGTACAGGCCGCCATTGCAAGCTGAACCTGCGAACGTTCATTGCAAGAACCTCATCCATAAAAGGCTAAGCTAGCAGGGCTGTTCGAGGAACTACCCAGGCAGCACAGGTCATCGGCCCAATATTGCTACAGGACGGTCCCATCATGGTCCTTTGTAGGGCGAGCTTTGCCAATACAGTTCCAATGTTGGGCCAATTACTGGGGCTGCTTGGGTAGCGAGTATTAAATGAGAAGCCGTACGACTTAAAGAGGTTAGAAGGACGGATGAGGATTGTACTGTGCTGAGGGGTGAGCACTTACTATGCTCTCGTTGATCGGCGGACAGACCAGAACAAGGTGCAGGGTTTATCATCAGTATAGATTTTGCTGGCAACATAAAGGAATTCTTCAGTAATGCAAAGAGGGTGGCTTAATATGAGGCACGAAGTCAAGGCGATAAATGCTTACGCGCCTGCAACCAGCCATGCTGACGAGATTATTGAAACCTTCTTTGAGGACGTGCCATCGGCGGTAAGCAAAGTAAAAACACAGTGCCTTGTACAGATCGATCATTTAAGAGAAAAGATAGAAACAAGCAAGCTCAACAAAAGGAAGTTGACGACTTTGGCACACGTTCTAAGATTGGCACGAGAGTTCTTCAGTGGGCACGCAGAAATAATAATTGAATGATCACGAATACCTTTTTGAGCAAATGAGCGAACAGCGAATTTACGCGAAATAGCCCGAATGGGGAAATAAGTTTTAAGTACGCTTCATACCATGCTCTCAACCTGGCATCGTGCAGGATGTGGAGGGGCTTGGGAAAGGGGGTTATAGCAACTACATGATGACAACGCGTAGCATGAACTGCTAAGAGCAGAGAAATGAACTGCAAAGCATGATCAATGAGTTGGACAGTCTGAGCAGAACAGTTGGTCTAAAAATTAACATGCAGAAAACCGTATCGAAAGATAACAGCAGTTCAAAGCTGGTAGCGTGGTGCTGGAAGTGGTAAGGGAATACATCTGCTGAAGGCAGGTAGTGGCCGCTTATCTGGATCATGAAAAGGAAATAACTACAAGAATAAAAATGGGGCGATGCGCATATGGTAGGTTCTCTCCGATCATGAATAACAGTTTGCCAATATCATTCAAGGAAAAAAATGCACAACTGTATCTAACCTTCACTCACCTCTCGGCTACTGATGCGGAATTCCCGGGTTCGAACCCGACCGCGGCGGCTGCGTTTTTATGGAGGCAAAACGCTAAGGCGCCCGTGTGCTGTGCGATGTCAGTGCGCGTTGAAGATCCCCAGGTGGTCGAAATTATTCCGGAGCCCTCCACTACGGCTCCTCTCTGTTTCTTTCTTCTTTCACTTCCTCGTTATCCCTTCCCTTACGGCCCGGTTTCGGTGTTCAACGATATATGAGACAGATACTGCGCCATTTCCTTTCCCCCAAAAAACCAATTATGATTATTATTGGTCCTGAATCCAACCTGCCGTTTATTATTAACCGTGGCCTTCTGGATTTCTCACTATCTCAGGTTTTGTCAAATTAAAAAAAGGCGTCCGCCCCTGTCAGTTCGTATCCTTCGTACTTGTAGGTTTCGCGTCGTGAAATGAAGACGAGATTAAAAAGTTTGTCGGGATAGGGTGGCAGCAACTGCAAAGAACATGGCTAATTGGAGAGACATGAAAGATACTTTTGCCTAGTGGGCGTAGTTAGGCTTATAATGATGATAAGTGTACTTAATAGTCTGGTTTTGAAGAGGGAAATGAAGGACCTTGTCAGGTGGAAGCAAATATAATCGCTAGCAAAATTACGAAAATAAGAGAAATTCAAGATATCGCATCAGAACAGTTAGGAGGGTTTAAGTGATGACAATAACCTTATGACCAAGAAATGAAACATCCCATAGCTACCATGACAGAGTGCGCAGTAGACGTATGCGGAAGGATGGTTCGACAGGAATCTGTCAAGCTCTCTCAGGAGACAGCAGATCGGATTTAAAAACGGTAAGGCGGGAATTCATCAAACCCACGAAGAGAATTAAGCTTGCACAAATATCAAATTTTATGTGTGCAAGAAACCGACTTAAGGAAGTCTAATTAGAGCTAATCGCGCATGCTATAAATCACGGAGGTAGCTTAAAAGCGATGAAGAGGAAATTACTCATAAGCGAAAACAAACATTATGCTTTGAGAGCAAAAGACAGCAATACCGAAAGTGATGTGGATAAGAAAGATGAAGTAGCTGAAGCGTTCTGCGCAATCTGAAACCTGGGACAGAAAATCGTAATGTCAACTAGATAGGAAGTATCACACAGCAATGGAACATCCTACAATAAGGAAAAAGAAAGCAAAGAAAGCGTTAGGAACAAGGAAAATGCAAAGTAGCTGTTTAGGTTCTGATAACAGCACACCTGTTCCAGGACGGAGGGGAGATTGTGCTATATGAATTGGCCACCCAGAATACGCAAAGCCTTGTGATCCAGAGCACGCCAGAAGCTTCGAATAACGCTAACATAATCGTAATCCATAAGAAAGAAGGCGGTAAAGCCTTGAAAAAGTAAATTAAATGAAAATTATTTGCCTCTCAAAAATTCTCTAAGGTAAATGCTAATACATTCAGGAAAGCGTAGGACTTAAATCAATCAAATAATGAGGCAAGCTTTCGTAAACAACCCCTGACAGTAGACCGTATTCATACTGTCAACCCGGTGAAAGAAAAATGTGTAAAACATAACCACACCCACTTATCAGCCTTCAAGGAGTACGGAAAAGCCTTTGACTCGCAAGAAACCTCCGCAGTTATGCAAGCATTGTTAAATCAAGGCGCAGGAGAACTTTATGTAAAAGCCTTAGAAGATAATCTATAACGACTACACAGCTACCATAGCTCTTTATAAGGTAAGCAATAAAACTGAAATAAAAAACACTGAGAAGGGGAATCAGGCAGGGAGCCATGGTCTGTCCACTGCTATTCAGTGCCTGTTTAGAGGAGGTGTTCAGAGGTCTGAATAGGGAATGATTGGGCAGAAAATTTATAAAAAACACATTAGCGATCAGCGATTTGTGGATGACCTAACCTTGTAAGTCAATCAGGACATGAACTGCAAAGCATGATCGATGAATTAGACAGGCAGGGTAGAACGATGGGACTAAATATTAGTGTGAAGAAAGCCTGGGTAATCTGCAAAAGTGTCGAAAAAGGAACAGAACTTTTTAATAGGTAGAGATGATATGCAAGTGGCAAGGGAATATGTCTACCTATGGTTGGTAGTGACCGCAGGTCCGAATCACGAGAGCGAAAAACAAGAAGGGCAAAAACAAAGTGAAGTGCTCTTGGCATGTTCTTGTAGTTCGTGAATGACAGTATACGGATATTCCTCAAGAGAAAATTTTATAAAAGTTTTACCTTGCTGGTGCTTACCGAAAGTGTGAAAGCGTGGTAGATAACAAAAACATTTAAACTTAAATTAACGGGAACACAACTAGCTTTGGAAGAGAAATTGGGAGGTGCAACGTTAAGATGCCTATCTACACAGCAGATTGGGAAAGGGCCCCAGTGCGGGCTATTTATATCCTAGACGAAATTAAAGGGAAGCAGTGGGCTTGGGCACGGCATTTAATCATGTAATTCGATGGTAGTATAACTGATGGTCCTTAAGGGTGATGGACAGGGGTGGAAGGGAAGGTATGTACAGCTGTAATGGGCGGAAAGTTAGGTAGGCGGAGGAGATTAACACCTTTCCGGGGATAGGGTGGGCGCCGCTGGAACAGGGCAGGATTATTTTGAGATATGTGTAACAGGCTTACGCACCGTAATGTGTATAGTTAGGCTGATGACCATGTGAAGCACAGAAGTTCAGCCATGTCACAGACAGTGCGCTTCGGCATTTTCGCGACACCAGACTACGTGCACTAAACTAGGATGCAGACTGCCACTCAGAGTAACAAAATTTGATAGAGATCACCAGCGAGTCTCTTTGAAAAAGAATCAAACGCCAAAATAGATGCGACAATATAACTCAAGTTATTTCAGACTTTATAAAAGGCACTGAAGCATAAATATTTTCTTAAAACGAATGTCCAAAATATTCTTTTTCCTATGCATATCCAGAATTCTGAAAATAAATTTACCTAAGTCTAGAGTTGTTGCACCTGAAGGCGATCTTGACTTTTGGAATTTCGATTCTTACTGCAAATAAAAATTAAAGCTCTAAATAATAAGTAGTGTTTCAGAGCTGGCAATTCGTATTCTCAGTTCACATATGCTTCCAAAAGAGCGTGAAAAAAGTGAGGTACATTTAAAGCAACGAAGCATGTTTTTCTCCATGGTCCGGTTTTGGACCAAGTGCATTTTCTATACTGATGCAGCTAATCATGTCTAAAACGGCTGGTATGGCCTGTGCTGACCCAATTTTATCTTCTTGAGATATGATGACAACCATAGTATAGCTGCATATAGCGTGATCGCAAAGTATACAAAGCGAGTTAGGAAAAAACGACATTGGGTTAATTACGGCTTACTTGGCTAGCGTTTCATTGGTTGTGTTTAACATGGGGAAGAGTTTTGGGCACTTGGAATTTGAGGCTCAATGTGCTAGTTCTTATCTTTTCCTGAGTACCAAGATTTGAGTAGCACGCCGGCCGAGCTGCGGAAAGGTGTTCGAAGCGCCAACCGCACTCCTGGAGTGGTGAAGAGGTATGCATTACGGCTTGAATACAAGCTGACAACAGTGGATTTCTGTTTAAATTGGTGATTTCTGCCGTGTAGAAGGACCAACTGTTAGAGTGAGAGAGAATGAAAAGGAAACGCAGGGAGGTTAACCAGATGTGAGTCTCCGGTTTGCTACCCTACACTGAGGATGGGGATAGGGGTTAGAAAGATGACAGAGAGAAAAACGCAAAAAAAAAAGGAACGTGCACACATGGAGACACACACACACAAGGCGTTCCAGTTAGTCTTTCACACAGGCCGGTAGATTGTAAGAAGCGCAAAAGCGCTTGCACGGCCTTCTTCTGCGACGGTAGGTCCTTTCGATGTTGTAGAATTCATTTTTCGGATAGCGGTTGGTCGTCCAGTTGGTCAAGTTCGTGGCTAAGGCATGCCCTCTGTGGACTGTACTGCGGGCAGGAGCACAATATGTGGCCAATTGATTCTTCATGGCCGCAGTGGTCACAGGTTGGGGTGTCGGTCATCCCTATGCGGAAGGCATAGGCTTTAGTAAAGGTAACACCCAACCAAAGTCGATATAAAAGCGTGGCGTCTCTACGGCAAAGCTGTGATGACGCTCGAAGACTTAATGTTAGATCAAGTGAGTACAGTCGCGTATTTCTTAAATGTGGCCCATTCCATTGCGACTCGGTGCACTGCCGAGCAAGTAGGCGGAGCTTCCCAGCCGCGTCGGTTCTAGAATAAGGAATTGGGACGTGGTGCTCCTCAGTATGGGCTGAGCGGGCAGCGTGATCCGCCCGTTCATTGCCAATATTCCCGCAGTGATTTGGAAGCCACTGGAACGTTATTTCATCGCCGGCATCACTTATATGGTGTAACGTCTCTGTAATATGGAAGATTAGTTGTTCGTGCGGTCCGCGTCGTAGAGGTGACAGTAGAGACTGCAGTGCCGCCTTCGAATCGCAGAATATTGTCCATTTGTGTGGCGGTTCATCACCAATGTGATGAAGGGCAGTTAAGAGCGCTGCGAGCTCTGCTGCCGTCGATGTTGTCGATGTTGTTGTTAGAGTGAAAGACAGAGGTTTCGAGTGAAGCAGAGCACGACTACCTTTTGGAGTGCAGTACCTTAATATTGAAGACACAGTTAGGATATAGCATTCCGTACTGTTCTATAAAATTTTCGAGATTTTATTTTAGGCTACAAACACTCTGCAACTCTGATAATGGTCTTTATTACGGAACTGGGAACCAGACATCAGTTTTAATTTTCACCGACAAGTAACATCTTTAACAAGATTCGAGCCATTCTGCAGAAGATGAACATTATACCTGCCGCGTTCGCAGTCACAGCCCCAATTGCCCTTTCCCTTCAACCAGAATGAGATATGCCTAATAAAGCACCAGACCAGCTTACAGAGAAGCAAGATTTTGCGACCGTGGCTCTTGATATTCTGGATGCCTAATCGTCCGCAAGGAAAAAGTTGTTTCTCCCTCTGTCACTTCCAATGTCGGTATTAAAGAAAAGATTGATGCTTTGCGCATGTTTCGGTACATCACGCGTTCATGACGCACATTGCATTTGTATGAAAGAACAATTTCTTCCACGTATTCACATTTTCCCTTAGCTTCCATAGCAGAGGCAGGATACTCATTGGGACCACCCACGTCAACTGTGTGTTGTTCGGCGCAGATTTTTCCGAGTTATTGATCTGCTTACAGTTGTCACCATGCAGTGCGCAGTAGGAACACAGGCATAGCAACACGTAAAAAAATTTGTCATTTTCAGCGCGGATGTTTTCCCGATATTCTCGTAATGTATATGCGTCAAAGTCGAGGCTCTGGGCGTCTGTGGCCGCTGTGTGTTCGAAGCACAATAGATGTGATCTGACATTTTTTCCTCTCGCGTGTAATATACAGCAGCCGAGTCATCACAAGGGCTTAGGCAGAAGAAGTTTCTGAAATTATAGTTTTGAAAGCCATATTTTTAATATCTTACTGGAGGATATTATTGGCGTCTTCTGACAGGAAAATGGGGAACAATCCGAGGGAAGTGAGCTACAATACCAAATTTGTTCCAATTGCATTATATATGAATTGAACGGCTTTCTCCAACACTAGGTTCACCTGTAGTGAGACTGGCCAGTTCAACTATCGCACGTTCACGAAGCCACCAACAAGTACTGTGAAAAAAGGTGCTAGAAATGGAAATAGCGCTTAGCAAAGTACAAGAAGTTCTACATGCCGTATCGCGAGGGTGATATCTGGGAAGACGAAAAGCTACTGCGTGAACGCAGAAGATGCAGAGAGACGTAACCTTTCAAAGAAGATAAGAAATATGTGCAACCAGCTTCGCGCTGGTGAATGCACCCGCATTGCATGAATAGAGAAGAGCCACTGCTTCTGTAAATCCGCTAAAAAGCTTGGAACTAGTAGAAAAATTAACCCGGGTGCAGAGCACCTTCTAAAAGCTCCTTAATTCACCTATAATAAACAGCGAACAGAAACGTCTCTTTTAGCAGGCAGTTGGACCGAGTGTGCGCATACTCTACACGAACAAGGATACGCATGGACCGTTCTACTTTCTTTGCTTGTATAATATAGGGTTATACCGCTACCAGGGACCTCCATCTCTTTCAAAGTACTTCAGATATTAATTCTGCTGTGCTTTAATGCAGCAATATTCTTAGTGGCAATTGATGTGCCCTGCTTCAGAGCAATATCTCACTAGCGGCTAATAAGCGAAAGTATGCGGCTGGTTACACAAGATTTAAAAGGCATTGTCTCCTTACTGACACAGCTTCGAATTAAAAAATACATCTTTATCACGAAGGTAGTATTCAATTCCCAACATAGTGGCAGTCGCAGTTTCGTCGATACGGTTGAAACCATCGACTTTTATAACTCGGCTGTATTTTCAACTGCTGTTTTATGCATTGAAGTCTTCGGTGTCAGCTTTTCATTGTAGAATTTTCTAGCAGGGTGCTCAATAAAAGCTTCTTGGGACTAAACTTTGTTACATTTCAAGGGATTCGCCAAAAACACACACCAATTCCTTATCTAGTAAATGCGCTTTTTATTAGGCAACCAATTACTCCACAAAATATTTTTTATCACAGGAATTTAATTGTCTGGGGTCTATTCTAAAATATCCGCTTCTAAGCTAATAATATAGCCAAAGAAAAGATTTGTCGCCTAATCTACTTTCTATGATTTCAGAATTCTTCGCAGAAAGGTGAACCCTCCGAGTCAAAGAAGTCCTCGCCAACTGTGTGTAGTGTCACGTCAAAAAATCTCGGCTGTTGGTGGGCGGGTAGTTTAGAGGAACGACGAGTTGAGGGAACTTCGTTTATCGCTTACCTCGGAGTTGACCCTAATGTATCAGCGTCAGGTAGCTGTGTGAGTGTCATTGTTGTGGTCCGCAAGCATGATGTCGGTTGTAGCAATGGCCATGAAATTCTCAGTCGCATCGTGAGGATTGGGCAAGGAAACAGCTTGGTTCAATCCCCTTTGCCACCGTGAATTCCAACGGTGGTGATCCAATGGGTACAAGCATTCCCCTTGCCTGGTTCTCGGCTTCATTAGGATGAAATGCTTCGATAATGGGTCTTTGATCTTACCTTATGAAGAAGAAAAAAATAAAAGGGCACTGCACACAAAAACCACACAAAAATCAACACAACAACCGCAGACACACGACTCACCTTATTTGAGAAAACGACGCACCTTTTATAGCTTCAAACTTCCAAATCACACTATGGATAGTCCAAAACCTGCCTTCTTGTGTCTACTCGATGGTGTTGATAGCCTTGCACGAACTGCTAGTAAGCCTCTGGGTAGTGGGAGCAGGAGAACTTCGAGCCTGGAGACATCAGTGAACGAAGTTGTTTCCTTCTTCATAGACAGCGGCTTGACCCTTGTACAACCTGATTAGGAGGGAGGCTTCGTCGTCCGGCCTTCAGAGGTGTTTGGTGAGAAAAACACTCAAGCAGTCGAAGAGAACTTTGTTTGAAACAAGGTAAAACTATACAAGGTAATAACTCAAGCTTCTAAGCTCTGCAAGAACCTTGCTTTAAGCAATTTTTCTAGAGCTGCTATTAACTGCAAGCGCCATATCTTTCAACTATTTTTACGGCAAAAACCTAGAAGGTTGACAAGCCCTGCAGGTGCATAGAAATTAAAAAAATACATGGCAGCGTGAAATGAGCGGGTTTGTTCAAAAAGGTCTGAAGTTGGAGGTGACGGAAGACCCGTTCTTGACTAGGGTACTCGGAGGTATAGTAACTTAACTACAGGGCGCTCAGTCTATAGGCTATGCCTTTTCAAGCGTCGTCGAATTCCTGCTCTTTTCTATTCTCCACGATGCCAGTTTTGCGCCGTCAGCTCTAGCATTGAAGATAGGGGTGTAATACCTTTTCAGAACGCCTGACGTTTAATTATGAACCGTTTCATTTATGTACTTGAATTTTATCTTCGTTCAACTTTGTGTCTTTTAGCCATCAGGTCCTTGTTCAGCGCAAATGTATATGCATTGGTTCGTGTGTAGCACGTGTGCTGGCTGACATCTCCTTATTCAGCATTGACTGTGATCCGGTGCGCTTTTTAGACGACAGGTAACTGAAAATTTTGAGGTTTGATGATGATTATTTATTATTTCTTAAAGATCAACCCGGTGCGTCGCACACTCTAACTGTGATAGAGGTTGTGTCGGCCTTCAGACGACAAAGGGTCAAACTTTTAATCACGAATTACCGGACCATGACAAGCTGTAGTTGTAGGTGTTTGCAGCGCACACGAAACACGGACGGACAGAAAAGGGAACGAAACACAGCGCTGTGTTTCGTTCCCTTTTCTGTCCGTCCGTGTTTCGTGTGCGCTGCAAACACCTACAGCATAAAAAACCAACTAGCCCAAGAAAAGACGAAGCTGTAGTTGTTAGATATTAACCTGACTTTACACAGATCAGGAGTGCTGGTTGTACACGCCAATGGGACAAACAGACCTTTTGCCTTTCGGGTACGCACATTCTGTGACTGTAAAACGTGCCATCGGGAAGTATTGCTTGCACGGCGCCTTGTCCAAGTCGCGCACACCTACATGAGAGCCTCGATAATCAGCTCGTTATGATGACGAAGGCTAGATTTCCTTTTTCGATCATTGTTGCAGTGGCAGAAAAGGTTCTGCGCAAACTTAAAGATAGGACTTGCCGGGAGAGTGGCCGTTCTCACAAAATAAGGCCAGCGCTTCTACCGTATGTGCACAGGATTTCCCACAACATGAAGAATACGGCAATGGTCTACGGTGTGCCGTTACTTTTTTCCGCCCCATGAAAGTTGGTCTCATAGTGCCCCCAGCTCATGTCCGGAGGGAAGATTAAGGCGGACTACGTGAAGCTTCATGCTACTCGTTCCGTCAGGTCTCAGAGGGGTGTTGAACGAGATCCCCTCACCTGTGGCAGGGTATACATCGGTCATAGGTGCCGATGGTTGAATGAGCGCTTTAGAGAACGCCAGCTTTCGTTGAAATCAGGAACTGGCCCGAAATGATTCCTGCACTGTGGCCTATGCCCGGATGCTACACGCGGCAAACCATGCCTGCCTTTGCTGGCAGATGCCAAAGTTTTGAGGAGGAGGCGTGACGAGGTGGCACGTGAGTTCAATGAGGCGTTCTTTATAAGAAGCGTAAAATTCGTGTAAGTGACCATACAATCAAACTGTATCGCAATGAAGGCAGGTTTCTGTACTAAGCGTAGTGTGTGATATGACGGTTTGAAATCATGAAAGGTGTGCTTTTTTTGAAATAAAGTCAGTCTCGAGTCCGCGCTTCTTGTGCCCCCTCTTGGTCTGTGCCCGTTTGTGCGCAGTAGTCGTTTTATTTGCCATGATTCACCGACTAGACCAACAACGCACGCACTTAAATTTAGAAAAACACCATATGCCATTGCGCTCTCCGGCCACAGATGCCCTTGCCCCTAAAGCATCACAGTCATAAGAAACACCTTGGAAGTCAATCAACGATGGTAGAATGTATACTGATATCTACCTAGAGAACTTTATTTTGCGTGTACTTAATGCAAATATGTAGAGAATGTAGGCGTCAACACGACGCCGCCAGAAACGTATCTTTTTTCATGTAAAGGCATTGCTTGTACATTTACATTGCACATCGAACACGTTTCCATTGCGTATTTGAATACGTATTCCCTGTCAATTATTGTCGTGCTGCTGTGCTAGGTTATGAGCGTAAAAACGTTTTTTTGTCTGGATTGTAAACGGTGCTGTAACTGCCACAATGATCGGGATTTGTCTCAATTGTGCGGGGACGGTATGAATATCGGAGGAAGCTAAAGAAACAGTTAGGAAAGAGGTTCTGTGCAGCAGTCTGCAATAATTCCAGCGACATGGGGATCTATGACGTGCTGTACGATCGCCTGAAGGATTGATATTTCTCCATTGTAGAGATGGGCTGATAGAATTAGATATTTTGAAAGGAGGAAAGGGGGCGACGCTGAAGCCCAGCACGTGGTCGGATAACGCTGCTGGAGGATACTGGCAGGGTGGGAGGGGGACTTAGATTACTTTCAAGCCGAGCCCTCGGCTTCGCCTTCAACCCGTTCATGCCGTTGATCGGGCGGTGGACGCATTTAGGTGCATGTTGGTCAGCACTTCTGCAGTACTTACGCACATTCTCACCGGTTTAAAAAGCCTCTGTTCTTTGGGAGCGATGCTCTCATTGCTCAGGAAAAAAAAACGGCACTCCTTATGTAACGATTGCAACCAAGGACACAGAAAAATACCAGCATGGCGAGAAGAGAGCGCAGTAATGAAAAATGCTGTTTCCCAAACTTAAACAAGGAAGCTCAGGATGGCGTTTTTGTTTTGTTCATATTTATCCGCTATACAACGGGCACGACAAATACGCACAAGAAGGAAACCAAACGCATAGTGTGACAGGCACTGCTAGACCATCCTTGGGCGGGTCTCTGGAGCCCTGACCGACACGCTGAAACCTGAGCTCTTTCCAACTGGCTAGCAGCGTCTCTACGCCATTTAGAGCTATTTACTACGCCCAATATTCACAGAAGCTCGTAGAGAAGCTGTTGTGACCGGGTTGGTGCATCGATTCCTATGAAAATGTCCTCTTTTGACTACGAATCACTGCCCTGTATAAGGCATTGTGACAGTGCTTCTAAGTGCTCGCATACTTACTTTTTCGACCTATCATGAGAAATTTCATGCAGAAGAATTGTAGGGTTTGTCAGACCTCCAGTATCGAAACAGTGCGCATGCATCATGTGCGTCAGGTGACAAAGCCCCTTTTTTTGTCATGTGTCTGCGTCAGCGCTGTTGTGATTTATTAACCCAACCAGACCACAGTTTTACCATTTGGAATGACAGTGAGCATTCTAAATTCTTCAGTTCAGGCATTTTCTAACGCCTGGCGACAAAGGCCTGTTGGCGAAATATATATGACAAAAAAACCCGCAAAAATATTGCTTAAGTTCTTGGTTTCCATCACACAGCAGGAACCAAATGCATTTGTCAGGCCGCCATTTGAAGCCATCGAAAAAGAAAAAAACATCAACTTGTGCGTAAGCAAGAACAAGTGCTGTAGAGAAAAAGAAAGGCTTAGAAATCACTGCCTGTACATACGCTGCATATTATGTACATTGGCCCTTTGCTGCAACTGTATTCTGAAGAGCCACATTCCTTCAGCCAAATGATTATTCTGTCAGGCTGCCGTCGAAAAGGCGGTTCTGTTTTACACTAAATAACTTGTAGGTTTTCTTTTTGCCCCTGGCTTTCTTAGCTTCCGATAGAATAAATTTACTAGTAGGCTCAAACACAACACCAGAATTTACGTAATAGGCTGTTCCCTGTCCTCTAGATGCCTTTATCAAACGTAGTCCAAACGGAAATGTTATACATCCTCAGAGTTGAATAGAAATCTTCATCAGGAAAGGAAAAGATGCAATAATCGGTGACGGGTAAGGGAAACACTCAAAGTGAGCCTGCGCTCAGTTCGCTCAGGTTTCAGTGGCTGCAAAAAATTTATAGCGTGCTAAAAGTTCTACTACCACATGCGAAAATTCAGCACGGTAGTGTCAAGTTTGAGGTCGTGAAGCGGAATATTAAAAATAGAATCCTTGAGAGGATTCACGTGCAGAGGAGGCCCGACGACCATACAGACGTGTGGACAGGGTGGGAGCATACGAACAGTCTTTTACACGACAGTGGCCGCACCCGCACCCTGTCAGTCCGCCTTTTGAATCATTTACATATTAATATTCTGCGTATCCTCCGGGCCTGCAAGAAGCCTCCACCGGGTGCACAGCTGGTCACCTTGCAGTAAATATGCAAATGTAAGCTACGAGCCTTATCCACCACCAAGCTAAAATGCTCCAGTCTCCTAAGCACACATTTGGCCTTCGTTCCATTTCCAAATATATCCACCCACCAATCAACAAGGCACTTTCAGAAGCCACCTTGCCATGCTATTCCGGATAAAGGCATTTTTCAATGGTAAAGAGCTTATGAACACAATGTTAGCATATTTTGTAAGAGTGCTCTATACAATGAATACATGCGCATATCACCCGGCGGCGGGGTTGAAAAAATTTGTTGTTAACGTTTTTGCTTTCGTGAGTAGTTTTCGCTTTTGGTTTTTGTATCATTCCTAGTGCTCGATGCGCAAAATCGAAAAACTACTCCTTCGCTAATCATCGGAAGAATGTACCATTAGCTTCAATATTTCCATAGCAGTAACCTATAACAATTAAAGATTCAGAGTGTTTTGTCCAAGAATGCTGTATCTCTCAGACACCTCAAACACATGGTGAAACTAAATGCAAAGGCGCAAATCATTTGTCTAGCCGTTAACACACAGAACAAGGATTCAAACGACCGCAGGACTCTAAAGGTAACGCATTCACCACGACAAAAATTTCGTAGATCGCCGTTGATATTTGTTATTTCTATAGGTTGTATAATGAATTGCTACCAGTGCTCCAGCTCAAGGATCTAGCTTTGAAAAAAAATTGCCGAGAACCTTAGCTAATAAGCCGACATTTTGAACTGAAAATATTGTGCACTCTGGTATTTTTTACAAAAACACACCTGGTTTATTTCGAGCATAGAAACTCACCACAGCCATGCGACGCTCCAGCAAGAAAAAATCACCAGTATAGGACTGTATCGGACCAGCAGGTATGGGTAGATGAAGCAGTCTGAGTGTTCATTCAAATACGTATATCAAGTAGTTATGGGCACCTTCTGTCTTTCAACTTCTGAAAATGCTTTGTTTTCATGTAAGCATTGGTCAGCGCTGGCACTTCATTTGATAACATTCTAGTGGAGTACGAAATTGCTATCTTCTTGGGGATGTGTGCTTTTTCAAGGAATTCTTAGAACAAGGGCATCCTTCAAAGTTCCCGACAATTGTTTTCTGTTATAATGGGAAAATAGTATCGAGTGTATGTGCTGCTGTGAAGACTCGGTACTCCTCTTGGCATTTATTACGGGCCGACAGGCGCATTCCTGAGTGACTTGTGTGATTCCGCCATATCAGGCAGTTTTGCCGCTACGTACACGATCAAGGAACGGACGCGATTGTGACGCTCTTAGCTCGCGTAGAAAGGGCTCGTAGCTTTTTATACATTTACTGTTTGCAGATCCCTTTGCAACCAAAGTCAAGATAGGGATTCAAGCTAGTCCTTGAACTTTATGGTATTTCACATAGTGACGCCTCGGTTATTGATAGATGCGCTGTCTTCAGGAACAATGCTTAGAAGGAAAGCTTGTACAGTAGGCAAATAGTTATGCTATGTAGAATCAATAAATGTTTTTTTGGCTATGGATTTAACTCCAATATATTTCTGTCAAAAAGCTATAGCAGTTTACTCGGCGTGCGCTGCTATAAAGATGAAGATAATTGCACCTGTGTCGAAGATAGTGCTCAGTTGATCCCTGAAGGGACATCCCGTAAGAAAAATTATATTGAATTCTGGAGAGGAACGTGGCTCGTACACTGATATATCACCAGAGGCGCCCATTTGCTGTGGCATGTGAGTGCACATTAAAGATCCCCAGGTTGTCAAAACTATTATGGAGCCTCCCAATACGGCACCTCTTTCGCTCTCTTTACTTCTACTGCCACATACCTTTTATCCCCCAAGAATGCGATTGACTTGTACATGAAGTGAGTCCATAACCGCGCCATTAAATTTCTTTAAAACCCTGCACCGCTGGATAAACCTTTCTCATTTTCGTAAATCACAATAGAGCAGAATAAAGCCCGTTGGACAAGAGCCACGACAAATGTTTTATTTGCCATATTGCCGCGAATCATACTAATGTTTGTTTGCTGGCGCACAAAGCCGCCGGAACTCGCCTTTTTCTTTTGATTCTGACCCGAGATGTGACACTGCGACACTGATATTAACAAAGTGGACGTGCTAACGGTCTTTATTATAAGGCTGAGTACTGGACATTAGTCTACTTTTCCTTCGACCAGAAGCATTTTTAACGTCGTTCCACTCATTTGCCGAAGGTAATATTTTCCTGCCGCATTTGCAGTAAAAACTACAATTATCCGCTCCTTTCATCCCGAATCTGGCATACCTACGAAAGGCTCAGACTAGCTTTCAGAAAAGCAAGCTTCTGTGACCGCTGCCCTTTATATCCTCGGTGCCTTATAGTCCGTAAGAACTAAGTTGTTTATCCCTCAGTCTCTTCCGAAGTCGGCATATAAGCAAATATTGCTGATTCGCACATGTTTCGGTGGACAACGCGTTCATGATGCACTCTGTACATGTAAAAATGAACCATTTCGTCTCATTCTATTCACATTTTCACTCAACTTTCATAGCAGAAGCATGATAATCAGTCGGACCAGCCGCGTGAACTGTGCATTGTTTGGCAGATCTTTCTCCAAGTTATTGGCGGGTTTACAGTGGTCGCCATACAGAGCGGAGAAGGTACACATGCATAGCGACACGTAAAAATGTGGTCGTCGTTAGGGCATGTTTATCGGATATTTTCTTAATGTGTATGGATAGAAGTCTTCTTTAGGTTCGTGTTGTTGCTCTGCGGTGCAACCACAATGGATGTGATCTAACATTTATTGCTTTCATGTTAAGGGATCATCCACCAAGTCATTACAACGGCTTTGGTAGAGAAAGCTTCTGAAATTCTAGTGAGAAATTCATCCTTTTAAAATGGCAGTGGAGGATTTCACATATTCTGAAAGAACAATGTAGAAAAACCCGAGGAACAAGCTACAACCCACAATTATTTCAATCGCAAAATATTATATTTGAACAGCGGTCCGCAGTGGTGGGTTAAACTTCACTGTGGCATATCGCACGTTAAAGCAGCATAAAGCAAGTTCTCTGGAAAAATGGTGCAAGGAATTTAAATAGCGCTTAGAAAATTACATGGAATTCCTGCAAGATTTTTTGCAGGAGAGCTATCGGGTCAATGGAAAAGACACTGCCAGAACGCAAACGAGACTCACAGAGGACACATTTCAAAGAAGGCAAGGACTACGCGGAACCAGCTTTCACCGGCGAATGCGACCCCAGTGCTTTTATATAAAAGCACCACTGCTTCCACATATGCGATCTAAAGCTTGTACTATTAAAAAAGACTAATCCGGTTGGACTACACCTTCCAGCAGCTGCGCACATTGCCTATATTGTACAGCGAATAGAAATCCTTCGTTTGGGAGGCAGTAGGACCACGTATGCACACACTCTACAGGTACAAGGATTCGCAAAAAATTGTTCGGCTTTCATTTTTGCATAATGTAGAGTTGTACCGCTATCCTTGACCTCCCGCTCTGGCAAAGTACTTCAGTCAGTGTTTCTTCCGATCTTTAATAAAAATATTTTGTTAAGGGCTCAATAAAGTGGTCAGCTTCAGAGAAATCTATAATTAGTAGCTATGAAGCGAAGGTGTGCGACTGGCTGCACAAGATTTAAAAGGCATTGTCCACATAGAAACGCAGCTTGAGTTTAAAAGGCATCTTTATCTCGAGGGTGCAATTCAATTCCCACTATAGTGGTATTCACAATATCCTTTTTAGGATATGTTTCAAACCAACGACATTTCAAACTGGGCTGCAGTTTCCAATGCTGATGTATGCGATGTCCTCTTCGGGGCCGGCATTTCATTTTAGAATCTTATAATAGAGTGCACAATAAATGCTTCTTTGCACTGAACTTCGTTACGTTTAAAGGAACTTACAGAAGAAGGCACATATAAGTTAAATGTTTAATGAATAGGTTTTTATTATTCAACAGATTGCAACGCAAGACAGACTTGTGCTCATCGGCATACAATAGTCCACTATATTCTGCGACATCCACATATAAGGAAATATTGTAAGATAATGAAACCATTTTTGCCTAATCTACTCCTAATGGTTACAGTCGGCTTTGCATGAAGGTGAACTAACCGAATCAAAGAAATCCCGCGAGCTGTTTGTGGTTGCACGTTATAAAGTCTTGGCTCTTTATGGGCGCGTAGTTGGGAGGAACAACGGGTCGGGGGACGCGTGTATTGTAGTTACACGTAGAGTATCTGCCAGCGCCAGTAACGTCTTTTATCGCCAACGGAGTTGACCCTAATGATTCAGTGCCTTATTGTTGTATGAGTGCAATCGTTGTAGTCGGCAAGCCTGACGGTTGTAGCTGTGACGATGACATGCCGAGTGAGTTCGGGAAGATTCGCGAGAGAACCACCTTCGAATTAAACCGAGAATGTCGAATGTGTACGCATATCGTCCTAGAGAACTCTGTTTTTTGTTTGCGTGTTGCAAAATTGTAGAGAATATAGGCGCGAACACGACTCCACCGCAGACGTTTTTTTTTTTGCCAACTAGGTGTGTTAGTTGTTCATTTTAAGTGCACTTTAATTATGTTCCCAAAGTGTCTTTGAATATGTATCCACCGCTTCCTTTAGCTTCAATATTTCCATAATTTTATCTTACAGCCTTCGAATATTCAAAATTTTTTTCTCCAAAAATGTTGTATTTTTCAGAAGCTACAAACCCACGGTGAAAGTAAATGCAGAGGCGCAAACTCGGTGGCCTCACAGCTGAAGCTCTGCAGAGAGATTCAAAGGCCCGTGAGACTCTTTAGCTAACGCCTTTACCGCGGCATAACTTTCATTTATCGGCGACGATTTTTCTGCTGGAGCAGAAAGAACTACATTGAAATTGATATTGCTGGGTACCTATGTTAATAAGCCTACATTAAGAAGATGAAGTAACGAGGATTCTGCTGCTTTTTATAAACACTGACGTGGTTCATTTTGAGGAATAAAGCACACCTCAGCGATGCGACGCTCCAACAATAAATATTCACCAGTATCGGTCTGCATCAAACCGGTAGGCATGCGTAGGTGAAGCACGCAGATTGTTCGTTTAGAAGCGTACATTCCCTAGTTAGGGGCACCTTTTGTCCTTGCAAAGTCTGTAAATGCTACCAACTCGCCCAGTTGTCCATCTTTTTTCTACATGAGTTTCGGCAGAGAAGGTTTCTAAACTTCTAGTGTGCAAAGCCATATAATTCATGCCTCACTGCAGGACTGTGTTGGCTTCTTTTAACAGGAAAAGGGGGAATAATCTGGGTGAACCAAGGTACAACACTATATTTGTTTCAATTGAAATATATCTGATATGAACGGCTGTCTACAGTGAGGGATTCACCTTTACTCAGGCTGGCGAGTTCAACTATCGCACTTTCATCGAGCGACGAAAAAGTACTGCTGTAAAAGTGCAAGAAATGAAAATACTCCTTGGCAAATGCACGAAAGCTCTGCATAGTAATTTGAGAGGGTATTACGTGACCAGAGGAAACGACCCTGCGAGAACGCAATAGAGACAGAGGTCACTTTTGAAAGAAGCTAAGGACTATGTAGACAGATCTTTGGCTGGCGAATTCGTTAGCCGTGCGTAGATAGATAAGCAGAACTGCTTCTGCAAATCTGCTCTAAAGCTTGGTACTATTCGAAAAGATTATTCCGGGTGCAGTACACCTTCGAGCAGCTCATTAATTTGCCTATATTATATAGCAAATGGAAATCCCGCTTTCGGCTGGCAGTAGTACTAAGTGCGCACAAACTCCATAAGAACGGGGAGATGAAAGGACATATCTATTTTTTTTTTGTACAATATAGAGTTACAAGCTGCCCGTTAGCTTCGTCCATGACAATATACTACAGCCAATAATATTGCAGAGCTTTAATAAAGCATTTTGTTAGCAGCTAAAGAAAGTGGTCTGCTTTTCACCAATCTCTCACTAGTGGCTGTTCAGCGATAGTATGCGACTGGTTACACTAGATCTTAAAGCCATTGTCTCCTTAGTGAGGCAGCTTCGACTTAAATATACATTTTTAATCCTAAAGAAATATTTGTTTCCCAATACAGTGGATTGACTGTTTTTTTTTCGAGATGGTTCAAACCTTCGGCTGTTAAAACTCGGCTGTATTTTCAAATGCTGCTTTCTGCGATAAACTCTTGGGAGTTGGCATTTCGTTATAGAATTTTCTAGCAGAGTGCACAGTAAATACTTCATCGGGCTGAATTCGGTTACGTTTGAAAAGACTCATATTAAAAGACACACATATTTCTTATCTAATAAATGCTTTACAAATTTTGTCCGATGATGACTCGGCTAGAACGGCCGTCATATACGAAGAAACGCACTATCAGATTAACCGAGTGCAAAAAAAAAACAGGTTACATACGAGATTTTATAACTTTGAGGCCGATTTTACGCCCGACGAACGGGTCGCTGGCTCAACGTGAGTGAAACAGAAGATGCATTGACAATCCAGAATAAAGCATGCAGAAATTTTTCGGAGCAATCCTAGCGCTGTGATTGCAAGAACAGCTCAAGGAAACTTTTAAAGAGGACAATATTTTTGACGCTGGCTTATGACAGAACAAAAAAATTACCGAAGCGTTGTTCAGAAAGTAGGCAGGCAGTGAGTGCCTCGCACCCTCACCTTTTCTGAGATTAAAAAAAAACTCCTCTACCTTGAAGGCCACTTGTAGTGCACTTCTCGATGCAGCATTGTGTTTTGATTGTTCCATGTTCAATTCGGCTTAAATGTTTTACCCGTTTTTGCTTCGTGACACCGCTGTGATGTTCTGTTACCCGCGAGCTCTTTGCAGCCGTGCTTGTTATCGGTTTTACTCTTGTAGTTTCACATTTCTTGTTGCTTCAGGATCATCTTGTTCAGAATTGCACCAGTTTTTTCCTCGCGACATGGCTTTACTGTTTTTTGCCATGGGCTTCGTCTACCCCGTGCATGGTACGGTTTTTGTTTTTATGTCACATTACCTCCGCATTCACTCCGTAGCCCTCTTTTCATATCAGCCTGCAGTTAGCGAAAGCATGTATTTTTTCTACTTATTTCGCCTTCGTTTATTCAAATATTCTTTTTTTATTCCGAGGATTTAATTGTTTATGCCCATTCGTAGCCGGCTTTGCCTGACGCTTGGTTTTTTAGAACACCCTGCTTTTCGGTGTTCTGCTTCTTTAATGATCGTTCGGAACGACTGCGTCTGTGCCGTTGAATTTGATCCGACCTTGGTCCTGAGTCAACCACCGCGGTGGCTCAGTGGATAGGGCGCTCGGCTACTGATCCGGAATTCCCGGGTTCGAACCCGACCGCGGCGGCTGCGTTTTTATGGAGGCAAAACGCTAAGGCGCCCACGTGCTGTGCGATGTCAGTGCACGTTGAAGATCCCCAGGTGGTCGAAATTATTCCGGAGCCCTCCACTACGGCACCTCTCTGTTTCTTTCTTCTTTCACTTCCTCCTTATCCCTTCCCTTACGGCGCGGTTCCGTTGTCCGACGATATATGAGACAGATACTGCGAAATTTCCTTTCCACCAAAAAACCAATTATTTTTATTATTGGTCATGAGTCCAATCTGCCGTTTACAATTTACTGTGGCCTTCTGGATTTCTCACTATCTCAGGTTTTGTCAAATTAAAAAAAAGGCTCCCTCCCCTGTCAGTTCGTATCCATCGTACTTGTATGTTTCGCACTGTGAAATGAAGACGAGATTAAAAAGTTTCGGGATAGGGTGGCAGCAATTGCAAAGTACATGGCTAATTGGAGAGACTTGAAAGATACTTTTGCCTAGTGGGCGTAGTTAGGCTTATAATGATGATAAGTGTTCCTAATAGCCTGGTTTGGAAGAGGGAAATGAAGGACCTTTTCAGGTGGAAGCATATCAAGTGGCTAGCAATTTTGCGAAAATAAGAGGAATTCAAGATATCGCTTCAGAACAGTTAGGAGGCTTTAACAGATGCCAATAAACTTATGACCAAGAAATGAAATATCCCATAGCTACCTTTACAGAGTGCGCAGTAGACGTATGCGGTAGGATGGTTCGACAGGAATCTGTCAAGCTCTCTCAGGAGACGACATATCTGATTTACAAACGACAAGGCGTGAATTCATCAAACCCACGAAGAGAATTAAGCTGGAACAACTATCAAATTTTATATGTGCAAGGAACCGACTTAATGAAGTCTAATTGGAGCTAATCGCGCATGTTCTAAATCACGGAGGTAGCTTAAAAGCGATGAAGAGGAAATTACTCATAAGCGAAAACAAACATTATGCGTTGAGAGCAAAAGACAGCAATACAGAAAGTGATACGGATAAGAAAGATGAAGTAGCTTAAGCGTTCTGCGCAATCTGAAACCTGGAACAGAAAATCGTAAAGTAAATGAGATAGGAAATATCACACAGCAATGAAACATCCTGCAGTAAGGAAAAAGAAAGTAAAGAAAGCGTTAGGAACAAGTAAAATGCAAAGTAGCTGTTTAGGTTCTGATAACAGCACACCTATTCCAGGACGGAGGGGAGATTGTGCTATATGAATTGGTCACCCAGTATACGCAAAGCCTTATAATTCAGAGCACGCCAAAAGCTTCGAATAACGCTAACATATTCGTAATCCACAAGAAAGAAGGCGATAATGCCATGAAAAAGTAAATTAAATGAAAATTATTTGCCTCTTAAAATTTTCTAAGGTAAACGTTAATACATTCAGGAGAGCCTAGGACTTAAATCAATCAAATAATGAGGCACGCTTTCGTAAACAACACCTGACGATAGACCGTATTCACACTGTCAACCTGGTGAAAGAGAAATGTGTAAAACATAACCACACCCACTTATCAGCCTTCAAGAATTAAGAAAAAGCCTTTTACTCACAAGAAACCTCCGAAGTGATGCCAGCATTGTTAAATTAAGGCGCAGGAGAACTTTATGTAAAAGCCTTAGAAGATAATCTATAACGACTCCACAGCTACCATAGCTCTTTGTAAAGTAAGCAATTAAACTGAAATAAAAAATTAAGGCACTGAGAAGAGGGATCAGGCAGGGAGCCATGGTCTGACCACTGCTATTCAGTGCCTGTTTAGTGGAGGTGTTCAGAGGTCTGAATTGGGAATGATTGGGCGTGAAAGTTTATGAAAGACACCTTAGAGATCTGCGATTTGTTGATGATCTTACCTTGATAACTCAATCAGGACACGAACTGCAAAGCATGATCGATGAATTAGACAGGCAGAGTAGAACGGTGGGACTAAATATTAGTGTGAAGAAAGCCTGGGTAATCTACAAAACTGTCGAAAAAAGAACAGAACTTTATAATAGGTAGAGGTGATATGGCAGTGGTAAGGTAATATTTCTACTTATGGTTGGTTGTGACCGCAGGTCGGAATCACGAGAGCGAAATAACTAGAAAGGCAAATACAAAGTGAAGCGCTCTTGGCATGTTCTCGTAGTTCGTTAATGGCAGTATACGGATATTCCTCAAGAGCAAATTTTATAAACTTTGTATCTTGCCGGTGCTTACCGAAAGTGTAAAAGCGTGGTAGATAACAAAAACATTCAAACTTAAATTAACGAGAACACAACTAGCTTTGGAAGAGAAATTGGGAGGTTCATCGTTAAGAGGCACCTAGAAAGCAGGTTGGGTAAGGGCCCCAGTGCGGGCTATTTATATCCTAGACAAAATTAAGGGGAAGCAATGGGCTTGGGCATGGCATGTAATCATGAAATTCGAAGGCAATATAACTGATGGTCCTTGACGGTGATGGACAGGGGTGGAAGGGAAGGCAAGTATAGCTGTAGGGGGCAGAAAGTTAGGTAGGCGGATGAAATTAACATCTTGCCAAGGATACGGTGGCCGCCGCTGGCACAGGGCAGGATTATTTTGAGATAAGCGTAACAGGCTTACGCTCGGCAGCACGCCAGCGATGGCCCGTGCTAACGTTCTACGCTTCTTGGTGCAGTTCCTCGGACTCTCGAGCTCGCAGCTGCTGGAGTGTTCGAGCCCCCGGGTCCCGTACCTAGCATCCGTCGTCAACTCCAGTCCAGACGCAACACTCCTGCTTTCCGGACTTCACACGGTTGAGCCTTTCTCGGCTACGAATGGCCAGCCCATCGACAACGCATCCCGGTCCGCGCAATTTCTACACGGCCACGGACCATATCTTCAAGCATCATGGCTTTCCCTGAGCCGCCTGAACGCCGGAACCGCCCCTGTACATCCTGCGCATGCGTGGACTTGTGCTAAAAAGGCAGCTCGGAGCGGCGCGCCCTTCAGTGGGCTCGGCAGCACGCCAGCGATGGCCCGTGCTAACGTTCTACGCTTCTTGGTGCAGTTCCTCGGACTCTCGAGCTCGCAGCTGCTGGAGTGTTCGAGCCCCCGGGTCCCGTACCTAGCATCCGTCGTCAGCTCCAGTCCAGACGCAACACTCCTGCTTTCCGGACTTCACACGGTTGAGCCTTTCTCGGCTACGAATGGCCAGCCCATCGACAACGCATCCCGGTCCGCGCAATTTCTACACGGCCACGGACCATATCTTCAAGCATCATGGCTTTCCCTGAGCCGCCTGAACGCCGGAACCGCCCCTGTACATCCTGCGCATGCGTGGACTTGTGCTAAAAAGGCAGCTCGGAGCGGCGCGCCCTTCAGTGGGCTCGGCAGCACGCCAGCGATGGCCCGTGCTAACGTTCTACGCTTCTTGGTGCAGGTAATGAAACCTTATTGCCTTTACGCTAAGCCAAGTAGCTACCGTGCACTCTTGGTGCTGCCGAGCCCACGGCGTTTCCGGTCCATCATGTATGACTGTGCGCATATGTTGTTAAAACTTCTTATGGTAGCTGGTGATATAGAATCTAACCCCGGCCCTAACAAGAGATTCTTGATGCTTTGAAGGAAATTCAAACTGGGCAGACAGCAATGCTAGCGCAGCTAAAGTCGATTGAAATGAAACTAGTTGATCATGATAAAACGTTTTGCGAGATTAAGGCGCGACTAGATAAAATTGAGACAGCATGTGTTGGTATTGATGACATGCAGACTGAATTGAAAGAACTGCATGGAATCAGCACTGAGAACACGGCGCAGATAAATGCTCTGTCTGCCCGGGTAAATGATGCAGAAAATCGGTCCAGACGAAACAACGTTGTTTTCTACAGCCTTGAAGATAAAGATAAAGAAACATGGTCAGATTCTGAAAATATCATCATTGCACACATTAATCAGTATTTAGACATCCAGTTAGAGCCACGCGACATTGAGCGTGCACATCGCCTTGGGACTTTCCAAACTGGTAGGTGCAGACCTATAATTGTGAGATTTGCTCACTTTAAAGACAAAGAGCAAGTCCTGTCTTCCGCTCGGAAATTCAAAGACACAGGATATGCGGTTGCTCAAGATCTTTCTCCCAGCACGCGCCTTGCCCAGAAACACCTCATCGAATTTGGAAAGGCTCGAAAACTGAAATACAAGTTGCGAAATGAAAAGCTTGTCACAAGTGAAAAAACGTACCATTTCGACCATGTTTCTAACCATGTCGTTGAGGACAGCTTGTAGCCACCATTAAAACCAAATTGTGAACCCCGTTCGCCGAATCGTCACCCTTTATCATTTCTGCTTGCTAACATTCGAAGTGTTGTTCCCAAGCGCGATTCATTGTGCAGTTTAATAGGTTCATCTTCATGCGATATCTTACTACTAACTGAAACATGGCTTAACGCATCAGTTCACGATTCTGAGATTCTTCCATTTCTCCCAGATTTTGAGATATTCCGGAAGGATAGACCCGATAATTCGCGCGGTGGGGGTGTATTGCTCGCCACTAAACGGGATCTGCATTGTTCATTTGTTAACCTCCCTTCACAACTGGAAATGATTTGGCTTCGATGCACTACTACACATCCGCCCATCCTCATTGGTATTTGTTACCGCCCTCCTAATGCTGACAGTTCTTTCACCCCCTTATTTCATGATGCCTGAAATGTGTTAACTAAAACATATCCACTTAGCCCTATCCTTCTCTTCGGTGATTTTAATTTCCCCACAATAGATTGGTCTAATCCCGCCGCTACATTATCGAAAAGCAGCCCGGCTAGCGATTTCTTAAACACGTGTATGACTTTTGGCTTAACTCAACTCGTCACTGATCCCACACGCGTTACTGACCACTCGTCCAACGTTCTAGATCTCGTATTAACAACGCATCCTGATAATTTTACTCCTATCACCTTGTTGCGCGGTCTCAGCGATCATTTGACGATACATACTTCTTTTTATTGCAACGTACTAAAGAAACACAAAAATAAAAACAACACTTACGCTTTATGATAAAGGAGACTATGCCAGCATGAACCATGAATTATCAGATTACTTCGACACCTTCGCTGCTAACTTTCTACTACATTCTCTCGAGTCAAACTGGTTACTTTTCAAAACAGAGATGCATCGGCTTATAAGTCTTTACATTCCAACCATTACTATATCAGAAAGAATAACATCACCATGGTTTAATGTATCACTCAAACGACTCAATAATAAGAAAAAACGCCTGTTCCGGTCGGCCAAGCTGTCTAACTCTTCTTCCACATGGCAGAAGTATCATGCTGTTGCAAAAGAATACGACAAGTTAACCGCTCAGACTAAACGGAAGTTTTTTTCTACTACTTTACCATCTATGCTGCAGACTAACCCAAAACGATTTTGGACAACCATTAGCCCTAATCAATGTAATGAGATTTCACTTAACAGTAGCTCTGGATCTCCTATTCCCGACACTGAGGTTGCAGATGTTCTTAACACAGTATTCAGTTCGGTGTTTACTAATGAACCCCTTGACAATCTTCCAGATCCACCATATTTTACGCACCGGCTCATGCAAAATATCACATTTCATCCCGTCGGCATAGTCAAGGTAATTGAGTCACTGAAGAACTCGTCATCTACTGGAGTGAACGGTATCAACGCCAAAGTGCTAAAAAATACTAAACATACGTGTAGCCTGTTCTTATCGCTCATATTCCAGGAATCCCTGAACACCGGTTCGATTCCACGTGACTGGCAGGTGGGCAAGGTCATCCCAGTCTTCAAGAAAGGAAGCCGCATCCCTAACTACCGCCCAATTTCCATAACAAGCGTTTCTTGTAAAATAATGGGGCATGTTTTATACTCGCATATTGCTACCTTCCTATCGTCCGTTCATTTTTTTCACTCAAGCCAGCATGGTTTTCGCAAGAATCATTCCTGTGACACCAAACTGGCACTCTTCCTGCACGACGTACATTTAAACCTTGATCGTAATATCCCGACTGATGCAGTGTTTTTAAACTTCGATAAAGCATTCGATAAGGTTCCCCATGGTCGTCTCTTACTAAAGTTATCGCGCCTTATTATTCATCCATGTGTTCTGAACTGGATTCGAGGGTTTTTATCTAACCGTCAGCAGTTCGTATATGCCAATTCACACTCTTCATCCTTAACACCTGTGCTCTCAGGGGTACCTCATGGAACGGTACTCGGGCCCTTCCTTTTCTTGATATATATTAATGACCTACCGTGTAACATTTCTTCTCATATCCGACTCTTTGCCGATGACTGTGTCGTTTACCGAAGCATTACTAACTCCACCGCCCATCTCGCGTTACAAACTGACCTTATTCGCATACAGGACTGGTGTAAAACATGGCTCATGTCATTAAATATTTCTAAACCCGTGTTAATGTCCATTCACCGTCGTCGTAATTACGTAGCACCTAATTATAATATTAATAACCTGCAGATTGGAACATCCGAATCATTCAAATGTCTTGGTGTGCATATCTCGCGTGACCTAACTTGGACCTGTCATATTAATCACATAATAAATTCTGCTAATTGTGCTCTAGGTTATTTACGCAGTAACCTTTCACTCGCTCCTCCCCCTATTAAACAGCTTGCTTTTCAAACCTTTGTGCGTCCCAAGCTTGAGTATGCTAACGCTATTTTTGATCCGCACCACGTTAATCTTACTAACGCCCTCGAATTGGTTCAGAACCGCGCAACACGATTCATTCTATCAAATTATTCCTACCACTCAAGCATCTCAGCACTAAAAGCTCGAATCAACTTGCCCCCCCTAGCCTCGCGCCATCAGATAGCACGTCTTAACCTTTTTCATAAATTTTTCCATTCTTTGCCTCTTGATAACCCCTACATAAAAAGAGCCCACCGCATCGCCCGGTTCGGCCACAGTAACGCAGTGTATCCCCTACAAGCCCATACTGTGACATTTCAGAAGTCATTTTTTCAGCGTACTGCACGAGACTGGAATGACCTGCCCACCGAAGTTGCCGTTATCATCAACCCACTAGAATTCAAGCGGAGCGTCGCCAACCTTTCATCTTAACATTTTTTACCATTGTTTGCCAGATACCGTCCACTCCCTCATGTAATGTCTCAACCGAGACCTTTGAGGAAATAAATAAATAAATAAATAAATAGTTAGGCTGATGACGATGTGAAGCACAGAAGTTCAGCCGTGTCACAGATAATGCATTTCGGCATTTCGCTCGGCACCAGACTACGTGCACTAAACTAGGATGCAGACTGCCACTCAGAGTAACAAAATTTGATAGAGATCGCCAGCGAGTCTCTTAGAAAATGAATGAAACGATAAAATAGATGCAACAATATAAGTCAAGTTATTTCAGACTTTATAAAAGGTACTGAAGCATAAATATTTTCTTCTTAAAAACGAATGTCAAGAACATTTTTTTTTCTTTTCAATATCCAGAATTCTTAAACCAAATTTACCTAAACATTTTACCTGCTACGTTCGCAGTCACAACCCTAATTGCTTTTTCCCTTCACCCCGAATTAGGTATGCCTAAGAAAGCCCCAGACTAGCTTACAGAGAAGCAAGCTTTTGCGACCGTGGCTCTTGATATTCTAGATGCCTAATCGTCCGTAAGAATAAAGTCGTTTCTCCCTCTGTCACTTCCAATGTTGGTATTAAAGTAAAGATTGATGCTTCGCGCATGTTTCGGTACATCACGCGTTCATGACGCACTTTGCATCTGTAGAAAAGAACAATTTCTTCCATGTATTCACATTTTTCTTAGCTTTTATAGCAGAGGCAGGATACTCATTGGGACCACCCACGTCAACTGTGTGTTGTTCGGCGCAGATTTTTCCGAGTTATTGATCGGCTTACAGCCGTCATCATGTAGTGCGCAGTAGGAACACATGCATAGCAACACGTAAAAAATTTGTCATTTGTAGCGCGAATGTTTTTCCCATATTTTCGTAATGTATATGCATCAAAGTCGAGTCTCTGGGCGCTTGTGGTTGCTTGTGCTGGAAGCACAATAGATGTGATTTGACATTTTTTCCTCTCGCGTGTAAGATACAGCAGCCGAGTCATCACAAGGGCTTAGGCACAGAAAGTTTCTAAAATTCTACTTTTGAAAGCCATATTTTTAATATCTTACCGGAGGATATTATTGGAATCATTTGAGAGGAAAATGAGGAATAATCCGAGGGAAGCAAGCTACTATACGAAATTTGTTTCAATCGCATTATATATGATTTGAACGGCTTTCTCCAACACTGGGTTCACCTGTAGTGAGACTGGCCAGTTAAACTATCGCACGTTCACGAAGCCATCAACAAGTACTGTGAGAAAATGGTGCAATAAATGGAAATAGCGCTTAGCAAAGTACAAGAAGTTCTACATGCAGTTTCGCGATGGTGATAGCTGAGAAGACGAAAACCTACTGAGAGAACGCAGAAAATGGAGAGAGACGTATCCTTTCAAAGAAGATCAGAAATATGTAGAACCCGCTTCACGCTAGTGAATACACCCGCAGTGCATGGATGGAAATGCTCCAGTGCTTCCGCAAATCCGCTCAAAAGCTTGGAACTAATAGAAGAAACCTTAGTGCAGAGCACCTACTAACAGCTCCTTAATTCACCTATAATAGACAGCGAACAGAAACACCTCTTTTGGCAGGCAGTAGGACCAAGTGCGCGCATACTCTACACGAACGAGGATACGCAAAGACCGGTCTACTTTCTTTGCTTGTATAATATAGGGTTATACCTGTACCAGGAACCTCCATCTCTTTCAAAGTACTTCAGATATTAATTCTGCAGAACTTTAATGCAGCAATATTCTTAGTGGCTGATTAAAGTGGCCTGCTTTAGAGCAATATCTCACTAGCGGCTGATAAGTGAAAGTATGCGGCTTCGTACACAAAATTTAAAAGGCATTGTTTCCTTATTGACACAGCTTCGATTTACAAAATACATCCTTATCCCGAAGGTAGGATTCAATCCCCAACATAGTGGCAGTCACTGTTTCGTCGATATGGTTGAAACCATCGACTTTTATAACTCGAATGTATTTTCAACTGCTGTTTTATGCGTTGAAGTGTTCGGGGTCAGCACTTCATTGTAGAATTTTTTAGCATGGTGCTCAATAAAAGCTTCTTGGGACTACACCTTGTTACATTTCAAGGGACTCACAAAAAAAAACACACAAATTCCTTATCTAATAAATGCGCTTTTTATTAGGCGACCAATTACTCCGCAAAACATTTTTTTTTTGTATCACTGGTATTTAATTGTCCGGAGCCTCATCTAAAATATCCGCTTCTAAGCTAATAATATAGCCTAAGAAAAGATGTGTCGCCTAATCTAGTTTTTATGGTCTCAGCATTTTTCGCAGAGAGGTGAACCCTACAAGTAAAAGAAGTGCCGCGAACTGTGTGTACTTTCACATCATAAAGTCTCGGCTGTTGATGGGTGCATAGTTTAGAGGAACAACGAGTTGAGAAAACTCTTGCATTGTAGTTAAACGTAGAATATCTACAAGCACCAGCCTCTTCGTTTATCGGTTACGGATTTCACCTTTATTTATCAGCGTGAGGTTGTTGTGTGAGTGTCATTATTGTGGTCCGCAAGCATGATGTCGGTTGTAGCAATGTCGATGAAATACCCAGTCGCATCGGGAGGATTCGGGAAGGAAACAGCTTGGTTCGATCCCCATTGCCGCCCGAAGTCCCAACGGTGGTGATCCAATGGGTAAAAGCCTTCCCTTGCCTGGTGCTCGGCATCTTTAGGGTGAAATGTTTTGATAATGGGTCTTTGATCTTACCTGGTGAAGAAGAAAAATATAAAAAAGTACTGCACACAAAAACCAACGGACAGCAAAATCAACAGAACAAAAAGCGCAGGCACACGACTCGCCTTATTTGAGGAAACGACGCACCTATTATAGCTTCAAACGTGCATATCACACAATATGCGTAGTCTAAAAACCTGCCTTCATGTGTCTACTCGGTGGTGTTGATAGCCTTGTACGGACTGCTAGTAAGCCTTTGGGTAGTGGGAGCATTAGAACTTCGAGCCTGAAGACATCAGTGAAAGAAGTTGTTTCCTCCTTCATAGACAGCGGCTTGGCCCTTCTAGAAGCTGATAAGGAGGAAGGCTTCGTCATCCTGCCTTCAGGGTTGTTTGGTGAGAAAGACACTCAAGCGGTCGAAGAGGGGTTTGTTTGAAACAAGGTAAAACTATGCAAGGTAATGACTCAAGCTTCTGAGCTCTGCAAGGGGTTTGCTTTAAGCAATTTTTCTAGGGCTGTTAATAACTGCAAGCGCCATATCTTAAAACTGTTTTTACGGTAAAAACCCAGAAGGTTGACAAGCCCTTTAGGTGCATAGTAAGTGAAAAAGTACATGGCAGCGTGAAATAAGCGGGTTTTTTTCAAAAAGGTCTGAAATTGTAGGTGACGGAAGACCCGTTCTTGACTATGGTACTCGGCAGATATATTAACTTAACTACAGGGCGCTCCGTCTATAGGCTATGCCTTTTCAATTGCCATCGAAGGCCTGTGCTTTTCTATTCTTCACGATGTCAGTTTTGCGCCGTCAGCTCTAGTATTGAAGATAGGGGTGTAATAGCCTTTCAGAACGCCTGACGTTTAACGCTGGACGGTTTCATGAATTTACTTGAATTTTATCTTCGTTCAACCTTGTGTCGTTTAATGATCAGGTCCTTGTCCAGCGCAAATGTATATGCATTGGTTCGTGTGTAGCACCTGTGCTGGCTGACATCTCCTTATTCAGCATTGACCGTGATCTGGTGCGCTTTTTGGACGACGAGGTAACTCTCAAAATTTTGAGGTTTGATGATGATTATTTATTGTTTCTTAAAACTCAACCCGGCGCAAGCGCACTGTAACCCGTTCACGCCGTTGATCTGGCGGTGCGCGCATTTAGATGCATGTTGGTCAGCGCTTCTGCAGGATGCAGGCTCTTTCGCAGAGGTATAAAATGCCGCTGTTCTTGGGTAGCGATGCTCTCACTGCTCAAGCAGAAAAACGGCACTCCTTATGTACGATTGCGCCCAAGCCCACAGCAGAAAAACGAGCATCGCGAGAAGAGATTGCAGCAATAAAAAATGTTGATACGCAAACTTGCACAAGGAAGCTCAGAATGACTTTTCTGTAGGGTTCATATTTATCCGCTACACAACGGTCAGGACAACTACGCACAAGAAAGAAACCAAGCGCATTGTTCAACAGGCACTGCTAGACCTTTTTTGGACGAGGCTTTGGAGTCCTGACCTACCCGCTTAAACTGGAGCTCTTTCAAACTGGCTAACAGCTTCTCTACGCCATTTACAGCAGTTTACTACGCCTAAATTTCACAATGTCGTGTAGAGAAGCTGTTGTGACCATGTTGGTGCATCCATTCCTATCAAAATGTCCACTTTTGACTAGAAATCACTGCCTTGTGTAAGGTATTGCGAAGATGCTTCTATCTGCTTGCATACTTATTCGACCTATAATCAGTCGTTTTCATGCAGAAGCCTTGTAGGTTCAGTAAGACCTCCGGTATCGAAGTTGGGCGCATGCATCATTTGGCTCTGGTGAAACAGCCCTTTTGTGTCGTACCTCTGCGTCAGCGCTGTAGAGCTATAATAACCCAAACCAGACCAAACATCTACCATTTGCAATGACAGTGAGCATTCTCAATTCGTCAGTTCAGGCATTTTTGCAACGCACCGCGACGAAGGAATGTTGGTGAAATATAAGTGGAAAAATAACAGCAAAAATACTGATTAAATTCTTGTCTTCCATCACACAGCAGGAACCGAAACCGTCTGTCGCGCTACGATTTTAAGCCATCGAAAAAGAGAAGAAACAACTTGCGCGCTAGCAAGAACAAGTGGTGAAGAAAAAAAGAAAGGCTCAGAATTAACTGCGTCTACATACGCTGCATATTTTCTCTATTTGCCCTTTGTTGCAAACGTATTGTGAGAAAACGGCATTCCTTCAGCGACATTATTATTCCCTTATGCTGCCGTTGAAGAGGCGGTTCCGTTTTATACTGAATAAGTTGTAGGCTTTTCGTTTTGCGCCTGGTTTTCTACGCTTCCGATAGAAGAAATTTACCAGCAGGCTCAAACGCAACACCAGAATTTATGTAAAATGTTCTGCCCTTTCTTCCGCATGCTTTTATAAACGCAGTCAAGACTAAAAAATATACATCTTTTGAGCGATATAGAAATTTTCATAAGGAAAGGAAAAATGCTATATTCGGTGGCGGGTCAGGGAACACTCGACGTGAGCCGGCGGGAGGGCGTCTGCTGCGGTGGGGGCTTTGCGGTAAAGCTTTTACGCTCTCCTTCGAGCGCGAGGGTCCAGTCACTGACCTCTTCCGAGATTGCATATTCAGAAGTTGATGGTTCTCCCTCGACGCATAGTCGGCGGTGCCACTCTGAACTTCTGCAAGGTCTACAACAACCTTTGATTCTCGAGTTGGCTACTCCTTCAATTGGCATGTCGCTGAGCGGCAATCACGCGTGTATTCCATCGATGCCGATAGTGACGATAGTCCTCAGCATCACACATAGCAGTAAGGAAGGGAGCTACTCGGAACCCAGTGAACGAGTTTTGTAGCGAGACAACATTGGGGCTACCAGTCGAGCATTTCGTGGTGCCCTGGAGTGGACAGTTGTGCGCATGCGCCTTTACCATGGCAACCGGAGAGGAGCCGCGGGTGCGCCGCACAGTTCGTCGCCGCCTCGCCGCACGCCGCTCTACCACCCGAACCGCACGGCGCATGCGCAGCATTGCGTAAAAAAGGCAGAGATATAAAGGGCGGCTGTTTCACAAAGTTTGACATGAATGCAAAGAATGAGATCCAGCGGCTGCTAAAGCGCGGTATAGACAAGAGAAGCTTAACTCTCCCCACCCTGAGGTTGTCGCCTGGCCCTTAGCTCCTCAGCAGAGAGTGAGATTAAGAAGGCGAAGAGAGCAGAGCGGAGACGCCCGAGCCGAGAGAGGAACGGCTTGCCAAACGGAGACGCCAGACTGCCGAGCGGAATAGACCTCACATAGCCGCCGAGATGGAGCCCATATGTCTCTCATTGCTAAACATACAGTGACCACAAGCTCAGTCACGGAAACGTACCTCTCGCAAAGTAAATCTTGACATAGCCAGCGAAGGAACTGGCAATTTCTCGCTGTGTCAATTTGTTTCTTCGGCAGCCGGGAGAGAAAATTTAGGCTTAGCATTCAACTCCGAATTGCAGATTCTCAAGCGTCAGGAGATACACAGCACGGGTTGGAACGGCACACGGGGTAGCTAGTCTGCGTGGCTGCGATAGTTAAATACGGTTGGCATATCTGCACTTGGTTGAGATTCGAATTTCGAATATATATATATATATATATATATATATATATATATATATATATATATATATATATATATATATATATTATAAGACAAGGCATGGGTTCATATCCCACCGGCGGCATGGTAGTGTTTCTGCTGTTTTATAAGCAAATTTCTTTAAGTGACCGACTAATCTAAGTATTATACTAGAAATTAAAAAAAGAAACATTGCCTTAAGCACATTGGTTTCGTTGACTGTTGGCTTCTTATATATATATATATATATATATATATATATATATTCTGGAGCATTGTATATATTTATACATAGATATATAGGGTGGCAATTTGATCCTGTTGGTTCATCACAGAAGAAGAAAATATGCAGCGCAAAAAACGCATGAACGACAGAATACAAACACAACCGCTCACTTCTGTCTTTCTTCTGTCGTTGACGCATTTTTGCGCTGCATATTATCCTCTTCTGTGATGAACCAACAGGCCTAAATTACCACCCTTCATCTGTTTGAAAAGAATCCGACCTTATATTTTTTTGCGAACAGCAGATGGATATGAAACAAGCACGCTTGCATCAGCCGACCTTGAATTTCGTGCGCATGCGTGAATTTATTCCCGCCTGCCGATTGCGCCAGTAGTTGGGACGTAGCGTTTGAGTGAGGTAATGCGCAGTGCTCTCGTCGGTTTTTTATTGCAAAGAAATGGCTTAGCGAATAGAGCAGCACTACTGCATCACGTTTTGCCAAAAACTGGGCGACAGCAGAGTGGAAACCATTCAGTAGATTCAGACAGCTTTCGGTGGCGAGGCTATTAGCAGCACACAGACAAAGCAGTGGTACAACCGGTTTAAAGACGGCTGCACATCCGTGGGGAGCGAGCCACACACAGGTCGGCCATCAACATGCCGATATGACCAGGTGATTGCCGTAGTGAAGACTGTGTTGATGCGGGACCGTCGTCTGACTATCCGAAAAATTGCAGCAGAGGTGAGCATCAGTACTTTTACTGCACGTTCCATTATCACCGAAGATTTGTCCATGATGAGAGTTACGGCGAAATTCGTGCCGATGCTGCTCACGGTGGAGAAAAAGCAGCTTCGTTTTGAAGTCTCACAGGACATGCTGGAGTCCACAAACAGTGACCCCCACTTCATGAACACCATAATCACTGGTGACGCGCTTTGGGTGTACGGGTACTACCCGGAAACCAAATCCCATTCGTCACAGTGGAAGCATTCCACGTCACCAAGACCATAGATTGCCCGCCAAGTGCGCAGCACCATCAAAGTGATGCTGACTGCTTTCTCTAACTCCCGCAATGTGGTACACCACGAGTACGCACCACAGGGTCAAACAATCGCCAAAGAGTACTACAGGAATGTCCACCGTTACCAACATGATGCTGTGCAGCACAAAATACCGGAGTTAACGCATCCATCTCAATGTTCCTGCAAATTCCTCGCACCTGATTCAAACTTTTTTGGGGAAAAACCGGACTCCTGTAGTTCAACAGGCTCTTTATTCTCCTGATATGGCCCCTTGTCACTTCTGGCTGTGTCCCGAAATCAAAAAGCCATTGGAAAGAGCGCGATTTCAGACAAAAAAAGGAGATTATGGCTGCAACGACAGCAGAGATAAATTCTATTCAGAAACTGGCCTTCTCGGAATGCTTCCTGCAATTGCGCCACTGCTGGGAGAAGTATGTGAAGTCCCAAGGAGAGTACTTTGAGCGTGATTAGGTTTCCAACGCTCTAGTTATGCCAGTTTTTTCTTCGGCAAAAGGACGAATACATTTGTAACAGACCTCGTGTATGTATACATATGGAAGAACTTCCCTTCTGCTCTCCCCATTTTTGTGTATTTTCACCACACGAAGCCCTTCTCGTCTTTTTCATTCGCTCTCTTTGCTTTCCTGGACAGCGGTTTTTTTTAACTCTTCATTCAAACCCTTTGTCGCCAACTGCGTCCGTTCATTGTATTCCGCTTGTTCACAACTCTTTTTATCACAACGCAGGCCCACTATTCGTTATCCCTACTTTCTGTAAAGGCTGCTTCGATCGTGGAACCTTGCCGGCTTCATCTACACGACAGCCCGGGCTTTGCTCAGTATGACTGCTAACGCCGCAAAGGCCGAAACAATTACGGTTGTTGGTATTTTTAATGACGAGCGCAACAGAGTTGAGATTTTCCTTTTCGACAAGTCTGGAATGTTACCTTGAGCGAGCAATTTCAAACAGCCTTTGCAAAGTCGGAAACGGTGGCACACACACGCTCAGCCCGCCGCGGTGGCTCTAACCTTTTATCTTTCCCTTTCTTCTTTATCCCTTCCCTTACTGCGTGGTTCAGGTGTCCAACGATATATGAGACAGATACTGCGCCATTTCCTTTCCCCAAAAAAACAATTATTATTATTATTATTACACACACGCATGAACACCGCTAGGAAGACGTCATCAATATTGTCAGAGCCCTTCCGCTGTTCATCATTTGTCCTGCCGCTTCTTCCTCTACATGTCTTCTCAACCATTTTTGACATCGCGGACGTTTGTCGATGAACCGAAATTAAAGGACTTGAACATTGGTCTTCTAAAAGCACCTGTGGCTACTATATTAAAAAGTGCTCTGTGCAGTCGTTTTAGTGCTACTCCTGCTGGTAGTTCTCTCCATTTGAACATTGGCGCTATGAAAGTACCGGTGGCTGTTAGATTGAAAAGTACCCTACGCAGTCTTTTTCGCGCTGCTTCCGCTGGCGGATCCCTCCAACTACATGTAAGCGCATATTTACAATAATGGCAATTTGCTTTCGGTAGAGCTGTTCTGGAGATCTAAGACAGAATTGCTTGTATAGAAGCTCTTGTGACAGTGTTGGTGCATCGATTCCTGTCAAAATGTCCACTTTTGAATACAAATCACTGCTTTGGGTAAGGTATTATGACGATGCTTCTATGTGCTCGCCTACTTCTTTGACCTACCATCGGTCACTTTCGTACTGAAGCCTTGTAGGGTTAGTAAGACCTCCGGTATCGAAGCTGTGCGCATGCATCATGCGGGTCGGATGGCACAGCCCATTTGTGTCAAGTGTCTGCGTCAGAGCTGTAGTGCTTTAATAACCCAACCAGACCTTACCATTAGAAATGAAAGTCAGCATTCTCAATTCTTCAGTTCAGGCATTCTCAAACGCAGCGAAACGAAAGCCTGTTCGTGCATTATATCTAAAAAAATTGCAGTAAAAATATTGATTGCATTCTTGGTCTCCATCACACAGCAGGAACCAAAAATTATTGTCGCGCCACCATTTGACGCCATCGAAAAGGAATAAAAAAATTACGCATAAGCAAGAAAAAGTGATATCGAGAAAAAGAAAGGCTTATAATTCACTGCGTGCACATACGCTCCATATTTTCTCTATTTGGCCTTGGTTGCAAGTGAATTTTGAAGAACGACATTCTTTCAGCGAAATGATTATTCCGTTAGGCTACCGTAGAAGAGGCGGTTTTGTTTTACAATAAATGAGTGGCGGTTTTTTCATTTTACCCCTGGCGTTGTAAGCTGCCTATGAAAAAAAATATCAGTGGGCTCAAACACAACACCACAATTTATGTAAAGTGGTCTGCCCTTTCGTCCACATGCATTTATCAAACACAGTAACTATGAAAAAAAAATATACATATTCTCAGCGATATCGAATTCTTCAGAAGGAAAGGAAAAAGATGCTGTAATCGGTGACGGGCCAGGGAAACACTCGACGGGAGCCGGCAGTAGGGCGTCGGCTGCGGTTGGTGTTTCGCGCTAAAGCTTCTACGCTCTCCTTTGAGCGCGTTGCACCTGTCACTGAACTCTTTCGAGACTCCATTTTCAGAAGTCGATGGTTCGCCCTCTACGCGTAGTCGGCGGCGCCACTCTGAACTTCTGCGAGGTCTACACCAACCTCTGTTTCTCGAGTTGGCTACTCCTTCAATTGGCATGTCGCTGAGCGGCGATCACGAGTGTATTCCATCGATGCCGAGAGTGACGATAGTCCTCCTCATCACACATAGCAGAAAGGAAGGAAGCTGCTCGGAACCCAGTGAACGAGGTTTGTAGAGAGACTACATTGGGGCTACCAGTCAAGCACTTCGTGGTGCCCGGGAGTGGACAGTTGTGCGCATGCGCCTTTACCATGGCAACCGGAGAGGATTAGCGGGTGCGCCGCACGGTTCGTCACCGCCTCGCCGCACGCTGCTCTATGACCCGAACAGCACAGCGCATGCGCAGCATTGCGTATAAAAAGCAGAGATATAATGGGCGGCTGTTTCACAAAGTTTGACATGGATGCAGAGAAGGAGATCCAGCCGCTGCTAAACCACTGTATAGACAAAAGAAGATTAACTCTTCCGACCCTGAAGTTGTCGCCTGTACTTGGCTCCTCAGCAAACAAAGAGTGAGAGTAAGAAGGCGAAGAGAGCAGAGCGGAGACGCCCGAGCAGAGAGGAGAACGGCTTGCCAAACGGAGACGCCAGACTGCCGAGCATAATAGACCGCACATAGCCGCCGAGATGGAGCCTATATGTCTCGCATTGCTAAACATATAGTGACCACAAGCTCAGCCACGGAAACGTACCTCTCTCTACGTATATCCTGGCATAGCCGACTAAGGCACTGGCAATTTTTCGCTTGGTCAATTTGTTTCTTCGGCTGTCGGAGAGAAAATTTAAGCGGAGCATTCAACTCCGAATTGCAGATTCTCAGGCTTCAAGATATACACAGAACAGATTGCAACGACACACGGGGCAGCTGGTCTTCGTGGCAGCGATAGTTAATGACGGTCGGCATATCAGCACATGGGTGAGGCTAGAATTTCGAATATATATATATATATATATATATATATATATATATATATATATATATATATATATATATATATATATATATATATATATATATATAATGTTTGTCTTGCTGCTGTGTGACTGTGGAATTTTTTTTTCCCGTATATTAAACGCCGCCCTAACTGCCAGAGTGATCGGGATATGTCTGTGTTCTGCCGTGATGATAGGAATACAAGAGGAAGCGTAATAAGAAACCAAGACGGAGTTTATATGCAGGCCTCTGCAATAATTCACGCAACATTCGGACATTTGGAGTGATATACGATTGCCTGGTGGGTCGTTCCTCCATTGTGAAGATGGGTTGATAGAAAAATATATTTTGAAATGAAAGGAGGAGACCCAAGGCGAGTACTTGTTGGTGTAACACTGACAGAGGGTGCTGACTGGATGGGAGATGGACTTTTCTTGGATTTAAAGAGATATCTCAGCATAGGTTTCAAGCCGTTCACGCCGTTGATTGGGCGGTGAACGAATTCAGGTGGATGTTGACCAGCGCTTCTGCAGGATGGAGGCTCACTCGCTGTGGCTCTAAATCCCGCTGTTGTTTAGGAGTGATGCTCTTACTGCTATGCAGAAAAACCGCACTCCTTTTTGTACGATTTCTCACCAGCAGACTGCAACAAACGAGCATAGCGGGAGGCGAGAGCAGTAATGAAAAATATTGATCGGAAATTTCCACACGGAAGCTCGGAATGAAGTTTTTGTTAGTTTCACATTTATCCGCTGTACATCGGATACAACTACGCGCATGTAAGAAACCAAGCTCATATTTGGATTCTAAACAACAGGCAGTGTTTCACCCTCTTTGGATGAGGCTTGGGAGTTCTTACCTACACGCTAACACTAATACTCTTTCAATGTGGCTAACAGCTTCTCAGACGCACTTTAGAGCAGTTTACTACGCTTAACTTTCTCAATGCTTTGTAGAGCAGCTGTTAAGACAATGTTCATGCATCGATTCCTAAACGAATTCCCAATTTGATTATAAATGGCTGCCTTGCGTAAAGAATCGTGAAATTGCCACTAAATGCTCGGATAGTTCTGGAGAAGCATTGTATGTTTAGAAAGACCTGCGATGTGGAAGCTGTGTGCATCCATTTTGCAGTTCGGATGACGCAGAACTATATTTTTCATGCGTCTGCGGAGGCAGTGCAGTACTTAACCAGCCCAACAATGCCTTACAGTTACCGTTTGAAATGACAGTGAGAATTATAAACGCTTCAGTCCAGGCATTTTGCAACACAGTGCGACGAAAGCCTGTTGGTGCAATATATCTTGAGAACATAACAGGAAAAATTTATTTAAGTTCTTCGTTTCCATCACAAAGCGGGAACGAAAACCGTTTCAAAAGGATGGAAATGAAAAAATTTGTGCGTCAGCGAGATCAAGCTTTAAAGAAAAAATAAAGGGTTATTGAGAAATCACTGCGTTTATGTAGGATGCAGGTTATCGCTGTATGTATGCGCTTTTTGGCATGTGTATCGTGACGAACATTTCTTAAGCTAAATAATTATTTCGTTAAGCTGCCGTCGAGGCGGTGATTCTTTTTTACAGGGACTAAGTTGAAGGTTTTGCATTTTGCCCGTGGCTTTCTAAGCTCCCACTTGAATAAAGGTATCAGTGGACTTAAACACATCAACAGTATTTATGTAAGAGTCCCTGCCCTTTCCGCCACATGGGTTTATCGAACGCAGACAAGAGGAGCAAATATACATCTTCAGAGTGAAATAGCAATCTTCTCAAAACGAGGACAAGATGCTATAATCGGTGGCGGGTCAGGGAAACACTCGAAGTGAGCCGGCAGCGGTGGCTGCTTTTCACTAACGCTCTCCTTTGAGCGTGACGCTTCTGTATCTTATCTCGTCGGAGATTGAATTTCAAGAAGTTTATGGTCCGCCCTTTACGCGTTGTCGCCGGCGCCGCTCTAAATTTCTGCGAGGACTACGCGAACCTCTGTTCTTGGAGTTGCCTACCTCGTTGATTGGTATCTATCTCGTCGGCGATCACGAGTTTTGGAGATAGACAGGTCATCAAACAGCGACCTTTGCTGTGCACCAAAATTGAACATAAAACGCCGGTCTCCCTGCTTCCTGTCCTAATTCGGACTGATATCGCCGTAGGTGTGGAAATGAGAAAAGGGATACATGCATTATCGCAGCTTCCTCAAATACCCAGAAAGGGGGTCTCAATGAGCGCGATGTCTGGGATGCTAAAAAACGATGGTTCGTAATTATCACCCCGCAAGAATTATTTCAATGCGTTTTGTGTAAGCTGAGTTATAAGCAGACAAAATTTGAACTTCCGCGTCTTCGCGCCTTTCCTTCTCCTCTGGCACTCCAAAACAGCGGCGCTCCTCCGCCAGCCCCACTCACTCCGCCCCTCCCCTACCTCCCCCAGCAGCAGCGCGAGCAGAGTGGACGCGCGTGATGTCTGAAAGAATTTGGCGCTGTCCACCAATGATAACCCCCATCTGCTACCGTCATTTGCACGACGTGACGTCGTATGGTGAGTTTTCGCGTGAAAGCCCACCACCGCACGTCGCCGCGAGGTGCGAAAGCGGGAATATTAAAAATTACGAGTTCAGCCTATGCTGATGATGTCGCCCTCTTTTGTTCTGACAAAAATTGTGTGCTTGAGGCCCTACATTTGACTGAACAGTTTTGGGAGGTATCAGGTGCGGCTCTTAACCTAAACAAATCCAAAGGGTTTTGGTCGGGTCACTGGGGTACAAAGCCAAGTCATTATGGTGGCGTAAGCTGGGACTGCGGGATACATCACTAGTCTCCATGAGGCGACAAACCCAGGCTTCGATGGGTACGGAACTGTAGTGTTTGCTCGGGCTCAAGTCTGCAACATTTTTTTTTTTTTTTTGCAAAACATGCCTATTTGCTGCAGGTTCTCCACTATGCGAGGAAGAAAGTGCATGTGATGCACGGAATATTTGCTACATTTGTATGGCGTTCCCAATGGGAACCTATGCATCGCGATAACCTATTTCTTTTTCTAGAGTTTGGTGGAATCGGCTTTGTTCACTCATTCCTGCCATCAGCTTGTTTCCCGTTATTTCTTTTTTAAAACGTCCAACCACCTTTTTTTAGTAGCTGTGCTTATTAGGCATCTCAGTGCTCATTTGCCTTTCCTATTCGCACCGACTGGACACACTCGTGAGGGGCCTTTACGGGGATCCCTTAAGGAAGTTGCTGAAGGCTTCAATTTCCTGACTGCGCTTTTCTTTAGACTACCTGTATAGCCTCTCCAGAAGGCAGATAACTCAGAAATTTACAGAGTATTTGTTCCCTGTACCGCTGTATCGGCAAACGTTTCTGGTGCTCCTTCACACCAGTGTTTTAAAACGTGTTAGGCTAATCTGCATTTCTTCTGCTGCGAAAACATTATTCTTTAAACTGCAGACGTCTACGCTGCCTGCGAAGGCATGGCTTCACGTTCAGGAGTTGCTTGAGCCATGGTCGGTGAACTACCGCCTGTGCGGTACACTGGACACAATTGACCATTGCTTTATTCTGTGGATTGAAGCTGTGTTCTGCTGGGATATATTAGAACGAACAATTAAGATGGACATTGACATCACACCCTACAGTATGCGTTTTTGCTTGTGGAGAAAAATTGTGTTGTGCAGTATGATCTATTTATGTTGCCAGGACTATTTAGTGTGTGGAAGAGCCGCATGATGGACCGCCACGCCGAATCACCACGGTCGTCGAAATCTTTGTTTCGTGAACAATGCGCTTTGGTGCCGGGAGTACATGCTGCCCTGCAAGAGCCGCCTAGCTGGCTCCCCTATCTGGATGCATGTGTGTGCCTCCCAGACTTTTGATGTTTTGAAAGGAGGGGTCATACATTATTATGAAGGCCTTGTGTTTTGTGGCGTAAACCTGTTTAGACCTTTCTTTTCGGCACTATTTCCCTGCAATAATAAAAAAGAACCGCCGTGGCTGAGTGGCAGCGTCCCCGTCTCGAACTCGAAAGACCCTGGCTTGATTCCCGGCCGGTACCCTGTGTTTTTATGTACACTGAGCGTGCACCTCTGATTTTTATGCAGGCGCCGAATATTTCTGGCGCGCAGTGCCGACTACAACAACTACTACTACAACGCCGACGGCTTTTCGGCCGAACGAGCTGTACAGGCTGTCTAGTCATACCGCGTTGCATTAGATCTACAACTGGCCATCGCTTGATGCATCGCCCGTATGCAAAATCGATGAGGTCATGCGCTGGCGACAACCTTCAGAGAAGAATGCCGACACCTGAGCAAAAGCGTGACGATTGCCTTCTTACGCCAGGTATCCGATGTCCAAGACGCCGTCTCTCCCTCCGACTGATTCCTAGGAGATTTCATTCAGCAACAGAACTCGCACACCCTTAACATCATCCCTGCACTTCCCAAGAAAAGACAAGACCAGATACGGATTCTTCAAAGCTAAGGCAAGTTCCTCTCGTCGTCGTCCAACTCCTGACAAACCTGGAGCTTACAAGCCTTGCATTGTAAACTACGAATACGCCCTACATCTCCGCCAAAGCCCCATTCATGTGTCAGCACGATAACGCCAAGATCTTTGGAATACAGTGCAAGAAATGCTTCGCGACAACGCCATCCAGCCGTCGAAGAGCCCTTAGGTGGTACCGGTTGTTCTCTCAAGGCAGAAAGACAGCACACTTAGTTTCTGCGTCAATTAGCGCCGCTTGATAAGGATAACAAACAAGGATATCTGCCCACTTGACGCGTACTCGGCCAAGTACTTCCCTTCGATGGATATAAAGATCGGCTACTAGAGAATCAAAGTAAATGTAGAAAACCAACTGAAGGCCCTATCCATCACACGCAATGGGCGCATCGACTTCAAGGTGATTGCATTTGAACCCTGCTCTGCGCGAGCTACTTTACAACAAATTATGAATATACTATTGGCCGAAGTAAGCAGATTTGTTTAGTGTACTTTGATAACATCGTTATCCTCGTCTCGAACTGTAATAAACACCTCAAAAGTCGGCGAACTGTTCTGGCAGCCATAAAGTCGTTGGGCTAACCTTCAATCCGGAGAAGTGACGATTTTCCTATGAACAGCTGCTGTTCTTAGGCTGCACTGCAACCAAGGATAGTGCACGCCCATATCCGCAGCTGTGTTTGTACAGTTTCCGCCGTCGGCCGATACCAAAGCTGTGCGCAGCTTCCACGAACAGTGCGTCTATTACAGGCGAATTAGGCGAAATTATTGTTACAGGTGAAATTAGCGCCTCAGCCTAAAGCCTATAAAGGCTGAAAGCAACTTAGGCATAGATTACGATCCCCTGCGGTACTCGGGAACTTTGGTGAACACTGCGACACTGAAATTCATTGACTCAAGCAGCGTGGGCCTCGGCACCCTCCTCGTTCAGAAAAGCGGAGCACAGGAGAAAGTCACCGCCTAAGCTAGCCGTTCTAGGTCCAAGGCTGAGGCTATCTACTCTACAAGTGATAAGGAGTACCTCGCCAATATTTTGACTACTTCAAAATTCCGCTCCTACCTGTACGGACGCCCATTAAAAGTTGTCAGCGATCATCACGCAGTGCGATACTAGCTAATTTGAAGTACCAATCCGGCCTCCTTGATCGAGAAAGCATGCATGTCTAGTACTTCGAAATCACCTTCGTCTCCAAATCTGGCTGCAAGCACAACTTATGCCGACTGCCTAATTTGAGCCCTGGCGACAAGCTGCCTGAAGATGAGATGGGAGTGGATTTTTTGCACCGATAAGCCCCAGTGACTTGGCAAAACAACAACTCACGGACGGCGACCAGCAGCGTCTCGTCCGGTGCGTCGAAAGCAACCCTTCTACACCTTAAAGCAGAGTTGAAACGTCTTTTTCCTCTTTCTGTTGGCAAAATGCATTCCTTCTTAAGATCAATTGCGCCGTAAAAAAGACCGTGAAACTTCTGGTCATTCCGAACAGCTTACGGGATTAAATTCTGTAGGCGTCGCACGACGAACCAGCAGCTGGGCCCCTCAGGTTTACCCGCACCCTACACCGTTTTCAAGACAAGCACTGATAGCAACAACTATCTGCCGACGTCGCACGATAGGTAGAAAACATGCCGTAAACGTAAACGACGAAAGACGCCACTAATCAGGGCAGCTAAACCACTGATGCCCATACCTGCACCGAACAAGCCTTTCAACGGAATAGAAGAGTCCTCCTGGCCCCTTCCAAACATCAGCATCATGCAACATCTGGGCCATCGTGGCGGCCGACTGCTTCACCCGCTACGGCCAAGCGAAAGCGCTGCCGACTGGCACGGTGGTGGAAGTGGCGAAATCTTTTGTCGACCATGTCGTCTTGCACCAAGACGCCCCAGAATTTCTCACTCGGGATAGGGGAACAGCAATTCCATCCGAGATTAGCTGAAGCAGTTGTGAATTAGAACCGCAATAGCCATCGGCGAACCGCAGCATTGCATGCGAGCACTAACAGACTTGCGACGTGTCTGAACACAACCATCGCTGACATGGTCGCGTTTGATGTGAACGCCGAATGAAAGCTGGGTACGCCGTCATTCCGTGCGTCGACTTGGCGTAGAACATCGCTGTGCATGAGGCCAGCAAGATTAATCCGTTTGGGCTCGTCCACGGCAGGCAGGCAACCAGAAAGCGCAACGCCATGCTCCGAACGTCACCCATGATAACAACATCGTCGACACCGCCTAGTTCCAACGCGCTGAACAAACGCGACGATTTGCCGGGCCACGAATAAAGGACAAACAGCGCACCATCGCTCCACGCTGTATACAATCTATCCCGACGCAACATGGAATAAAATCAAAGTGAAATTGCGAGACTGTTGACGCCCATTCGCCGCTGAGGAGTCAGTGAAAGCTGTTGCGCCGGTAGTGCTGACAAGTTTATCGCCGAATCAGAGAGCTTGAATACGAGATCGTCCCGTTGGCGTGACAGCATCTGAGCGGCACTGTCCACACCCAGTTGTACATGTACGTTTGAAGCCTTATTATGGACGGTAATGGAGACTGTGTTTGCATTATAGGTGTTTATTTTCCTCTTCTAGGTGTTATTTGCTTGGATTTCTTTATTTTTGTTTGAAATCACCGAGCTCACTTTTCTATTAGAAGCAAGTAATGCCTGGAACCTTTGTACTATTTGTTTGTTCACATGCAAAGCCGCCGGCACTCGGCTTGAAAGTTTGCTTGTTACACGAGATGCGACCACTTTTCTCAAATGATCGCAGCCGCGTGCAACTGTTTCGACTTTGTTTCAGATTTTGTTGTTGTTTTGCCGCCTCATCTAACTGGTTCCTGACAAGTTCAAGTGGAGCAAGCGCGGCAGGTGACCGCCAAGCAAGCTTGTTGCTGCGCCGTCGTGGAGTCATTCTATTCTTTGAGGGCGCGGTTCAGCCATAAAAACAGCCACATTTGGAAGCCTTTATCACTTTGTTGGGATCCCATCACACACACGTGACAATATATTCCTTCGGAGCCGTCTAACAACATTTCCGCTTTACCTTTTGAGAGATTAGATATTTCCGGGAGGAAGAAAATTCACATGCGATCAGAAAAAATGATGCGATGTAAAATCGTCAGCATTGGTGATTTTGTGTTAATGCATGCGCGAATAAATAATTTTACATTTGATAATTTCGCTTTCAATTTTTTTACAAACTTCCCGCATCTGAATCGATTAGCTTAGTTAGTGTAAGAGCGTATTTACTTTTAGCGGAAGAGCGTAGTTTACAGTAAACCTCACTTTGGGATTACGTCGCACCTTCCACTGAATTTTTATTATCGCGGACGTGCAGTTTGCTTTTCTTGGAGCAAAGTTTCTCGCCACTTCCGGTCTCGCTGTTGACGGTCTATCTCGCCAATTTCTGAACCCCATGAATCTCTTGTGCTTGAATGGCATCCTCGCCCCCGTAGGCACTAGACAAGCCACTCCGCAACTACCATCTTGAGTCTTTTCGGCGCTTATTGGTGATGTTGCTGTCATCCCGAGGCCAAGAAACCTAGAGCTATCGATGCGTAATGCCGTTACGCAACACATAATTACTCATGGCCTCCAGTGCATTGCCAACCTACACATTTTGCTGGCGACAGCCTCACCGTTGCCCATAGGGAATTCTATCATATACTGGAATTCGGCATTTTTCGGTCGTCGTCCAGCAGGTGCCCTTCAGCACTGCATATGGTGCCGAAGCAGGACCCGGCAACTGGCGCCCTCCTATCTGCGTCGTGCCCAAAACGCCCACAGCGTCGCAGCGCGATATCCCCTACCTCACAGTCAATGCTTTGCTGCCGGTCTGCACAGCATGTTCACTTTTTCCAAGATCGAGCGCGCGCAAGCCTACCACCAGGCACCAGTGAAACCTGAAGAGTGACCTGACACGGGTATTGTTGCGCAGGCTGGACTGTTCATATATGTTCGATAGTTTTTTGGCATGCGGAACGCTCCTGAACTATTGCAACGTTTCATCAATGAAGTCACTCGTAGCCTAGCCTGTGTTTTATGCTCCCTAACCTCGCTGATCTGCTCGTCGCCAGTTCTCTGTGTGGAGAACACGCTGTAGATTTGCGCCTGCACTTTTCACGACTTGAAGAGCATGGCCTCGTGATCAGACCGGGCAAGTGCCTTTTCGGTATCAGCGACATCGAGTTCCTTGGCCATCACGAAACAGTGCAGAGAATGCCGACTATGGCCTCGAGGTAGCGAAAAGTTCCACCGCCAGCTTAATTTCAAACGGCATTTCCTGCCCGACATGCCCCGCACAATCCTGCCCCTCACCGATCTCAATTCCCCGCAAGGTACCCACGCCCCTATCGAGTGGACTCCAGCCACATAAGCAGCCTTCCACGCCGCCAAGAACACCATTGCCCACGCTGCTCACCTCGTGGGCACTATGGCCGAAGCCCTACTCTGTCTCATCACTGACGCCTTTGGCGTAGCTGTAAACTCCGTTCTGCCGCAGCTTCAGCAGCACTGCTGGTATCCGCTGGGTTTCTTCTTTCAGAAGCTTATGGACGCATAAACGCGGTCTAATATGTTCTAGTGTGAACTGCCCGCCGCCGACTTCAGCAATCGGCACTGCTGCCCCGTATTACGAGAAATAGTTTTTTGTCTGCTGACGAAGCAAAAGCTTTTGTTCTTTGCATTTCAAAAGAATCAGAGGTCATACATCAGATGATAAATGCGGCACCTCAGTTACATCGAAGGGCACGTGAACACTGCTACCAATGCGCTCTCTCGCTTCGATGCTCTTGCATTAGGCACGCTTGACTTCGAAGCGATGGCTGCCGACCAGAGATCAGAGAGTGAGCTAGAAGACACCCATTCCGCCACTTGCTCCCTGTTCTTTTCACAGGTTCTTCTGCCCTTCTGCTCGGACAGCATAGTGTATGAAGGGTCATATGGTTATCCGTGTCTTTTCATTCTGCCGTTTTCTGTTGCCGAGCTCCGCAACGAAAGCCATCGTGGTCCAGATTACTCTGGCCATGCTTCAATCGAGATATGCGTCAGTTGCTTGGATCGCGGGGGCTTAAACTGTCAGAGTGCGAAAACGACGTTCCACACGAAGTCTCGCCAACAATTTCGGTCTCCCAGCTGTCGCTTCAACTATGTCGACATCGACATTATTGACCATTTTCGTCATGAAGATTCCGCTGTATTTTTACGTGTGTCCACCAGTAAACCCAGTGGCCAGAGGCCTTTCCGTTATCTGGCATTACGGCATCTACTGTGGCTTCCGCATTTGCACTCATATGCACTTTACGCTTCGGCTGCCCAAGAACGATCATGACAGATCGCGGCCGCCAGCTTCAGTGTGGTTTGTTTCGTGTCCTAACTTCTCTACTTGGCGTGCGTCACATCCACAGCACCCCGTAACATCACTCAACCAACGGCGTGGTTGCATGCTTACACCACCAGCTGAAGGCAGCCCTTGTGATGTGCGAAGCTCGCAGTTCCTGCCCCGATGACCTACCTCTGGTCTTGCTCGGCCCTTGTTCGGGTTCATAGATATCCAGTGCACGAGGTCTGATCCGGTCTGCGGCACTACCCTCCGCTTGCAGCGAGTTACTCGTTTCGGTGCAACGAGGACATTTTTAAACTTTTTATCGGAGTACTAAATACGTACCTTTTGGGACTGCTGTCAGCAATGCCTGTTGGGATTCCTACGATCGGGCACAGTCCATTCTTTGTGTAATAAATTTTCCCTTTATTCTTTTCTATAATAGCAAGGTACTAGTTTGGTGAATTTTTTTCATTATGTGATATACCACTACGCCTGATATTTCTTGGCCCCGATTGGGGTTGTTACAGAGCCTCGTCTGCATTGTCGATATATGCGCTAATAATACTGCTTCCAAAATGGATCAGAGAGAAAGGCATGCTTTTCTCACGCACTTAGTCCGTGAAGAAGTGGTCGTTGCTTTTTGTGCTGTTATTTTTTAAAGCCTACTTCTTCACGCAGGTGAAGACTCTGAACTCAAACAAATCCCACGGTCTGTGTGTTGTTTTACCGACTACACTCGTCGCCTTATGGTGGGCGCGCATCTAGAATTAAGAATGGGTAGAGGAAGCGATTGTTTTGGTGGTAGACGTAGTGCAACTTCTAAGACCAGTGACTTCGTTTATCGGAAAGGAAGTTGACCTCAAAGAATCACTACAAGGATCATTAGGTGTGTATCATCGTTGGGTGCTGCAAGGATAATGACCGTTGCAATATTATCGATGACGTGGCCAGGGAATTACTGGAAGAAATTTCTGGCTGAAATGCCCCAAGGAATTCAATCGGGAACGTGGAATGTATGCAGATATCCCCTCAACGAATTATATTTTGCGTTTCTCTGATGCAAAATATTAGAGGATATAGGCACATTGGAGTTACAATGACAGACTCCAATATAATAATATTCGAAATAGAAGTTATTGTTTCTGTATTCTGTGTGTACAGTGACAACCTGCACAATGCGTCTTTAAATTTGCATATACTGTCACGTTTCGTTCTTCTACGTCGGCTTCTCATCGGTGAAAATTGTAGTTATAAAATTTAAATGGCGCTGTAACTGCTACACTACTCGTTTTATCCTAAGCTTTGCCATGAGGGAAGGGTTATAAGCAAAAAATGAAAGCACGAAGGCAGCACCGGGTGTTGCGGACGGCTCGGGACCACTTTTCCAAATCACGAGGACGTTTGATATGCTATACGGTTGCCTGGTGGGTGGATGTTTCTGCTTTGTGGAGAAGGGTTATAGCATTAGCTATTTGAGGATTAGGTGAGTGCGTGGTGGGATAACGCTGTTTAATGTAGTGGCAAGGTGGCCGGTGGACTATCCTTACTTTTAAGCAGAGCTATCGGCTTCGGCTTCCGACCTATTTTGTCGTTCTGTAAATGGTGGACGCTCTTAGGTGATTGTCGGCCAGCGCTCCACCAGAGTGGAGGCTCACTCGCTGAGGCTTAAAATTCCACTTTTTTGCTGATTGATGCTCAAGCAGAAAAGCTGTACCTCTCATGCTACGATTGAGCCCAATCACACAGAAACAAAGTAGCTTGGCGAGAAAAGAGCCGTAGTAATAGAAAATGACGATTTGCTTAGTTCAAACGGCAGTTCGCGAAGACATTTATGTTAGGCTCATGTGCACCCCCGCAGAACGGTCACTCCAAGTATGCAAAAGATGGAAGTCAGTGCATGTTCTGGCTAAAGCAATAGTCAGTGTTAGATCTTCGGCCGAGGTTTGCGCTGAGATTATACGAGAGAAACCAGGCGTCGGCATCCTGAAAGAAGCTCTCAAAACTGGCAGTCTCTGAAAAAGACTTAATCAGCTGCTGTGTTTCCTTTAGAAGATATTTACAGTCCCTAACTTTCAGAACGGCTGGATGGGCAGCTCTTGTTCATATGTTCTTCCATCAATTGCTATCACAATTTGCTCACTTTTGAATAGTAGAAATCACCAGGTTGTCTTAGGCATCTCAACGCGGATAATAAATCCTCGGATAGTTGTTCGGCCAACCATCGATCGTTTTCATGGCGAAGTATTCTGAAATTTGTTATTCCTGCGGTATCGAAGCTGTCCGCATAGAGCGTAAGGGTATGCGGTTGCGACGCAGTAAGCTTAGCGCTAAAATCATTCGGTCCTTCTGGGGCGCTGAACTCAGCAGTAAATGTAGCAGGCTCTTTTTAAACGAGTGACGAACTTCGGGTTTGAGCTCCATGCGCGGGGTCGGCTGCCCCCCTCCCCATTCACTTACCATGGATTGCGTTATTTCTTACCATGTGCTTGAAGAACCCTTTATCTCTGAAATATGTTGAGTTTGAGTGAATGCTGGCATACACAAATGTATTTCTTCATCGCACAGAGTCAATAACACAATGTATATTATAAATTGCAATGTTCCCTTCGAGGGAATGCACAACAGTTATTGTTTCTTGGCGCTCTCACGATCACACTCTTGCCGAATATACTGCACGGCATTAAACATCAAGGGTTTGGGCACGAAACACCATTCACAGAATATACCGAAAAAAGGAACTGCTAGCAATGAAAATATACTACAGACGAAAAAGACTTGGCCTTTCTCTCCAAGTCCAGGTAAAAAGGATCACAGAGTACATCACGATCCTAAAGAACATGTGCCCAAAAATTTCCACGAACTTTAAGCCCTGTCTCGGGATTACGATTACGGAGTTGTTAGCTGCACAGAGTTTATTACTGCGGTTTCATGGGACCGCAAGCAAGTGTCAGTAACGGCTATGCATTACGCCGCAATAATGAACGCACAGACAGCACAGAAGCACTGCGCGGATAGGTGGTCATCAATTACAGCGCTTGTGCCTCATACGTCTGAGTCAACGGTGTAGTGTTTTAGTAAGAGTCGCAGGCATGGACACACCAATATCGTTTTTAAAAAAGGTGAGAATTCTATCCTCTTCGCTTGTCTTTTTGCAAAAAAACGACACATAATCATGTTGGTGCCGCACATTTGGAAAAAATAGAGAACGTTTAAGCTTCGGCTTTAAGAATGGAACGCGACAGCGTTTTGCAATGCTGCCAGGGTGTCCACGCAACGCCGTCGCCCGTTCGGCGCGACACTTTGTCCGTTAGAAAAATCTCTCGGTGTCCCTCAGAGGCTTATTAAAGCATGGTTGAGGTGTCCACCGATATGTGAGAGAGCGCACGTTTGCTTTCCTATAAAGTTTAATTCACAACAGCGACGTACATCGGCGAATTCAGGGAGCAGCGCCCCTGCAGCCCGTTCATGATCTCTTAGGGCAGCGGATGGGCTGTTTTGAAAGGCCTCCTAGTGACTACGACAATTTGTCTAACGGGCAAGGCATCGCTAGTTGACTCTGTGGGAGCGTAGCAAGACGCTGTTGCGTTCCACTCTTAAAGGGCGAGTCTTAAACGTCCTCCAATTTTTCATTTCTTTTTAAAAAATTAGTCAATTAATTACAATTATTTCATTAATTCTTCATGCCCTACCAAAGACCAATCAATCATGATTCCCTAGAACCACAAATCATCATTATACGAGGTTTTTATGCACTTCCCGATTATAGGTCACCGGTTCGAATCCTTGCCGCGAGCTCGGCTCTGACATACCTAGTAAGTTTATGTTGCATGAAATGCTGAATCGCATGATACCATACGGAACATTGTGCGGCGAAGGCTTGGCATGATGCGATTTTTGTACGCAGCCCCGATTATATCCGAAACGCAGTGCCGACTACGCCGACAGCTTTTCGATCGAACGAGCCGTATACGCTGTCGCTGAGAAGTAATGAACAAGCCATTGTCTGAATTCTTGCTTCCTTGAAACAGCAGGAGTCGAAATTATTATCCGCTACAGCAGTTGATGCCGCTAAGAAAGAAGGAAAAAATTCTTCTTGGAGAGAAAAAGCGTTGGAGAGAAAAAGAGAGATTTATTGTGATCCGCTGGGTGTATATACCCTACGTTAAGCTCGCATTTTGCCCTTCGCGCCAACTGTTTTTCTTGAGCTTTATCATTATTCCGCTAGGCTGCCATCGAAATTACGGTTGTTTTCTGCATTCACTATGTATATTTTTTACTCTTACGCTGCTCTTCTCAGCGGCTCAGGGAGTGAACTTATCATTTCGGTCAAACACACCAGCAGAATTTATGTAACACCCTTTGCCCCCTCCATCACATGTCTCTATCGAATGCAGTCAAAGCGCCAAAAGTTTTATCTCCATAGTCATATGAAGACGTTGTAAAGCACAGAAAGAAAAATTTACTGCCAACAATGCCTTATTGTTCGACACACACACACACACACACACACACACACACACACACACACACACACACACACACACACACACACACACACACACACACACACACACACACACACACACACACACACACACACACACACACACACACACACACACACACACACACACACACACACACACACACACACACACACACACACACACACACACACACACACACACACACACACACACACACACACACACACACACACACACACACACACACACACACACACACACACACACACACACACACACACACACACACACACACACACACACACACACACACACACACACACACACACACACACACACACACACACACACACACACACACACACACACACACACACACACACACACACACACACACACACACACACACACACACACACACACACACACACACACACACACACACACACACACACACACACACACACACACACACACACACACACACACACACACACACACACACACACACACACACACACACACACACACACACACACACACACACACACACACACACACACACACACACACACACACACACACACACACACACACACACACACACACACACACACACACACACACACACACACACACACACACACACACACACACACACACACACACACACACACACACACACACACACACACACACACACACACACACACACACACACACACACACACACACACACACACACACACACACACACACACACACACACACACACACACACACACACACACACACACACACACACACACACACACACACACACACACACACACACACACACACACACACACACACACACACACACACACACACACACACACACACACACACACACACACACACACACACACACACACACACACACACACACACACACACACACACACACACACACACACACACACACACACACACACACACACACACACACACACACACACACACACACACACACACACACACACACACACACACACACACACACACGCGCGCGCGCGCACGCACGCGCACATATATATATATATATATATATATATATATATATATATATATATATATATATATATAATATAAAATTACCAAAAATTGAAGAAACATAACAGGATTTCATTCACGACGTTTCGGCTGGAGGACCAGCCTTTTTCGAGAATATATATATATATATATAATTCAAAGTTGAAAACGCTTCATTTAGCCATAGATTTATTTTGAGTCGACGTTTCGGACAGAGCCTGTCCTTTCTCAAGACTATATATATATTAGTTATTATATTTATTTACGCCAGGTACCAAAGTTATAAACGTGTGTATCTCAACACGACGAATCCTTTGTCACCATCAGAACCGCCTGCGAACAACGGTTCGCCCGTAGTGGCCGTCTGAAGGTCCTCGGAATGCATGGTTTGGGGGGTGAAAGGTCGTCGTTGCGAATCCCGCACATATTTTGGGCTGAATCTTAATTGATCTTTTTTTTTCGTCAGGATATGCAAAGTGATTTCATACCGCTTCGAACATTCTGCGTCAAACGGATGACCCCGAAATTTGATGCAAATGGTGGTCCCGGGGGCGTCTATCTTCGAAAGCCGCTATACTAGCACATATACAGGATGTTTCAGAGAAGCCTTTAGGTAATTTTCAAAAATTTGGTTTTTGGGGTAAAAATATGGGCTTGACGGCATGGAAGTGCACAGGCTGGCGGGCACCAGAAAACCGGTGAATCATATTAACTAGTAAACTGGATAGGAAGTTCCAATAATTATCTTTTTAACAATTAGAGTCAGGTGCCTAGCTGCAATTAGAGATTTTTATCCAGTTGCTAGTAATAGCTGTTTGAGTTATTGTAATTTTGAAAACGCGATTACCCTTGGCACTGTGACACAAAATTTAGCCTTTTCGACTAGTTATGTGCATTGGAGGGGTTGCTTTGCCTGCATGCTTTCGAAGGCGCGTAGATTTTCGCACGATGGAGCCAAAGTTTGTACAGCCAAAACGGCGAAGGTAATAGCGTTTTCGAAATTCCCACAACTTATATGGCGGTTACTATCGGCCGGCCACAAATCTCTAGTTGCCACTAGACGCCTAATTGTGATAGTTAAAAAGTTAGTTATTGTAAGTTACTTGACCAGCCTACTAGTTAAGATGAATCACCGGCTATCTAGCGTCCGCCAATTCTCTGAATACTGTGATGCAAAATTCATCATTTTGCCTCAAGAATCGTTTATTTTATTATGTGAATTCCTGCATGAAACACTAGGTATAACGGATCGAAGGCGTAGGTATCGATTAAGGAGCTACGCGCCCACTGGTGCTATGCGATACAGTGGTGGTGGTGGTGGAAACATTTATTACCAAATGCCGAGGGGAGCAAACCCCCTAACATGGCACGAGGCAACCCTTAGGGGCCGCCTTTACAGGGCAAAGGACAGCCCTTGGAGGGCTATCCGCTTCAGGGCGTCGGTAATTATCCGGCGCTGGTCAGCAGCAGCGGAGCTGGCCAGGGGAGTCTCCCAGTATGACTCCGCCGTGGTGGGGATGGAGGGTGTGGGAAGGCAGGACATGTGAGGAGGACATGAAGGAAATCTCCCGGTTTCTGGTCACGTTGTTATTGTTTTGGTCAATTTGACCTTCACTCCAGGCAGACGCGTCCTTGAGAATCGAAATAGTAAAAGCTAACACTCTCAAAATGCCAAAACTTGGTGACCGCTTCGTTCCACAGTCGGCATGAACGGCCCGTAGGGTGTGGCAGCAGTAGATGGTAAGCGCTAACGCTTCTTAAGGTCTCGTTCCAGCGCGAACCTCGTCCGACACAACAGTTCCCAAATTTGAAGGTTTGCCCTCTACGCAATGTCGCCGCCGCCACTCTCAACTTCTGCGAGGTCTACACCAGCATCCATTCCTCGATCAGGCTACGCCACCAATTGGCTTGCCGCTCGACGGCGATCAGAACCTTTACCATCTTGATGGCGAGCCTGGCGAGATTTACGACAGTCCTCCGCGACACACATAGGATAGCGGTAAGGAAGACAGCTGCTCAATATCCACACGGATTAGTTTTTCACTTTGTTAGTTTGTTCCTTAGGCCGCCTGGAGAGGGAATCTTGAAACATCTTCTTCTCGCCGAGCATTCAGTTCCGAGCTGCAGCTGCTCGGTGGGCAAGAGATACAGTGAACGGACTCGGCCACCACACGTGGTCGCAGGTCTTCTCGGCTCCGATAGAGAGCGATGGTCGGCATCGTTGTCTGTGCTTGAGATTCAGATCTTTCGATATATCTCTAAGGAGCAGTGTCCCGCAATTCTCTCTCTCTCTCTCCTGTGTTATTACTGCGTAGTCCACCCTTCTTGTTTTCTTCTTTTTCTCTCCTTTCTCTGCTAGACAGCATTTTATTTATCTTCTCCGTCACCCTCCTTGTCTGCAAGGCGTCCCTTCATTTCCTTCGACTAGTTCTTCCCTTTGTTCCCCTTCGCCGTCCCACTATTCGTCATCTGAACATTCTCTCCTGAACTCGGATAGGCCTGTAGACCGGGGCAGAGCGCTCGGGGTATACCTGCCTCGGTGATTAAAAAACCGACTTCATACTTGTGGTCTGCGCTGCTGCTCTCTCCCCGACTCCTTGGTCCGTGACAATATTACATGCCATCGGATGTGCGTGGCCAGATGTCAACCCTCTCTGCCGCTTGCTGCATCCAGCAATGAAATTCACGTCTCCGTTTGATGCTAATGCAGTATGACAACCGTGAGTGATGAACGAGGTCACTGGCAAAAACCATTGTTTTATTGTGGTTGAGCGCTTTCTTATTGCAGTACTTCTGGGTTTACAGCCGGGAATTTGTTATCAAGTGTATTGTGGAACTGCCTTCGCTCTATGAACACGTACAAGCAACAGAAGCCGCTGCTGTTTTGTTCGCGTGGTTCGTGCGTCATAACCACGTGACTAGACATGTGCGCAGATGCCGCAATAGATTCACTGCATTTAACGTCACCTTGTCTTTATATAAAAAGCTTGTGCACTTGATGTTACCCTCACCTCTTCTGCAGCACTGGTACGCACTGCACACCTTCTCTGTTGGCTTGCTGAATTATGGTGAGTAACTTCTATTTTATTTTATTTGTTCTTGTTTCAATGCCAAAGAACTTTTCATCTCCCGCTAACCAGCTGGTGCGTTCTTGAATTTCTGTAGCGTGGGTGCGTTTTGCCCGCTTGCTGGCGTGCTTGAGTTTCAGTAAGAAGCTGCATGACGGATGAAAAAGTAGAAGAGGGTCCATACGCATGAAATTAAATATAAAGCTTGTGTTTCGCTATCCGGAATGTGCAAACAGTGCTCCACGCGAGAATATTACATTTACACAAAATATTTTCTTTTTAAACATTAATATTGTGTTTGTTTGTTATAATCTGGTGCCAGTACTGCGATGTCACGGCTGCCTCACTGCATCGTAGCAAGACACATTTTAATGTAATTCAACATATGTTCTATCGGAGTTTTTAATGTGTTGGCGAATTATGAGCTGTGAATTATTGTGAGTTAAGAGAGAATTGTGAGGCTTCCCATTAAATCACAGTGTTCTCGACAAAGTTTTGTGGTGTGCAGTAGGTCTGCAGGTAATCTTTGAGGTTAACGCTTGGACATAACACGTCTATGAACACAGGAATAATATGTTGCTGATTGATAGCATTTCTCTGAAGACATGAACGCTTTGTTGTACGGCGTGATACCAGCGCTCTTCAGTGAATGTAACCGACATTTATTCGGTTAAGAGCAAGACAGATATGTGTATTATCAGTTTCACTATTCCGTCTACAGTTCCCAGAAAATGTACAATATTGTTCTTTCTGACCGCACTGAATGAAGAAGTACGTTTGAATTTTGTAGCTTCGAAAAATATTTTGCGCATTAAGCACCGGGCCCGTTCAGTTGCTGTCGAGAATCAGGCTGGAAAGCCAGACTATTTCTCTCGATCCTAGAAAGTCACAATATTACTCAATTCGCAGCGTCATGACACTGCACTGTGCGGTTAGCATTCCCATTTCTTGTCCAAACCTCATTTTTATTATTCTTCTTCGCCACAAGGAGAAATATCTAAATATTTTCATGGCCACACTGCACTTAATGTGAAGCCTAGCCTACCGTCATTTGCGCTATAAATGTATATGAGGACGCGTTCGGCACTAGTAAGAACTGGTTCTGGCACCGCTATATGTTTCATTGGAAAAATGCGGTATTGGAGAGCGCACTGGTGAATGTTCGCCGCCGCACGTCTGTCGGCCACTCAGATATGACAGAACTTCCTTTCTGCAGCTTTCACGAGCGCTGCTCTACAGCCCGAATGGCATAGAGACGGTTTTGTGACGCCTAATACGCTGATTGTTGTTGAAGTCTGGGTGTAACGGCGCGCGTCTCAAAATCGTTGTTTTCGCAAGACTCCAGTGTTGGTAAAATTTGTTACTTGACCGCTGGAAGGGTGATAACTTTTTCGAATTTCTCAATATTTATTTCGGTATCTCGGGAGTGCAACCAGAGGTTTTATGGAAATATTTCGTCAACTAGAGTTTTTTAGCCGACCGAAATGTTTATATTACAACCTGCTTTCTGTTGACCGCAACTGCCGATACTCTATAGCCATAGTACTCCGCTTCATGCATTAAAACGCCTGTTCCAAATTACTGATCAGCTTGCAGGAACACCCGCTAGATACCGGGTGTTTCAGAGAAAAGTTCAGAAAAGTCACAGAACAATATTAATAGGCCTTGAGAGCAAAACATTTGAGTGAGAAACTGTCAGCGTTGTACACATAAGTGATTTTAAAATTATGACAGCTTTTGAAAAGATGAGAAGCTTTCCCCATAATTTTATTAAATATCAATGTTTTCTAAACAAATAAAAGTATTTTTGCTTGGCAATGCGAGGAAACGATAAACCTTATTCAGCACGAGAACAAACAAAACTCGTGCAAAGCGGCAGAAGTTCTGAGAAAATTTGGACGTCAACTGGAGTCAAGTTCTGCGAATGGCAAGAAGATTAATCTGTCTGCAGCGTTGTATAGGTGCAACCGTGTAGGCACCGCTTGAGCAGTTGTTTCAAAATGGGCGTCTGAATGCGATGGAAAATACCTTAAAGAATGTCATAAAATGCCACACAACAATGCTTAAGGCAGTGCCACTGGGCATTTTCAGATATATTGTGACCGGCAAACAGCCATATAGAAAAGTTTTAGGGCGAGATATGGTACTTTTCTTAAGGATGAATGTTTATGAATTCTGTCAAAATTTCCCACGGCCCTTAGTAAAAGAGTTAAAAGAGATTACATTTCCTGAAGCAAATTTGTTTCCTTCTTGTCGCCTGAAGGGTAACCTATTGCTGTTCGAGATAAACCTTTGATGCCTAAACTTAAACTTGAAACACGGATCACATTAGAAATAACATCAAACTGTTGGCGCTAATCACATATTGTCATAGCTGTCATTTGTGCGCCCTCATGAAACGTGCACCATCTGAAAAAGCAGCAAGTCACAACTAAAACACCAAAATGAGTGTTGAGCGCAGGTAGTGAGAACTCCTGCTCCTAGCAATCGCAGTACGCTTTGAGGCCTACCATATGAAGGACTTCGGACTGAGACGCTCAGCGTGTCATCTTATTTCCAAGATTTTGAGCTTAAGCCTCACCGCCTACATAAAAACTACATATCTCACCACCCTCAAACATACTGGCTCATCGAATTCTTTAACAAGAGCTTGCTTGACATGATCTGTATGAATCTCGAAATCGAGCACAAGACCTGGAACAAAGTGTTATCCTTTTAATGTTACTTTATGTACAACACCATGATTCGAGGAAAAAAAACAGATTATCACCGTTTTGCCCTGCTAAATTGCATGGAAGTGACTGCCATACTCGACGCTATGCTGCCCCACCAGCCAGACGTCTTGTAGGACGGTGTGGCAGCGGAGGGTCTAGTTTCGGGTGACCTCAAGCAAGGGCGCTAGTGGGTCGCCAAGCCATCAACACCGTCAGGATGAGCAGCCGTGGCAGGATGAAGGCAGACGAGTGGAATAAAGGTTGCTGGCGTGGGTCCCCGTGTGTTTTGAAGCTGTGTAAATATATCACGGCCAAAGCACGACAAGTTGGGGCTCGTCCGGGATTAGGCCGCGACATGAACTCTATAACCTTTCTCGAAGATATAATGCAGCTCTTAGCGAGCCAGATAGTCGTATCCGCGCTGCAGCGGGAGAGCGTTGCCGCGCTGGTTCGGGGGCGTCTAATGGCGGCACTTGTGCCCTCCTGAGCCTGCGGTTGACAGGAGTCTCAGGCAGCTGGGACTGCGATGGGTGCTGTACATCCGCCCAGTGATGCTGTGTCGCGGATTACTTCGCAACTGCCGAGATTCGCGTGCTTTAACGATGTCCAGACGCCCGAAGAATTCTTTAAACGCCTTGAGAACTGGCATTGCCGCAGACAAAAGACTCAGGTTGTGCCGGCCGCACTAGACGATAGTTCAAAGCCGTGGTGGCATTTCGCGGGACGGTTCGCCACTTGGGAAGATTTGTGGTCGCATTCAGCACGAATTTCTCCTCTATCGAAGCCAAAAGCCACCTGAAGGAGGAGCTAGACTGCAGGACACAGCGACCGGAAGAAAATTTGAAAGAATTTATGCACACCTTATGGGCTTATTACGAGTGGATCAGGACGACATACAAAACTCTGAAAATGTGGCCTGTATCCTCCGATGACTGCACCCACAGCTGTGAGAGCTGGTGGACGGCCTGCATTTCGCTAACCTTGCGGAGCTGCCGAAAGCCTAATGGGGCGGGTTTGGCGTTGACTACAGTACAGGCCACCTCCTTCTACGGGCAACCAAGTGGCCAGGGACTTGGCCGCACTTGACGTCCCAGGGCTGCAGCTTGCTTTGTAGGCGGCATCCCCGACCGTGTAACAGTCGGCAGCCACTCTGTACTCCAGCCCGTCCCAACGTCACCCGCATACATGGCTCGGCCATCCAGCCGTCGTTCCACAGGGATGAACTGTATGCTTCAGCTATGCCAGCGCTACCTGCGTTACCCACTGTTTTGCGCTCACCACAGCCCAAGCGGGCCAACATTAGGTGGACTCAGTGCCATCGCTGAGGAGGAATAGGTCACGCTGTTGGCGACTGCGCGACACGACGCCGAACCAAACAACAAGTCTGCTACCGCTGCCAGCGGTCAGGCCATCTACCGCAGCACTCCAGTCTGCTACCGCTACCAAGCCCACTGGCTGGGAAACGGGCGCCAGTAGACGCTGCCCCGGCGGGCGTCTACGACAGTGGGCTGCAAGTACCAACAGCAGTCGTTAGGAGGAAGCCCCTCTTGGATGTCCGGATCAGATCAGCTACATTCCAGGCTAAGCTCGACACGGGCTACAGTGTTAGTCTGCTGGGCTGCAGGCGATCTCAACTGCAGAGGCTACTGGGGCCACGCACAAGGGAGAGAGGCGGACAATGCGTCTGGAAACAGGTTGGTCCCAGTCCGGCACATCAATCAGGTGAAAGATTAAGTGGGCAGCCGGCTATCGCAGATAACGGTTCTTTAGTGCGCTTGTTCTCCGCAGGGACATCGTATTCGGAAGGTACTTCTTTACAGGTACCGACATTTCCATACATATGACACTAGGCAGCTGGAGAGTAGGAATGACGCCACAATGCACTGCACCCTTCGTCAAGGCTGAGATGGCGCTGGTGAGAGAACCCCTGTCTGAAGAACATTTTTATAAGAACATTCTTATTCTGGACAGCATATTTTCAGAGCAAGCCACCTTTGCTGTCAGTGTGGATCATGAAGTTTCACAAACAACAATCACTCGGAAAACATCACCACAGGTCCAGCCAAAGGCGTGTAGAGGGCGCCAGGGACCTAGAAGTCAATTTTACTCTGATTCTCGGCTGCAGTATTCTTGCTGAACATCGCATTGACACCGAAAGCAGCCTGCCAGTTCAGCCTGCGACCAGTGTATGCGAATAACCAGAAGGTAATTGAAAGCCGCATTTAGTATGTGCTCCAACAAGGCCTCATACGCCGCAACACAAGCAAATGGACCAGTGCTCCTCTGCTTGTGGCGAATAAGTCTGGAGGCTATCGCCTCGCAGCTGACTACCACCCATCCGATTAACGTACCAAGATGCTTGACTATACCAGTGCCGCTGACAGACTGGCTGCTGGCTCAACTTGGTCGAGCCCAGTAGTTTTCAAGGTTTGACCTGTCCAATGGTTTTCCCAGATACCTGTCCGGGACGAGGATGCTGCAAACACTGCATTTATATGCCACCGGAGAGCATTTCAATACACTAGAATATTATTTAGTGTGGCATGTGGTCCAGTCACATTTCGAAGTTGATGGATAGGGTTTTGAATGGTTTAAACTATGTGTATGCCATGGCCTTCTCGAGATGTCCTGGTGTATTCCAAGACCCTGGAGAGCCATGCCGCACATGACCATGAATTGCCGCAGCGCGTCAGATTCACAGATCTTACTGTTACCCCTAACAAAATTGAACTGTTCCGTCAGTCACTTAAGTAGCTGGGCCACCTAATCTCTCCAGGACAGTGCCAGCCAAATGAAAAAAAAGTACTGGCTTTGCTGGACTACCCTCGTCCAAACACAATAAAGCAGCTGCAAGGATTCCTGGTTTTAGCAGTCTACTACCGGAGCTTCATCCCTCAGTTTTCAGTTGTAGCGCGGCCCCTTAGAGCTCTCTTGAGGAAAAGCCAGCATTGGGCACGGAACACGGATCAGGAGCAAGCACTTACTGCTTGAAGGGATCATTAGCCCAAGATGTTTTGACAAGCATTTTGGATTTGAGTTAACCCTTCTTTGTTGAAACAGATGCCAGTGGAACAGATATTGTGGCCGTGCTTCTGCAGGCAGACCCCGACAACCAGCTGCGACCAGTGTCCTTCAGAAGACAAGCGCTAGCAGAGGCAGAGAAGCAATGCACCGTCCAAGGGTGAGAAGGCCTTGCAGTGGTTTTGGCAGTAGGAAAGTTCAGACCCTATCTGGGGTCCGCCGAGTTTAAAGTACACTGTGACCACTCCTCATTGGCATAGATGTTCAGCCCTAACCAGACTTTGCCAAGAGTCAAGCGCTGGGTACTCCGGCTACAAGGTTTAAATTGTGAAATCAAACACAGAAGGGGGCTTGCAAACATTCCCGCCACTGCTCTCAGCAGGAAACCTCGTGCACAGACTGATATTCCAAGCCTTATCCTACCTCGAAAACTCTTTCCTATTGCCACTGCAGAAAGCGTGTCCCGCAACACCTTTGAGACAACAGCAGTGCTCTCTGCACGAGGAGAAATTTCTGTTCTAAATGACGTTTAACAGCTAACTGATAGCCAGAAAATAACCTCCTGCTGTGAGTGCTAAAGGACGTTTCGCAGGGTAGAAGGCTTCCTAACAAGGGCCCAGACCAACGTCTCCTGCAAGGCCTGGCAGACGCGACAGAGCTGGACGCCAGTGGATTGCACAGGGGCAACAAGAAGATGCCTTGACATCGGGCTCACCTGCGGCAGCTTGGCCTCAAGATGGCACATGATCATCCGACAAGTGCCCATGCTGGATTCTTCAAAACACGGAACCGATTATCAAGCCGCTTTGTCTGGCTGGGTATGCGAGGTGATGTGTCCAAGCATGCGTAGTGTTGCGAGGTATTCCAACGTACACACGCCCCTCTTCAGAAGCCTCAACACCTCATGAGCAGCTAGTGGGCCACTGCTCCCATGGAAGAACTTCGCATGGACATAGTCACGCCACTGCCCCCTTCGACATGACACCACAAGTATCTCCTTGTTGTGATTGACAAGTTTGCAAAGTCTATTGAGCTGTTTTCTCTGCGTGCGGCAACGACCAAAATATTCTTTACTGCATGGTTCTAGTGTTTTGTCACGGAACTCTTGCAATGTCCAGTGACAACGGGAAGCCTTTTGTGAGCGCAGTGTGGTGCGGCCTTCTGAAGCATTGGGGCATAAAAGATGCAAACGCTGTGTCCAAGAGACCACACGGACTAATGGTGGAGCGCTCCATTGGCACAGTAAACGTACGTGTTCCTTCGGGCCTATTGCACAAACGAGATACTGGGACGAGCATACCCCCGAGATTGGTTTAGCCATACACACAGGTAAAAGTGCAGTCACTAACTGTCCATGATGAAGGATTCGCAAGCATGGTTTCGCTTTCTTTGTTTGTATAATGTAGCGGAGATGTAAAGGCACCTGTGACCTCTACAATAACCAATTACTTCTCACGCTAATTCTGCGGAATGACTAGTAACAAAATATTTTGGTAGCGGCGGAATATATTGGTTTTCTTCAGCGCAATATCTTCCCTACCTGCCCTTCAGCGAGGTTATGCAACTGCTTACAGAAGATATAAAAGACATTATTTTCATAACGACGCACTTACGACGTAAAAATACATATTTGAAACAAACATTATGCTCAATGCCCTACTGACAGACATGCCCTGTTTTAGCAGGAAAGCACTATTTCAGATAGTCAAACCCAACCAAGAGTCTTGTGGCGTTCTTTTACCTAGAGGGTGCCGAAAAGAAACTTTTCCCGCGACGGGGTTCGTAACTAGCAGCCGTGTGAACAGCCAGCTTCGCTGGCAACTGCACGTGAGCTCTATTTTATCGCCGCTGCCGACCAAACCTCCGGTTAAACTCCACACACTTTCGCTCTGTGCATTCCACATCGTCGTCTTCAGCAACTTCCACATTCGGCGCGAACCGATGAGATCGGTTTACACATCATTCAGTGCAAAATCTTAGTGTAATATAAGCGCCAGACGTGCCGACGCAACAGCGAAGCAGAACATAAGCCATCCAGGATAAATCCATACTTTCGCATGCAAATTTAGTTTAACGATGTTTAAAGCTGTCACGTTTTTAAATTTTAAATAAATTTCATATAATCAACTTTTCAAACTCCTCTGTTTCTTCTAAGTGTGATTTTATTCGAAAAACAATTTGGTGCCGGCCTATTATTAAGAAAATTTCTTCCACAGTGCTCAATACGTGTTTCTTGGGACTGCTCTCTTGTTTATTTATGGGTGTTTTAGAAAGAAGCAGAATCCAATTTCTCACCTAATATTTTTCTAGCTATTTGTTTCGAGGTAACGTAGCTTATAGTTCAACATATTTATGCATTTTAGGCGACAGAGTACTCCGCTAAGCAATTTTCTGAGTAGCGATTGGTGATATTCATTCCAGAAAGTCTTCTAGAATATCAAAATGTAAGCAACTAATACTGCTCCCAACATGTTTCAGAACGTCACCCTCTTAGTACGTGAAGAAAAGCGCCGTAGCTTTTTTGTGCTCTTAATGTTCTCAGTCTGCTTCCCCTCGAAGGTCAAAACGCCGAAAGAAATAAGTCCTTTGAACTGTTTGTAATTTCACGTATTTCAAATTCAAGTTTTGATGGGCGCGTATTCGGCATGAACCGTAAGTAGAGACAATGCTTGTATAGGAGTCACATGTAAAATACTTGTTAATGCCACTGACTTTCTTTATAGCCTAGGGAATTTGAGCTCAATGCGTCAATGTCAGATCGTTATACGAGTGTTGGCGTTGTAGTCCGCAGCATGATCCCAGTTGCTTCAGTGTCGATTACACGGCCAGTTAATCATAGGGACGGATTTCGTGATGGGAAGTACCTTGCAATTCAATCACGAAAGTGGAATACATATGGACGGCGTCCTAGTGAAAATTATACTACTGTTTCTAATTGCAAAATTCTAGAAATAAAGGCGCTAATACTGAACCACCAGATACATATTTGAGATATATAGGGGGTTTCACCAAGGCATCACAATATTTTACAGCATAAAAGTGTCGTGCAGCTAATTGTAAGTAATATCATTATAAGTTTTTAGAATTATGAAATGGCGGTTAACCTCGATGTCGTGGCACAAGAAACTTTGGCTACATTGCGCCATAATGCATGCGCTTTTGAGAAGCTTGTAAACAAAGCAATCTCTCCAGTGCACGTAACCCTTGGAAAGATCAAAAATTTGTTGGGCCATAGAGCCGAGGGTAACAACGTTTTCGAAATGCTAAAAACTGATAAGGATATCGATTACATATTTCTCAACAATTTCTCAATAAGAATTACCAAAAGGTTCACCACTAAATATTAGTTAACCATGGTGATAGTTATCTCGTTTTAGCTGTATTCTAGTCCACTACAGCGCTGAGAATGCTATGCCGAAAATAGTGCTCTTTTAATACAGAAGGCTTTTTTTGTAAACAACATGTAAAATCTTAAGTTAAATACCCAGTATAGTTGTTGTGCATGTCGCTTGAATATTGATTGTCTTCCCAATGAGTCCTTGAATGTGTATTTGCTCGCACGTTTTGTAGTGCCGCCGGTTGGCCTTCTGACGGGAGAAAATTAGTTTTTTAATGAAAACGGAGCATTTACTGCTACAGTATTCAGGACGTGTGTCAGATGTGCGGTAATGGTAGGTATAAAGGAAGGCGTAAGAGAAGGGAGCAAGGAAGAGGTTTGTGGAGGGCTCTGGAATAATTTCCACTGTGCTGAGACCATTACGCGCTTCACCATTGCCAGGATGGTCAATATTTTTGGAGTGTAGAGGCGGTAAAAAAGGATTAGGTATTTTGAAAGGAGGAGGCGGTGCGTGCTGGGCTATGGGCGCTTGAGGATGGCCGCCGAGTGCCAGGTGAAGTTTTCTCATTTTAAGCAGTCACCTCGGCTTCGTCGACAAGCCATTCACGCCCTTCTGTGGGTGGTGAATGAATTTGGCTGTATCACGTTTTCACAATGGAGGCTTCCTCATTGAGAATTCAAATGGGACTGTTTCTTTGTAATAATGGTCTCTCGACTCAAGCACAAAAATGGCATTTCTTACGTCACTACTACGCCCCACCACACAGGAACATACGCGTACTGCGAGAGGAGAGAGCAGTAACGAAAAATGATGATTCCAAAAATAATACACGGAAGCTCGGCATGAAGTTTTCGTTTTGTTCGTGTCTATCCGCTACACAGCGGCTGCAGCAAGTACGGACAAGGCATAAAGCGAGCGCATATTTCGAATTTAGGCAGCAAGCAGTGCTAGACTCTTTTTCCCCGACGTTCATGTTTTCACCACCTACCCACCAAAAACTGCTGCTCACTTCAGAACGCTAAGCGAGCAGCTCTACTCTCAGCAGCGGGCTTACTACACCTAAATTACTAAATGGATAGTTAACCAGTCCTTGAGCCAGTGTGTTTTCCTCGATTCCTATCATAATGCCCGCGTTTGAACAGGCGATATCTACGCCTTGTCTTAGCTATCCTTCAGATTACTGCAGAGTGCTCAGATAAGTCCTCAACGAAGCATCGGTCGTTTTCATAAAAAAGGATTGAATTGAAAATTAGTTTTTGGGGAAAGGAAATGGTACAGTGTCTGTCTCGTGTATCGGCGGACACCTGACCCGCGCGGTAAATGAAGGGGTGAAGTAGAGACTGGAAGTTGAAAGGAAGACAGAGGTGCCGTATGGAGGGCCCCGGAAAAATTTCAACCACCTGGGGATCTTTAACTTCTACTGACATCGCACAACACACGAGCGCCTGGGCGTTTCACCTCCGTCGAAACGCAGTCGCCGCATGAAGAAGCACTGTAGGATTTTTAAGGCCTGTAGTATCCAAGCTCTGCATATGAATTGTAAGGCTAGATGGTTGTGACCCACATCGCTTAGGAAAAAAAAGCGCGTGTCATTTTTGTGGCGCTAATCTTTGCACTAAATTTAAGATCACTTCCCGGATGTAAGACGAGGTATTTTTTTATCTCCATGAGTGGCATAGTCTCTCCTCGAGTGAGATATCCAAGACTGCAATATTTGTTGCCATGCGCTCACGAAAGCACATTTGTGAAAGCGCTCGACAGTTCGGAGAGAATGATGGCATTCGAAAATGTCTTTGTCAAAAGCAGAGGTTGTTAAAACGATGCACACCGTTGGATTCCAATGCGGACTTTATGGGAGTGCACAAGTATTGTTTCTTGATGTTCGCTGGATCACACTATCCTCGAATATACTGTATGGGTTGTCATCAAGGGTTCAGGCACGAAAAGCCAGTCTCAGCATTGCCGAGCAGAACAGTTACAGAAGAAAATACAGCGCAACTGAAAAAGCCAGCATCTCTGTTTTTAAGCCAACGTTAAGACCGATTACAGTGCGCACCTGGCATCTAAATGACGTGGCCCAAAAATGACAACATATATGAAGACCTCTCTCGAGAATGCAATTCGTCTGAAGTCAGCTACGCAGAGATTATCATTGTGGTTTCAAGATGCCACAAGCAAGTACCAGCAAGGGCTGTAAGTCATGTACTGCACAGCAACAATGGACGCACATACAAGTCAAAGGAGCAGTTCTGGGCTGGCTGATTATTCATGACAGTGCTTTTTTTATGACACGTGTCTCAGTGCTGTAGTACTTTAGTAGCAGTTACCAATCATTCTACACACTAAGGACTCCATAAAGAGGGCAATCCTTGCGAATGATTGTGGAAGACAACGGGACATGTTAAAGGCCTTTGGCACGATACCTGCAACAGCATATCTCTACATTGGACGTAAACGACCTGTACAGAATTCTGGGATCAAAAATGGTCGTTGAATTTCTAAAAGAACCCCATACCGTGAGTTGCCTCTCCACCGACGTTCGGGATACGTATTACAACCCAAAACCATCTGCCATTGCCACCGTCGAGGAAGCTATCGAGTTCTTTTGACCAGCAAAATTTCAGAATCAATGTGGTACCATTGTTTGTGCTTTCCTGTACTTACTTATATTGATCTTGGAATCTATGTCGAATTCGAAAGCAGCCTTTTCGCGCAGTGGACTGGGATCTGCACCGGCTCCTCTTTGGCGGCAATACTGTCTGACCTATGCATGGCAAACGAAAACAGGGCTTTGAATCATCAGTTGGAAACATTCGGAGTGCTCCCTTGTTTCCGCTATGTCGACGATGTTTTGCTGTTTTCCCGGTGAAGCATGGAGTACAGTCAACCCCAGCTTAGTTATCAATCTGTTTGAAACGGGTTTGAAGGGAATAAACTTCACCTTTGGACGGCCGGAACAATCGGTACTTATATTTTTTAGACCTCCAAATTCATAAGAGCGGAGATCACACGTGCTGGCTCTTCAATAGTAAAAGAGAGAAGGCAATTTTAAGATATGATTCAGGACACTCTAAGTTAAGGTAACGATCCATCGCGCACGAGTGAAGACTCAGAGCATCAGGAAGTAATGCATGCGCAAGGTAGAGCGAGGACCTAACCAGCAGATTGCGAGGATTAAAGATAGCGGGCACCCGACATCCTCCTGACCTCGATTTCGGACAAAGTTATAAAAACATTGAAGGCAAAAAACAAACAAAGACTCGGATGGTCCCAAGAAGAACCCTCGTGCGGCTTTTATCCGTTATGTAAAAAGAGTTTCGCATGGTCTCTTAAAGATTGCTGGCAGGCACTATGTCCTTGTGGTTTTCGCGACCACCGAAAAGTTACCGGGTATATGCGCAAAAGTAAATGAACATTGTAAGATCCTCAAACCACGCTGCACCATCAACCACGGAAAAAACAAAACACGCCGAATACGACACAGGGGTTGTTTACTGCATTTCGCTATTCTGCGGTATGAAGTATGTTGACCAAACGAGCCGTTGCATAAAAGGCTAAGTGAGCACGCTAAGAGCTGTAGCTCCGTCAAGCATTCAGAAAAGCTGGTGACGCGTTGTCATCGCTGCAAAAGAATGCAGGTGTCTGTTCGAAAGAACCACAATCATTTCACATTCCAAAAACAAAATAGAAGGAGAGATCGCAGAAGGTTTTGAAATCAAATCTGTTTGTTCCGAAAAGTGTATAAGCAATGTGTCGTTGTTCCTGTGCGCGAAAAAAGTGGAGCTGCTGATGCTATCGCGACGAATATGCTTTGTAGTGTGGATCTGCTTGTATTTGCTGATATCAATACGTTTTTTTTCGTTTCTTTGTGTGCCACTCATAACGCTCATGTCTTTTGCAAAAAAATACCCAATTCCTTCATTAAAATCAGTTGTACATTTGCGCACTTTGTTGTTACCATGCGCTCACGAAAGCACACTTGTGAAAGCACTCGAGAGCTGGGAGAGAATGATGGCATTCGAGAATGTCTTAGCTCAACGCATAGAGTTGTTAAAACGATGTACACCTCTTGAATTCCATTGCACACTTCACGGGAGTGCACAAGAAGTATCGTTTCTTGATGTTTGCTGGATCACGCTCTCCCCGAATATACTGCAGGGGTTATCATCATGGTTTCGGGTACGAAACGCCAGTCTCAGCCTTGGCGTGCAGAACCATTACCAGCAAAATTACAGCGCAACTGAAAAAGCCTGCCTCTCTGTTTTTAAGCCGAGGTTAAGACTAATTATAGTGCATTCCTCGTCTCTAAATGACACGGCCCTAAAAATGACAACATATATGAAAATGTCCCTCGGGAATGAAATTACCATTGGCGTTTTGAATAACAGTGAGAATTCTCATTTTTCCTGTTCAGAATTTTGCAACACACCGAGACAAAATCCTTTTGGTGCATTATTTAAGAAAACAACAGCCAATGCATTCCTTGTATTCGGAACTTTGGCCACACAACGGGATCAAAAACACTTGTCGCGACAGAACTTCAGGCCTCCGAAAAAGAAAAAACACATTGTTAATGAGAGATGAGAATAGATCCAGAGAGGAAGAAAGACTTATTGTGAATTGGCTTGTGTATAAAGGTGTCGTTTTAGCACTTTCTGCCCTTTGTGCGAATTGCGCTGTAACGAAACAGATACTGAAATAAATATTTAAATAGGCTGCCAACGAAACGGCTGTTATTTTTTGCATTGATGTAGCTGGCGTTTTTTTTCGCTCTTGGCGCTGCGTTTCTCACCTGCTGACGGAATATATTTATCAGTTTAATAAAAACAAGACCAAGATTTAGGTAACAGCCTTTGCCCTCTCCACCCGCACGTCTCTTTGGAATGCAGTCAATACGCGAAAATATGCACCTCCAGAGTAAAATGAACACTTTCGAAAGCAATGAAAGAAACTGCCCAAACTAGGTGACGGCTTAGCCAAAGAAACGGTGCGAGGCGGCGGCAGCGTGTAGGCAGCGGTATCTGCTTCGCGATGACGCTTACAACGCCCTCGCTGCGGGGGGTATTTTACCTTAACCGATACAGTCCAAGTTGAAGTCCCCTTTTCGTGTCATCGCTGGAGCCAATGTCAATTTCTTGGAGGTCTACGCCCTCCTCCGTTCCTCGGGGTGGCTGCGCCACCGATCGGCTTGCTCCTCGGCGGCCAGCACAATTTGGTCCCGCCAATGGCTATTCTGGCGAGCAAGACGATAATATTACCAATGATGAATTCGACCCTTCTTTTCGAAACATTAACAGTGATACATCCGGAACACAGGCTCACATATAATGGAGATACGCGAAGCAACGCCCCCGCCCCCCCCCCCTCCCCCCAACCAGCATACCGTCAGCTCCCACTCAAGAGGGATCGATTGGACTGCTGACAACCACAGACAATCGCACTCACATCATGGGACCAGGTAGTCACCACGTCTGAGGGCCACGCCGCCTCACTATGCGTCATTACTTCCAATTATGGCAATAATATTTATTAATTCGAAAGCATTACTAGGCTATGTCTGCTGCTGACGTGTCCGCAAAAAGTGGATGCCAAATGAGGAAGAAAAATGTGTTGCACGATATAACGTCATCAGCTAGTTTGTAGTAGTCATGACTGAATGCTTATGGCAGTTGGTATATAAAAAGTGTCAGACCATTGTTATGGTCATATTGTTACGAAGGCGAAGTTGACAGCAGTGGCGCGAGACGGAGCGCTCGCGCTAGGCCCGCAGCCATTAAATCATATTTTCATCTGTCATCATGTCGTCCCGTTCCTTTGCTTGCCACCTCGTAACATTTGGTGGAGCTGCGGGGTACTGCATCGTCATCTAATACCCCTGTCACACGGACACTCTAACGGCACTTTGAAGTAATGCTCCTTCATGCTCCCAAAGGAGCACTACTTCAAGGGAGTTCGTCCGTGCTGCTACACGGTAGCGGAACGACCTTCGCAAGAAGGTTTTAGCGCCCTCATCAGCGAAAAGCGTTATTAAAATTGAAAACCTCACTGCACATATTAATACAGATATGTCAGATTTCTTTAGTAAATTAGTTTTATAACCGTATTATGTTAAAGCAACAAACAACATGGCCGACATGGCGGCATATTTACCGTGGCTACCGTGACGCTCGTATATCTGGAACGAGAGTATGGCGTGGTGAGACTGCCACAAAACAAATGATCTTTTATTTTAAAACACCACTAATCTTATGAAGTGAATTTATAAAATGAAAATTGAACGTTTCTTTTCTCAATTTATTTATGCTGTTAACTCGCTGAGAGAGAGTACTCCCTTGAAGCCTCAAAGGACGAACTCGAGCGGCCTTGTTTCGAAGCTCCTTTGAGCTAGGTGCCCTTTGGCGCGTACGTTTGGCAGCGTGCGTTCGTCCTTAGAGTAATGGAGCATTAGTTCAAAGTACCTTTACAGTGTCCGTGTGACAGGGGTATTAGTCCCCGGAGCATCGCCGCCTTCTGCTCGCCTTCGTCGTCGGCCGAGGGGACCTGGACTCCGCCGCCCGGCTCAACCTCAGCTCGACCTGCCTTAAACCGGCCAGTTGGTTTCCCCCCGACCCGTCCCCAGCCCCGACCACAAGACTGACGACCAGGACCAGACAGACTATGACCCGACGACGACCCGAACCGAGAAGGCACCGCCGTCCAAGCTGTCCGGCGAGTCCTTAAACCTTCACCTTCGGCTGTGGGCGACCGACCGCTCGACCTGAAGCGCTGGGACTACCGTTCATCAGATGATTTCGTTCATCTTGCTGACAAGCCTTTCATCTTTCTATCCTCTCTGATCATGCTCATTGTCATATCAACATTCGGAATTCAAGCAATCGATCGGAACTATCATTCGGAGAACCCGGGTAATGTTACGAAGGCGAAGATGAGAGCAGTGGCGCGGGACGGAGCGCTCGCGCTAGGCCCGCAGCCATTAAATCATATTGCCACAGGCCTGGCTCGAGCTACCTGCGCGCTAAGCCGTGACGAGGACGAAGTGGTCGCGTTCGCCTGAGGCGCGCTCGAGCTGGCTCTGTTCTGGGCGATTAAAAACCTCGGCCGTTCTGCGGTCCCCCTCTTCGTCTACGACTGTTCTCCGTCTGGCCTGTGACATCTGGTGGAGGTGCTGGGTATTCTCGGCTGATGCTCCATCCTTCCTCGGAGAGCCGAAGCACAAGCCCGGTGCCTCTTGTGCGAACCCCCGTCCATCGTGTCAGCCGCAGGCTCCGCGGCTTGTCTCCAGAATTCGGACTCCAGCCTCAAGAGAGCGCACCCATGGCTACGACCACGGCAGCAAGGTCAGACAGCGCCCCGTTCATACCTGCTTCTTTTGTGAGCCTGCAAAATCCCCGGATCCCGAAGCCCTTTCACGGCGGATACTCGGAGGACGCCCAAGACTGGCTTGATCAGTTCGAGCGCGTTGCGCGTTTCAACGGCTGGGACGACAGTGCTAAGATCCGGAACGTTTACTTCAGCTTAGAAGACGCCGCTCGGATCTGGTACGAAAACCGCGAGACGAGTCTAACGACGTGGCAGGACTTTCGTCGCCAGCTGTTGGAGACTTACACCAGCAGCGATTGCCGTGAACAGGCCGAGCGTGAATTGACCGCTCGCATTCAGCTACTAAACGAGAACGTAGCGATGTACGTGGAGGAAGTGACGCGCCTCTGCAACCGAGCGGACCCGACCATGACGGAAGAGAAAAAGCTCAGACACCTGATGAGAGGCGTGAAAGAGCAATTGTTCTGCGGTCTTGTGCGAAGCCCGCCCAGAACAGTCGCCGAGTTCCTCTCCGAGGCTGTGCTCATGGAGAGGGCGCTCCAGCAACGGTACAATTTCTACGACCGGCAGCTAAACCCTATCTCGGCTTTACACCCCTTGGATGCTGCTTCGGGGGCCAATACAAGCTCCCTTCGGGACATCGTGCGTTCTGTGGTCCGTGAGGAGCTTCAGAAACTTCAGGGGATTTTTCCTGTGAACTCTCTGACTAGCGCCATTCGGGAGGAAGTTCAGCAGGCGCTCAGATCGCCCGTCGCTCCAGTAGAGCCGCCACCACAGCCAGCTGCTTGGCCGCCAGCGACGTATGCGGACGTGCTGCGCAGTCCTGCGCCGGTTCCCTGCGCGCCACCGTATGCCCCTTCGGTAGTCGCAGTACACGCCGAGCAGCCGGTTCCCTACTGGCAAGCTCGAGGACAGGCGCCGAGGAAGACCGATATTTGGCGTGCGCCAGACCGACGTCCCCTGTGTTACCATTGTGGCGAGGCCGGTCACATCTTCCGGCGGTGTCCATATCGGCCTCTGGGATTGCGAGGCTTGTCTTCAGGTAGTCCCCGTCCGCGGCATGCCGAACAGCCTCAGGAGTTTGACGAATACGTCACCCGCCGGCGTGGTTCACCACCTCCTCCGCGCCGAACGTCCCGATCGCCCTCACCTCGCCATCCGTCGCCTCATCAGTCCGGTTATGGACCTGGTGCACAGCGTGGGTCCTCGAGCCCGCACCGGGAAAACTAGAACAGGCGACCTTTGGAGGCGAGGCCGCCGAACGCCGTATTGCCGAAAAGCTTCCACCGACGCGCCGACTGACCCTTCCCGAATCGACGACCACGATACCGATGACGACGACGACGACGACGAAGACGGCGCCGACGACTGGGTCTGGTAAGACCAAGGTCTCCCTTGACATACCCGTGCTGATTGACTCTAAGGAGGTTAGCGCACTAGTGGATACGGGTGCGGACTACTCGATAATGAGCGGTAGGATAGCTAAGGTGCTGAAGAAAGTTATGATGCCGTGGGCAGGGTCACAGATACGTACGGCTGGTGGCCACGTGGTTACGCCGCTCGGAATGTGTACGGCAAGAATTACGGTGCGCGGATGCACGTTCGTGGCAACGTTCCTCATTTTGCCTGAATGCTCACGAGACGTCATTCTCGGTCTCGACTTTCTTCGAGAAAATGGTGCGAATATAGACCTTCGAAATCGATTGGTTACATTTTCAACTGAACTCGCTGCCACCAAACCCGCCCTCGAGAATTGCAGAGCCGCACTGCGTATATCCGACGATGCCATAACGGTGCCTCCACGGGCGGGTATTCTGACTAGGGTCACTTGCGACGCGCCACATTGCGGACAACGTGTTGTTGAGCCAAATGTCTCTCGTTTGCTCACCATGGGTGTTTGCGTAGCAAGAGGGCTTGCCTTTCTATCTGACGGTCGCACTGAAGTCCTCGTGACCGATTTCAGTAATGAACACCGCCATTTATTTGGTGGCACAGCCATCGCCCACGTCGACCCCGTCCAAGAGGTGGCTGAGTGTTTCGCATGCCTAGAAGACACGCCTGGTGAAGTTGACGAAGAGGCAGTACGCGCCGTTCACATAAACGAGGGCCTCCCGCCCGCAGAAAGGCAGCAATTGCAAGAATTGTTGCTGCAGTTTAAGGACTGCTTTACCTCGTCGTCTAAGGTACGTCAGACGCCCATCACTAAGCATCGGATAGTCACGCACGATGGCGCGCGCTCAATACATCAGCAGCCTTATCGCGTATCTCCCCGAGAGCGGGAGGCCATCCAAACGCAAGTGAAGGAGATGCTCAATGACGGCATAATCCAGCCATCGAATAGTCCCTGGTCGTCTCCTGTCGTTCTCGTAAAAAAGAAGGATGGCACGCTGCGCTTCTGTGTGGATTACAGAAAACTTAACAGCGTAACAAAAAAAGATGTCTATCCGCTACCTCGTATAGATGATTCCCTCGACAGACTACGCCAAGCAAAATACTTTTCTTCGGTAGATCTGCGCAGCGGATATTGGCAAATAGAAGTTGATGAGATGGACCGGGAGAAAACCGCCTTTGTCACCCCGGACGGCCTCTATGAATTTCGTGTGCTCCCCTTCGGACTCTGCTGTGCTCCAGCAACGTTCCTGCGAATGATGGATACCGTGCTCACCGGCCTTAAATGGCAAACATGTCTAGTATACCTGGATGATGTAATCATTTATTCAACAACGTTTTCGGAACATTTGCAGCGGCTCAGAGTGGTGTTAGAAGCCGTCCGATCAGCTCATCTTACTCTAAAGCCGCAAAAATGCCATTTTGGATTTACTGAATTGAAGTTTCTCGGGCATGTCGTCAGCTCCGAGGGCATCCGGCCAGACCCTGACAAAATTTCTGCCGTCGCGGACTTCCCGGTTCCCACTGATAAAAAAGCCGTCTGACGATTTCTAGGCCTTTGTTCGTACTACCGACGTTTCATAAAAAACTTTGCTAAGCTGGCCAGTCCTCTGACGCGCTTGACACGAGATGAGGAGCCATTTTTGTGGGGTGGCGAGCAGCAAACTGCTTTTGACGACCTACGACGTCGGCTACAATCACCACCAGTACTAGCCCATTTTGACGATGATGCCGCCACTGAAATTCACACGGACGCCAGCAACGTCGGTCTTGGAGCGGTTCTCTTCCAGCGTCCGAACGGTGTCGAAAAAGTAATCGCTTATGCTAGCCGTGCACTTTCCCGTGCAGAGTGTAACTACTCTACAACTGAGAAGGAATGTTTGGCCGTAATATGGGCCATCACAAAGTTCCGCCCCTATCTGTATGGCAGGCAGTTCAAGGTTATTACTGACCACCACTCATTGTGCTGGTTGACAAACTTGAAGGACCCATGTGGCTGCCTAGCACGTTGGGCATTACGCTTACAGGAATTTGACTTCACGATCATCTACAAGTCTGGTTGCAAGCACACCGACGCTGACAGCTTGTCGCGTTCACCCGTGCAACCTTACGAAGGTAACGCAGAAGACGAAGCATTCCTTGGTGCAGTCACGTCGTCCGACATCATCGCACAACAACGTGCAGACGACGAGTTGAAGCTGCTCATGGAGCATCTAGAAGGTCACCATCCCTCGATACCCTCCCACCTGGCTCGTAGGCTGCCATCCCTATGTCTTCGAGGCGGAGTGTTCTATAAGAAAAACTCCGCCTCCAGTGGTAAGAGTTACCTTCTGGTTATACCAGCCGCCCTCCGCCACGAGATCCTCCTCGCCTGCCCCGACGAGCCGACCTCTGGGCACCTTGGATTCACGCGCACACTTGCCAGAGTGCGGCAGAACTACTATTGGCCCAACCTTGCCTCATGTGTGAAGCGATATATTCGGACCTGCCGTGAGTGCCAGCGTAGGGAAGACGCCGCCTCTGAAACCGCCTGGCATGTTGCAACCTATCATGCCTCCTAACATACCCTTTGAACAAGTCGGCATGGACCTCCTCGGACCATTTCCCTTGTCGTCGGGAGGAAACAGATGGATAGCTGTTGCAACCGATTACCTGACGCGTTACGCCGAAACGCAGGCTCTCCCTCAAGGCACAGCGTTCGAAGTTGCGCACTTCTTTATGCGTGCAATAGTGCTTCGACACGGCGCTCCGTCCGTCGTCATCACAGACCGAGGGAAGGCATTTACAGCTCAGCTTCTCCACGACATATTTGAGCTGAGTCACACCAGCCATCGAACAACGACAGCATACCACCCCGAAACAAATGGGCTCACAGAACGCCTGCATAAAACACTGGCCGACATGATTTCCATGTACGTGGATGTGGAGCACAGAACCTGGGACCAAATACTCCACTACATACCATTCGCGTACAACACTGCGACTCAAGAAACAACCCGCTTTACACCATTCCGTCTAGTCTACGGCAGAGAAGTGCGGATGATGCTGGACGCCATGCTCCCGTGCGTGGATGATGACTTGACACCAGATGCGGGCTCCTTTGTCGAACAAGCCGAGCAAGCTCGCCAGCTTGCTCGTTTGCACATCACAGCTCAACGAGACACGGACTCCAGACGTTACAACCGGCGCCACAGGGAGGTTACCTACAACATCGGTGACCGTGTGTGGGTGTGGACCCCTGTCCGCCAAAAGGGATTGTCCGAAAAACTGCTGCACCGATATTTCGGACCTTATGATGTGCTCCGTCGTGTTGGAAACGTGGATTATGAGGTTGTTCCACGTGGAACTGTGGCTACCGGTCGTCGGCAACCACGGACTGACATTGTGCATGTAATGCGACTTAAGCCATACTTCTCACGTGAGAGCGATGACGCTCCACTTTAAACTGTGTTCGGGTTCTGGGTTTTAATTTGTTTCTTTTTGTTCGTTTCTTTTTTAAACATTGTCTTCCTGGTTTTCCTGTTCGTTTTCTGCTTTGTACATACCCTCACTTCGGGACGATGCTCTTCTTTTTCGGGGGACTAATGCCACGGACCTGGCTCGAGCTACCTGCGCGCTAAGCCGTGACGAGGACGAAGTGGTCGCGTTCGCGTGAGGCGCGCTCGAGCTGGCTCTGTTCTGGGCCATTAAAAACCTCGGCCGTTCTGCGGTCCCCCTCTACGTCTACGACTGTTCTCCGTCTGGCCTGTGACAATATTTTTATCTGTCATCATGTCGTCCCGTTCCTTCGCTTGCCCCATCGTAACAATATTAGTCATCGTAATTGAGTCATGATTCCGAAGTCGTGAGTCAAGACCGGAATCCTAATCAATGTGGTCATGACCGGAGTCATTGTCTGAGGAAAGAATTAAGTTGTGGTCATCAAAGCCATGAGTCATGATCATGTCAGGAACACAAAAAGCCTCACAAAAAGTGCTGAGTCCTAGATCACGAAATGTGTCACAAAAAGTGCAGCGCCATAGGTCAAAAATGGGTCACAAAAAGTGTCGGGTCATCGGTCATAAAATGGCTCACAAAAATTTTAAGGCAAGGTTGAGGCGTCCACCAAGATGTCGAGATCCAAGACCTACTGCGTCCTTTCTTTGAAAAGGTTTCCTTTTCTCAAAGCAAACGCTTTCGCATTCCTCCACGCAAGCAATTATTATAAGTGCCCTCCAAATTTTTAGCTCATTCGTCTGACACATATCAATGCGCGAAGCAAGGCAGTCGCTTCGATATAAGTGCATGCGCAAGAGTTTTCTCTTTGTTAATTTGTTTCTCCAGCTCCGGAAGGCGGAATCTTGGTGGAGTGCACTCTCAACGAGCATTCAGTTTTGAGCTTCAGCGTTCGTGGGGCGATAAATTCGCAGAACCAATTGGACGGGCCGCGGTGGCCGTTGGCATTCGCGGCTCCCATAGCGAATGACGGCTCTCTTGGCTGCTCGTGCTTGAGATACAGGCCTTTCTATTCATCTGTTCGCATCAACGTCCCATCATTCTCGCCCCTTATGGTCTCTTTCGCTCGAAGCCGCAGTCTTGCCTGCTTCATCTCGCCTTTCTCTCCTGAACAGCGTTTGCGTACCGCTTCCCTTAGCATTCTTGTCTGCCAGAGCGTCTCTCTATTTTCTCCCCCTAGTTCTTTCCTTGCTCCTGCCGTCGCCGTCCTTCTACTTGTCTTCTAAACTTTCTAGCCTGGCTGCTTCCTGCGTACAACTTGTGCGTGCTTCTTCCACGCCACAGCCAGAGCTGTGCACCCCGCAATATTTAGTGTCCTAAAACATGTCAACAATTATGATCGTCGGTATTTCGATTCAACAGTGCCGATGAGTGGGCATACAGCTTATCCACAGCCTCTGTATCTTGCGTTTTGAGACCAGTTTCAAGAAAGACACTCTCAATTGAAAACTGCTTTGTTCGCACGTGAGAGCACCACTTGGAAGAAGTAATCAATTTAATTGGAGCTCTTTCCGCTCCTAGTCATTTATCCTCTCACCTCTTCCTCTGGAGATCTCCTCATCCATTCTCAGGCATCAGCGATGGTCGGCGCTCAACACAAAGAGGACCGTTTAAAATTGAGCTGTAAAAACGATGGAGGTTGGGTGATTCAAACGTTCCTCATACAGCCTAATTTGCGCGGTCCCGCAGCAGGTTCCATTCTGTGTTGTGTAGACGCATGCTTCCAATAATTGCCATTTTTCGGTACTGTTATTTATGAAGATCGAAAGACATGTCACCAATCAGTAACCTCTGCTTCGCGCCAAAATTTCGAATTAAAAGTCGGTTTTTGTTTTCTTGGTGCCGCCATAGGTGTGTGATTGCGTGGTGGGAGGATGTTTCTGCAGTGTTCAGATGGATGACAGCAGTATCTATTTTAAGATTAGGTGGGCGCGTGGACGGATAACGCTGTTTGATGTAGTCGCAAGGTGGCAGGCGGACTATCCTTGTTTTAAGCACAAATATCTGTTTCGGCTTCAAAGCAGTTTTTTCTGCTCCTTTATAAGCAATTTTCTTTAAGCGATTTATTAATCTAAGTAATATAATTCCAACGAATAGGAACACAACACATTAAAAAAAAATAACGTTCCCTTATGCACCTTGGTTTTGGTCACTGTTGGCTCCCTTTATTAGTTTGTCAAACGGGCCCCAAATTTACTTTACCTTGTCTGCTAATAGCTTAACGAGGGTCTCGGTTCTGGCAGTAATGATGCCACAGGTTGCTTAAGAGGGCTCTCGCACAGTTTCCGCCCTCGCCGTTAGATTGCGTTCTACGTCACACTTGCGGTATTACAGGACGTGCTACGTTTACCGCTATGGACGAGGGTGGCGCTGGTGAAGACTCTCAAGGTTCGCTAACACGCAAAACATAAATACCCACGAAAGCAGCAGATTGGACAGCCGTCGCCGTAGCTCAGTTGGTAAGAGCACCGGACGCGATATTCGGAGGTCGTGGGGGCGGATCCCATCGGCGGCATGGTTGTTTTTTCTGCTGGTTTATAATTTCCTTTAAGCAATCGATTGGCATTAGAAATTTAAAAAAATAGAAAACGTTTCCCTATGCACCTTGGTTTCGGTGACTGCTGGCTTCCTTTATATATATATATATATATATATATATATATATATATATATATATATATATATATATATATATATATATATATATATATATATATATATATATATATATATATAGCACGCGTCTTTAACTTTTGTGTGTAGGGCGATCCCGCCACCGTCTGCTCCTGTGCACCTTACACGCCGCCGCTCTGTTGCTTTGATGGGTAGCCATTATCCCCTCCCGCTCCCTGTTTTCCCTTTTTTTTTCCTCGTCCGGGGTCGGCTCCCCGCGGCTTCGGGGTGGGCGGCGGGGGCAACACGTTTTTATTTTTTATTTGTTCCTCTTTTTACCCTTTCTATCTGTATCTTTTCTAGTATTCTTTGCCTCCGTTTGTTTCGTTTGTTCATGTGTCGTACATGTGTGCCAGTGCCAACTCCTTTTAAGAAGAGGAAGAAGACCCCTGTAACCTCAGTCTTGAGAAAGGACAGGCTCTGTCCGAAACGTCGACTCAAGATAAATCTATGGCTAAATGAAGCGTTTTCAACTTTGAATATATATATATATATATATATGTTATTATACCTTTGTATATATAATAATAAATTTATAATCGTCTGTATCACAACATGCCGATTCCTTTGACACCATCAACAACCGCCTGCGTCCAACGGTCCGCCCGTAATGGCGGTCTGAAGGCCGTCAGAATACACTTTTTGGGGGCGGAAAGATCAACGTTGCGAATCCCATAGACATTTTGGGCTGAACCTCAATTAATTTTTTATCGTAAGGATATGCAAACTGATTTGCCACCACTTCGAACGTTGTGCGTGTAGCGGATGGCCCCAAATTTGATGCAAATGCTGCTCCTGGGGGCATCTCACTTCGATAGCCGCTATACTAGCACATATACAGGATGTTTGAGAGAAGACTTTAGGTAATTTTAAAACATAGGCATTTTGTGGTAAAATATGAGTCTCACGGCATTGCAATGCTAGGGCTGGCGGCCACCAGAAAAGTGGAGAGTCATAGTAAGTAGTAAACTAACTAAGAACATCAAATAATTAACTTTTTAACTATTAGAGCTAGGCGCCTAGCTGCAATTAGAGAATTGTAGCCGGTTGCCCGTAATAGCCGTATGAGTTATTATATTTTTGAAAACGCGATTACGCTTCGCGCTGTGGCAGGACAAAATTTGCCCTTTTCGTTACAACTTATGCGCACTGGAGGGGTTGTTTTGCCTGCATGCTTTCGAAAGCGCATGTATTTTCGCACGATGGAGCCAGATTTTTTCCAGCCAAAGCGGCGAAGAAAATCGCGTTTTCGAAATTCCAAAAACTGATATGGCGATTACTAACGGCCGGCTAAAAATCTCTAATCCCAACTAGGCGCCTGACTGTAATAGTAAAAAAGTTAGTGTAAATCAGTTCACCAACTTACCGGTTATGAATATTCACCGGTTCTCTAGCGTCCGCCAATTCTCTGAATGCCATGATGCAAAACTCAATTTTTTCCTTCAGAAATTGTTTTTCATTATTTAAATTCCTGCATGAAACACTAGGTAAAACGGATCGAAGGTGTAGGTATCGATTAAGGCACTACGCTCCTACTGGTGCTATGTGATATAGTGTGGTCACGTTGTTATTGTTTTGGTCAAATTGACCTTCACTACAGGCAGACGCCTCCTTGAGAATCGTAAATAGTAAAAGCTAACACTCTTAAAGTGCCAAAACTAGGTGACAGCTTATTTGCACAGTCGGCATGAACAGCCTGCAGGGTGTGGCAGCGGTGGGTGCTTAGCGCTGACGCTTCTTGAGGTCTCGTTCCAGCGCGAACCTTGTCCGGGACAGCAGTTTCCGAATTTGAAGGTTTGCCCTCTACGCAATGTTCTCGGCGCCACTGTCAACTGCTGTGCAGTCTATACCAGCGTCCATTCCTCGAGCAGGCTACGCCACCAATTGGCTTCCCGCTCGGCGGCGATGACAATCTGCACCTTCTTGATGGCGAACCTGGCGAGATTGACGACAGTCCTCTGCGGCACACATGGGATAGCGGTAAGGAAGGCAGCTGCTCAACATCCACACGCATTAGTTTTTCCGTTTGTTAGCTTGTTTCTTCGGCCGCCTGGAGAGGTAATCCTGCAACATCTAATCGCCGAGCATTCAGTTCCGAGCTGCAGCTTCTCGGTGGGCAACAGATACACTGAACGGACAGCGCCGCCGCACGTGGTCGAAGGTCTTTGCGGCTCCGATTGCTAGCGACGGCCGGCATTGTCGTCTGTGCTTGAGATTCAAATTTTTTTTATATATCTGTCAGGAACAGTGTCCCGCAATTCTCCCTTTCTCCTGTTCTTTTTCTCTCCTTTTTCTGCTAGGCAGCATTTTATCTATCTTTTTCCCTCACCCTTTTTGTCGCTAGGCATCCCTTCATTTCCTTCGCCTAGTTCTTACCTTTGTTCCCCTTCGCCGTCCCACTATTCGTCATCTGAACATTCTCTCCTGAACTCGGATAGGCCTGTAGACCGGGGCAGAGCGGTCGGAGTATGCCTGCCTCGGTGATTAAATAACCGACTTCATACTTCTGGTCTCCGCTGCTGCTGCCTCCACGACTCCTTGGTCCGTGAAAATATTCTGTCATCAGATGTGCGCTGCCAGATGTCTACCCTCTCTGCCGCTTGCTGCATCTAGCAGTGAAATTCACGTCTCCGTTTGATACTAATGCAGTATGATAACTGTGAGTGATAAACGAGTTGACTGGCAATAACCATTGTTTTATTGTTTCGAGTGCTTTGTTGATGAAATATTTTTGGTTGACAGCAGGGAATCCATTATCAAGTGTATCCTGGAACTGCCTCCACCCGATGAACACGCAAAAGCAACACAAGCCGCTGCTGTTTTGTTCACATGGTTCGTGCGTCATAACCACGTGATTGGACATGTGCGCAGATGCTGCACTAGATTCACTGCATTCAACGTCACCTTTTCTTCCCCGGCGCACGCCTGTCGGCCACACAGACTTGACATAATCTCCTTTTCGCAGCATTCACGAGCGCTACTTCCCAGCCCGGGTTCAGCACAGGGGCCAAAAGAAGGTACCTTGGCATCGGGCTCACCTGCGGCAGCTTGGCCTCAAGATGGCAGATGATCATCCGACTAGTGGCCATGCTCGATTCTTCAAAACACTAAGCCGATTATCAAGCCACCTTGTCTGGCTGGGTGTGCGAGCTGATGTGTCCAAGCATGTGCAATGTTGCGAGGTATGCCAACGTACAAAGGCCCCTCGTCAGGTACCTCAACGCCTGATGAGCAGCCAGTAGGCGGCTGTTTCAATGAAAGAACTCAGTGTGGACCTAGTCGTACCACTTCCCCCTTCAACACACAAGTATCTCCTTGTTGCCATTCACAAGTTTACAAATTTTTTTTAGCTGTTTCCTCTGCGTACGGCAACGAGAAAAATATTCTGGACTGCATGGTTCAAGTTGTTTGTCGGCACGGAACTCTCGCAATATCCATGACAACGGGAGCACAGTGAGGCGCGGCCTGATGAAGAATTGGGGCATAAAAGGTCGAAACTGTGGGTCCTGCACACCACTCGGACAAATAGTGGAGCGCCACAATGGCCCAGTAAACGTGTGCCTCTGGGCTATTGCACAAAGCAGAGGCTGAGACCAGCATAGCCCCGAGATTGCTTTAGCCGTACGCAAAGGTAAAAGTCTTGTCACGGGCTACACCTTGCGTTCCTCTGTTATAGCTGTGAACTTAGAACCGCATGGGAGACAACAGACTGCAGACAGGACGCAGAAGAACTTGGAACAGAGTAATATGCCTTTGAAGCTGAGAAAAGTCGCCGCCATCGCGAAGCTCTTTCCTTTAATAAGACGCACCTGGCAGTCGCCTGACAAAAACAGAACTCCTGCTATGACCCACACCGCAGGCAAGTCACAATTCAGCAGACCAGGCAGCACAGATAATTGGTCTAATATTGCAGCAGGATGGTTTCATCCTGGTCCTTCGTAGGGCCGGCCTTTGTCAATACGGTTGCTATGTTGGGCCAATTACCTGTGCTGCTTGGGAGCGAGTCCTGTTTCTCCTTGGTCGGCGCACGATCAGCGACGCTGCCAAGAGCATATCAGCCAATATTCTATTGCGGCGCGCAGGCTCTAACCATGTGGCTAGGTGCACAGGGGACAACTTTGCCCTGAAGGAGCCCACAACTGGGCGCCACCATGGCACTGTCCATGCTGACCACTTCACACTCTACCACTCGGAGGGACAGGTCTCGCCGTCCAGTTCACACATTGAGGGAGGCGCCGACCTCTTAGGATGGCGTGGAGGCAGAGGGTCTTCTTCCGTGTGACGTTACGAGAGTTCGTTAGTGGGTCGCCAAGAACACGTCGTACTCAAATGGGATATCTCTCGCGATGTCGATGCAGCTACAGTCACTCTTCCTGAGCCCTAGGGTTTAGAAATAACTATGGTCATGTAAATAAATAGGTGGTAGAAATTAGCAAAATCTAATTGGAATATTGGTGGCCACCCGCCGCGGTGGCTCAGTGGTTAGGGCGCTCGACTACTGATCCGGAGTTCCCGGGTTCGAACCCGACCGCGGCGGCTGCGTTTTTATGGAGGTAAAACGCTAAGGCGCCCGTGTGCTATGCGATGTCAGTGCACTTTAAAGATCCGCAGGTGGTCGAAATTATTCCGGAGCCCTCCACTACGGCACCTATTCTTCCTTTCTTCTTTCACTCCCTCCTTTATCCCTTCCCTTACGGCGCGGTTCAGGTGTCCAAAGATATATGAGACAGAGACTGCGCCATTTCCTTTCCCCAAAAAACCAATTATTATTATTATTATATTGGTGGCTGAAAACCATAAAGCAGACAGCTGACATAAGGTTAGAAGTGCAGGAAGACGCATTTAATGAAAATGGCTAGGTTTAATAACAACTTACAGCGCAGTTAAACGAAAATAAAGAAAAAAAGCGAAGAATGATGGCCACTGCCAACACCCTGATTCAAAGGGGATGCTCCAACCTACCTTCCTTCCATCCATCCATCCATCCATCCATCCATCCATCCTTCCATCCATCCATCAATCCATCCATCCATCCATCCATCCATCGATCCATCCATCCATCCATCCATCCATCCATCCATCCATCCATCCATCCATCCATCCACCCACCCACCCACCCACCCATCCTTGCATCCATCCATCCATCCATCCATCCATCCATCCATCCATCCATCCATCCATCCATCCATCCATCCATCCATCCATCCATCCATCCATCCATCGATCCATCCATCCATCCATCGATCCATCCATCCATCCATCCATCCATCCATCCATCCATCCATCCATCCATCCATCCATCCATCCATCCACCCACCCATCCTTCCATCCATCCATCCATCCATCCATCCATCCATCCATCCATCCATCCATCCATCCATCCATCCATCCATCCATCCATCCATCCATCCATCCATCCATCCATCCATCCATCCATCCATTCATCCATCATCATAATCATCAGAATGAGCGGATGCAGCGGGAGGAAGGGAGACGAGTGGAATAAAGGCTTTTGGCGTGGTAGCCCATGCGTTTTGGAGTTCTGTCAGTGTGTCACCGCGCAAGTGTAACAGTATGTACTCACGCCGGTGTTAAACTGGTCGCCCAGCACGCGTAAGAAGCCCGACAGCTGGCACGAGTTCGCATTCAGGCGCGGCAGCGCGTCGATGCACGCCTGTATAACATAGGGCATCGTGACGCTCATTTTCATCCTGGTGATACAGTGTGGGTGCCGACTCCAGTTCGACGCCGCGGTCTTAGCAAGAAGCTCTTGAAATGCAACTTTGGACCACGCTGGTTGGTTCACCGTTGAGACGATTGAAATTGCGAAGTGCTACATATTCTAACGCGGCCTCCAGACAATTGTCTGGAGGCCCCGTGCTCGCGTTGCTCACGTGGTCCGCCTCAAAGCGCACTGTGACCGCTAGGTGCTTATGTTCTATATGCGCTCAACACATGTTTCTCTGCTTCAGTTGTGCCTTGCCGCGCATCTGGACGAGGCGCTTTTCAAGAGGGGAGCATTTGTGCTCTCTCGCCTTCCTGCTTTCTGCTGGCGCGAATCGACGGGAAAGGGAAGAGGATTTGGGAGAATCGGTCGTGAGCTGCGTCGCCACCGCTTCGCCTCGCTCTGGCTCTTGTTGCTGTTTAACCTGCCGTCCCGGTGTTTCACTTTTTTAAGTGTTTCTACATCCCGTGGCAAAGTAGGGTAGCAAGCTGGCAATACATACAGTTCAGGATCATGGCTACGCCACCAGAGTGGATAGGAGTTAGGAAATATTCAGAGAACCTTACACGCAACATTTGGGGATAAAAGTTTCACTGAGCTAGGCAACGGCATAGGTAAGCTTTTCGCTCTAGCCGCGGGCACGATGAAGGCGGCGCGGCTGCTCTGCACTCACGCTTCTTAGGTTGTGGCTCTAACGAGGCCCTCCTAGCACCAACCTCTACCGACGCAGTAGTTCAGGAAGTTCCCTGAGCACGTTGTCGCTGCCGCCGCTCTCCGAAGTGCGATATTTTCGTCGCCCGTCGTTCATTTGCGTGGGTACGCCGCTGAGTGGGTACGCCTTTCGGCGGTGAGCAGAACTGGGCCTTGCGGGTGGCTACCCTCTCGAATGCGTAGAGTGTTTACCGCATCGCCCGAGTGTTCTCTACCACGGCAGCTGCTGCGCCATCTTAAGGTGCTGGATTTTGGGTTTGCTATTTTGTTTCCTCGACTGCCCGCAGAAGGAATATAGACTTGAATTAGAGTTTACCAAGCACTTAGCTTCTAAGCTGCAGCCGTTCGGGGAACAAACACAGAACTGATTAGAGCGGCCCACGTGGACGACGGCACCCCTGGCTCCAGCTGTGGGCTGAATCGGCGCGCGTGCATTGGATTTAACACTTAAGTCTGGCACCTTGAGATTCAGATCTCTCTTATTCTCGCTTTGCAACTGAGGGCTTCATTGAATCTAGTTTCAAGTTTTCTTCCCGCCTGACCGCCATTGTTTTCTTGTTTCTGTTTTTATCTTTCGCTCCTCATCAATGTTTTGCCTTCTTTCAATCTGCTGGCAACAGCGTCCCTCCATTTGCTCCCCCTACTTCTTCACTTAGTCCTATCTCCGCTCCGCCATTCCTTTCACTCGCGGCTGCTTCGATCTGTGACTTAGGACGAGAGTTATACTTGAATGATTTCAGGTATTTAATTATATTTTGTCTCAGTTTTTAATTATTGATTAATTTGCTCAAAAGGTAATTTATGTGGTATTTCAGTCACTGTTTTTCTGTAATCTATTACTGGTAATCAATTACATTTTTCAAAAGGCTATCTGGGCGAAGCGTTCGTGACGATGTGATTGCATCAAATAGATTAGCAGCGCACGAAGATGGGCATGGCTGCCTGAAGTATTGCGCTTTTTGATGTGTTCCTTCCTGGTGTAGCTGTGCTTGCTATTGATGGTTCATGCAATTGCCATATATCTAATTGCTTGTAATAAACAAACTGCATTTTCCTTGGCCTGCTAGAAACAGCGCCAAAATGGCGTGGTCGATAAGAAGAAGTATTTGCAAGACGGGCGCTGAGTATTAACTGATTTATTTAGCCTCAAAGGGACATATTTTAAAGGTACTACCATCACACGTGCACACTATATACTACAGGACCAAGCGATAACCCTTATTTCTCCTTATAGTACTAGCTTACTAACAGAACACGGCTCAGCTCTGCAGAGTAAAAACAAGAAAATCTATATGAATTGCGCGTATAACCAGTAATAGAAACATAACCTGTGTTTATCAACGAAGATTTGTATATCTCCTATTCAGGCGGCGTCACAAGAAAAAAGCGAAAAGGCAGAAACAAAGAACCAGTGTAACAGAGAAAACCCTTCTGAGCAAAGCAGTGTCAAAAATCAAAAAAGGCGTTCCTAGTCAAAGGGTAGTCAAGATATATGAAAATCGCAGAAAGGACGGCAGGAATCGCCTTCCACAAAAAGAAAAAAGAAACAGCCTTCACGTGTCCGTCTAGACATCGTAGCTCTTTATCAAACAATAAAACCGAGGATGTGCTCACACACTTCTCCCCCGCTGTGGAAATGAGAAAAGCTTGGGTAATCTCTCACTCCAGTTTGTGTTTGGCATATCCAAGAAATTTGATTTAGTTCAAGAGTGGTTTACAACTACAGCTGTTACAAAGGTATGCGAAGAAACCGCCTGATTTGTTTTTTGTGTTAACGTTGTGTTATCTGTCCCTGTCTTGGTAGCATCTTTTCTTTTTTCCAATTTAAACAATATTTCAGGTGAAGGAGATCTTACATATAGGTTTGCTCCTGCATTTAGTGCACTTGGTGACGTGCTCCTCAGAGCGTGGTTCGTACTTTCAATCATCAAGCACTGCTCATACCTTGCGAAGCTTGTAACGGCGAGAGAAAACCCCGTATGTAATGACAATTTTCTATCTTAAAATTGTGCCACAACCTGTGGAAATACGAAATAACCTGGCTGTTCACTTCAGGCTTGGCTTTTCTCTCTCTGGTTGTTGATTTGTAGAGCAGGCTTTCTCAAATGCTGGAGAGAATGGATTTTGATATCCAGCACTAAGCAGGCGAGCCACTTGGTCATCGAAGCTTTGACTCGAAAGGTGCGGTCAAGAATTATTCACAGGTGCCTGAAGATCAGTGTTAGCTGCAGCCCGTTTTATCAAGTTAGAGTGAACGCTATAGAAAAGCCGTGCACTTTCCTTAAACCATTCAGCATGCTTCCGACTCGGCAAACGTAACGAGGACATCTATGAACTGTACCGCGATGTCATCAGGACACTCACAGCGAACTTAAGTCCACCTGAAAATGTGCTCTAGATGCATGCGGTTTCAATAGTGGTAGTCACCTTGCTGTCAGGTTGTACATCTTGTAAGAACGCTAAGTAATCATCTAAGCAGTGGTACACTTTCCTAACAAGTAGGCCAATAAGTTTTATTTAATTGTTTGACAATCGCTGACACGCATATCTCGCACAGCACTAGAGAAACTGAGGAACTGTGCACATTCCGGACTTCTGAACGTAAATCTGACCACCAAAGCTCATCTCGGTCGATTCTAGCGAGAGCTGAAGTATACACTTAAACTTATTGGAAAAAATCGCGATGAATCACAGAGGTCGTAGAAACTGGCATCGAAGCACTGCGAAACTGTGAGCTGGTGAGCAACGTCTTACCTTCCAGTGCTAACTTCGAAAGTGCTCAGTGCAGCGACGGATGTCGTCACAGATTGCAAAATCAGCGGTGACAGTTTTGGAAAACAAGTCCACTTGACATATACAAACCTGCAAAAAAATATCGCGCAAGCCGCACTAGTTTACAGTAGTTTGTTTACAGTCAGTTTGTATTAGGACAATCAAGTTTGAAGATAAGCAACAGTGTAAACGCCGATTACTTCTCTGTAAATTTAGGTTACTTTGCAGGGGCGGCAGCTCACCACTGTAATCAGTTATATTTCAGATAGAGTAACAATAATTGTAATCAGTTACTTGTTTTCTGTAACGTGTAGAAGACTGCTTTGTACAGATTTGGAAAGGAACCATCGATTTAAGGAGCCAAGAAACTACAACTATCCGGAACAATTTTTAAGCCGTCGCGCAGCCACGACAATTCAAGACACGTCTGGTCGCATATCCCGTCACAAATTAAATGACAAAGCCGAATGCCGACGGCTTTGTGAGTGAACAAACAAAATGTGAAAATATTGGTGGCAGTAGTGAAGCTCTCCTTTATATCTAACCATTAAAGGGAATTCCAAGAATCCCTCATAGTATACAGATTTAAGCAGTAACATGTGGTCTGAATGAAAAATTTGGTCCAATGGCTCATCTCCAGCAGGTTTTCGGTTCACTCCCTCCTACTGTTGCGCCTGTCGACGCCGGATGCCAAGTCAAGAAGTCTCAGCCAGGAATGCTCCTCTTTGCAAAGCACACTAGCATATATCGCTGGAACCTGTCGAACACAAGCAGAAGTTTTGTGCCGCGCCAATCCACCCCCTCCCCCCCGCCTTCCCCCCTTCTGCTTAATCAAGAAATATCTTCGCATCTATACCGCTTGCTCGGATCGTGTCGATCGCCAAACGCCCACATTCGTGTGCGAGATCTATTTTTTTTTGGCACGTGACGCTGTCGCGTGTTCTTATTTCTTTTTCTCTGCCCGTCTTGCACCGTTATTCTTCTTTTCTCTGCTTACTGTGTACTTAGCTAGCCTAGAGAAGGGCAGAATCATTACACAGTGGGACCTCTCGCGGCTACTAAACGGCTGCTCCTGTAGATTACGCAAGGCTAGCTGCCCGCCAAGGCGGTCGTTTCTTACACGCACGCTGGTGGCCTCCCTTACGTAGGACAATGTCGGTCGGTTCGCCCAAAATGCAAAGCAGCGGTTACAATGCGGTTTCTTGCTTAGTATGACGAAGTCACTATAATGAAATATGTTAGCTGTCACTAGAGGACTTTTTCCGATGTCGCGAGATCAGCTCGTGCGCTAATCACAACCGAGTACCATCGAGCTTTATTCTAGCATGAGTGACACATTAATGAAAAATCCAGAGCGGCAAGGCAAATTATTGGAATGACTAGAAAAATGAATGTAAGTGACGTGAACAAAAATGTGGAAATTCATGCTGCCTTGGCGGCGTAGAGAACGACAGTTGCGTTACTAAAAACGTGTTCGAGTGATATCACGGCGTCTGTTTTCCAAAAAGAAGCATATCACGCTTCTTCCTTGTGCTGCTAACAACCTAGCCGACTGTTCTCGCTGCAGTTACTCAAGGGCACGTAGCAGTCCGCCAATGAGATTGTAAGGGTTGTTCTGAGTACCACTGCAGGAATTTTGTTAGCAGAATTTTAGTTCATCTTCAAAGCGTCAGACTGCAGCTGCTGGTACTGAACTCCCGGACACACTTTATTCCAGGCCTTCATGTTTGCACCAATGAATTTGAAAGTTATGTTATCCGGAATTTTTTGGGTTGCAACTTACGGAGCAATCATAAATCTCGCCGAAGGAAGTGATCATGGTTTGTCTTTCACCGACAGTAAGTATCCCTGTGTCTAAAGCATACTAGCCTCTTTGTCTTAACATAAAAATGAGATGTGTATGACTTACAAAGGGTTTAAAATGTTCCCTATATGAACGGGTAAATTTCGTCACTCAGTAATTAGGTTTCTATCTATTGCCAGATCTTCTGACCTCTGCGCAATTTTAAAAGGCACAGTGGTTTACGACATATCCCACTCCACAAATAACATATCTACGAGCTTCACAGAAGGCAAAGCAAGCAGCCCGCACTGAGGAGTAGTATTAAAATCCCGCCAAAATTACTGGTCCGTAGGCAATAAATCAAGAATTAAGCACTTGGTTTTATAAGGGAGTTATTTACGAAGCACTGTCGAATATTAATTTTGTCGCCAAATTAATACCGACTAAAATGTAAGGTAAAAATACTATAGCTTGTGGACTACAGTCTGCAACCCGTGTAAGCTTTGCCTTGCTCAAATATTGTTGATAAACAGAATTTTTCATTCTATTGTACATTCACGTTTGGCAGGCCGCCGGGAACATGTTTAATGTGCGTGAACCAGAAAAAAAACGCAGAAGCATCAATGTGTTTCTGTTTTATTTGGCAAGAGCACGTTTAGTTTTTCTATCAGTAAAGAGAAAATGCGGTCACAAAGTGCCTCATAATCAATGTTATCCAGCATGCATAGCAGAAAAGGTTTGCTGTTTAAATTGATTGGTTCTTTGGTTTTCTTTAACTCTTTCCTTACTATAAACTGAAAAAAGGAGCGAAGTTAAAAGCGGTTAAAGAGTAGGTTAAGGTGTTCTTGCCCTCGCTTAACTTCCATTTGCAAGCAGCGAAGAACCGCTCTTATTTCATTTTGCAACGGCAGGAGTGTGCAGCACTGACCTCGTCATCTTTTTTTTTACGAGCGACGTAGAAGCATAAATTCTGTGGGCTTTTTGTTTTAATAGCGCAAACTACGATCATGCCTTATGATGCCAAGACGGTTAAGATCGGCCATCTACTTAATTTTCAGTGTGGGTTGTAGGGAAACGACAAACAATATTGCTCGAATCGAGTGAGCTGCTCGTGACGGTACTCACCTATCGAACAATAAAATAGGACAGTGGCGTCAGGATTGAAAAGGCGCCGCAGATATGCAGGTGAAAAATCGCAGAAAAGCAAAATTGTATTAGACTAGGCATATTGTATAAAATATGTTTTACGCAAAAGAACATGGAGGAGGCGCCTATTAAAATTAAAATTTTTGAATTGAAGCTAAAAGTTACTGAATTGTTAGGAAGAATTGTATAATATATACGCCATGCTCTGAACAACTAAAAAAGAAGGAGAAATTAAAGAGAACGTTCGCAGCACTTTTATTCAAAGGTTTGCAACGAACGTCATGACGCCGACAATTGAAGGTTTTTTTTATTTTTCTGTGCATTACACGACAACAGTGTAGTTTTTCCTTTTAGCTTCATTGTTTCATCTTTTGAAACTTGTGTAATATGCGTTCGTATCTTGATTACTTAAAACGATGAAAAATCGTACTACATAATGAAATCAAAGTTATCAAAGCCGGCTCACCACGCCCAATCGCGGGAAAAAGCCTCTCGGATATCTTTTCTATTAACCCTGTCCTGTGTCAATTGTGCCACTTTCCCCCGCAAACTTTCTATTGCCATCCGTCCACCTAAGTTTGTGCCGCCTCCTGCTACGCTTACCTTCCCTTGGTATCCAGTCCGTTACCGCTAACGACTATTGGTTATCTTTCCATTGAATTATATGTCCTGTCCAAGCCTATTTCTTCTTGTTGATTTCCACAAGGGTGTCATTAGATCGCGTTTGTTCCCTCAGCCACTCTTCCCTCTTCCTCTCTCTTAAAGTTACACCTTTCCATAGCTCTCGGCAGCGTTCAGAATTTAAATGGAACGGTTTTCGTTAGCATCCATGTATCTGCAATATTGGTGAGCACTTGTAAGATAAAGCTGTTATATACATTGGTCTTCAGGTATATAGGTAGGCCATGCGCGCAGGCTAGACATGTTTTGCGGTGAACACAGCATGTATACGGGAGGCTAGAGCCATAAACTTCAAGAATTTTCGCAAGAGGCAAGTGCTCTTGATAGGCTTCCGGCTAATGCGCTGTGAGACAAGATGCTGGAGACGGTGCGAACGTTTGGTCTTCGTATAAATAATTTTTTTTGCAACCCTCCTGAACGAGCAGCAACATCGTGCAACTATAATGTGCGGCTATCGCATTCAAAGGAAATGCAAAAACTACAAAAGCCCAAGGTCATCTAGGTAACGCGGCTCGCCTGCCTTACCTAGTCATTACCTTCTTGTGTTTTGTTTTTGACTAAAATAAATTCAAAATTTTTTACCGTGCGATAATCCTACCAGTCCTACAACCCCTCAGTTCTGCTGCGGCTGGGCTTGATGTTTGAAGCTGCGATTCTTATCATTCCAGAAAATTGCGAGATAAGTGTTAATGGCATGTCCTTCAGACTAACACAAGGCCAAGCCGCCCTTGTTTCGTCCTGCGTCCGATACATCTGTGATGTGAAAAACAGGGCGGTTACGCTTCTTGGGTAAGTTTGTTTAGTTTCACTTTGAAGTGTTTTATACACACATTAACACACAGCATACGCTTAAC
>JARKHS020004337.1:177500-425000 GCA_030143305.2 Amblyomma americanum
GTTAACAGGGGGTAAATAGCATTTTCGAGATCGTGTCTCCTTGCCTGACGCCCTTTTTTATTGGGATTTTATTACTGACTTTAAGGAGGACTATGGCAGCAGTACAGTTTTCATGTGTATCTGCCAGTATTTTTACATAAGGCTCATCTACACCCTGATTCTGCAATGCCTGTAAGACTGGTCGGGTTTCCACGGAGTCAAATGCTTTCTCATAATCAGCGAAGGCTATGTATAGGGGTTTGGTGATATTCTGCGCATTTCTCTACCGTCTTATTGATAGTGTGAACATGATTTTTTGTGGAATATTCTTTACGAAAGCTTATGTGATCGTTAACGATATTGAAATCATTCTTGTGGTGTAACTGGCCGAACAACATCAGTTGAGACAGAAAACAGGCTTCTCTGTACATAAGACATTAACCATCGAAAAACAGTCTTTGGTAACGTGCCCCAAAATAAGATGCATAGCGTTATGGCTCTTACAGCCTGAGGCTTTTATAATACTGGGAGAAATATTTGCATTGGATTACATTTCAATGCTTTGTTTTTTATTAACGCAGGTGTCCACCTCCAGAAAGCATGTATGAGGAATATGATACAGGAATGGACGGTGACTGGCCGAAGTGTTGCATGGCTAAGTAAAGCAACAATTCCATTTCAATGGGCGGGTAATAAAAGAAATGAGTTTATTGTTTCATGGCCTATTGCAGATGGAAGATCCTCATGACTTGGCAAAGTGCAAGTACGCTTTATAATAAAACCTACGTTTCTAGCTGTGCAGTAGTATTGATTATTGTGCATTAATTTTTGGTGTGCTCCTTGGTGCTAATATCTGGAACTGCAGAAGTGATCATTTTTAAAGCTTCCGTTGTAAGGCAACAATTGGCCACAGAAAATACAACGCACCGACTCCGTACGCATTGGAGCTTTATCTTGAACTTGAACAAGCTACTATTCTCATGCTTATAAGCTCCAAAGCATGAAAATATCCAGTCTGGGGAGCTCTTATACCTGCGTCTTGGAAGCAGGGGAACTCTGAGCAAATTGAGATGGTCAGTGGAGATCACACTGTAATTCTGGTTCTTCCTGTGAACAACTAGATTTTAGAAACTTTCATCTTAAAACTCGATTAAGAAGAGACTAGCTACACGAAGTTCATAATGAATTTTAGCACGAATAAGATATATTTGTCTGTCATTCGTAGTCAAAAGGAAGGCATATTTAACATCGACAATGTCTTCAGATCCGGCGAAAGTGCCAGATTTATTTACCAGAAGCCGGCAGCAGGAGAATGTTGAAAGGGACGCATACATAAGCAACGTGTCGTCCAGTCACAATGCCTAGATATTGCAGCTGTTTCATGCAGGCGTCAGTAATTACATTGGCAGAATATATATCTTGTGTTCTGGCGATTTGGCTGGTCCATGGAAACAATTGTGCGCGATGCATAGTGACGTCAAAAACAGGTACACAGCGAACAAAATTGAAAAGACAACCAACACTGTCAAGCCCACACCTCCACCTGGAGGTATATTTCTCAACTTAAATAAACGGAATGGAAGAGAAGCAAATACGATGACAAAGATGTATAAATTTACACGCGCACTGGTTCGAATGTGACCACTGAATTCAAGCTGGATGAAATTCAAAAGCTGGCTCTTATCTATGCAGAGACCAGCTGCCATGCACAGCACGCTTTAATGATATTCTAGTTTAAGGATCAGACGAAAGCTTCAGAGGCAGCAACGCAAGAAGTGACCTTTATTCCGGAATTCAGCGTGCGGCCATATATTGCGCTGAATTCTGATAAAAAAAAGTCATTGATGGTGCCGCCAAGCCAATGCGTACCATTCCTTTCTCCTTAATTTGAACATAATGCGTTTTTTCGCGACCATTGTAAAAGGTTGATTGCGATAAGTCAGGTGAAAGTCCTATGCGAATATTTCTATGCAGTAAGCCGGCTCGAATTGTGCCATGTTGAACCCATAGTGATGCTTGAAGGCTGTGCTGGCGAGAGTTCTATCTCATGCTGTGGTGTCGGTTGCTCTCTTGAAGTGGCGTTCTGTAAGGATGCATGCTGGAGCTCTACCCCAGCAGTAGCACTAACCAAGGAGCCACCACAAGAACGTTTTTGAGGATATTGGTATAGCGTTCTGTATACTACTAGTATATCGAGAGAGCTCAGTATGAGCTCTTTTGGTGACGTCCGAATGAAGTGATGTCTTCAGGGTTTAAGTCCACCTGGGCCTCAAGTGGTCGATATTCACGAAACGCAAACGGGTTCCAACTGTGACTGCAAATGTAGCATCGCTTACTCGTTGTATCAGGAAAGATTCCTGTCACGACAGCTTTACCCTCTGGCAGTATTTAAGAACAAGCTTTTCCAGGTTCTTATTGTGGATCCCTTCCTCGGCCGCCGTTGAGATGGGTGGCGCATCGGTTTGACGACAACTCAATTCCTGCACTAAGCTTGTCTTCGAGATCCAAAGCTTTAATTTATGTTCTCTTTAAAAGAACAAACATCTCAGCCGGTGGTCATCCCATTAAAGAATTTTGGGCGTTCCTTTGCGCAAGAAACAAACATATATGTCACTGATGCAGGATTGTGTGTTCGCCTGTTAGGTTGCCGTTAAGCCCTCATTTGAGCAGAGGCTTAAGTACTGTGAACTACCCGCTATACTGCCATTTTCGACACAGCATGGTAAGAAGGTGTAGACTTATGTCGAATCCTTTGGCAGTACCTGATATCGGAGAACGCCTGCGTGTTTTACTAACTGTCATTATGGCTGACCAGTTCCTTCGCCCTAACCATACCCTGCAAAAATATCTTTGAGACGGTGGATTGTTTTTTAAGTCGTTGTGGCGCGGACACGCTTCAGTTCCAATGCCTTTGACTAAGAACTTAGGAGAAGAACGAAGTTTGAGCAATTCGCGATATCAATGTGATGTCAAAGAAATGAGCTTTTGTTGAAAGAAAGTACTGGTGCAGTAACACCACTGCTGCAACTGGTCATGGCCTCTGGTCGCCATGGCGAGAGTCCCAAGCTTAACCTGTTGCCACCCGCTAGATGTTGTGTCATGTACGAAACTGCTGCCTATTTTCGGGAGCGTGTCCACTCAATGATTTGTCCGCTCTTGACTTGGTGGAGATGCCTGCATCCTCACCCTTGACACTGGCCTGAAGAACCGAGTTCGCACGGTACGCACTTGAATGAATAAGCAGAGCTAACATCCCCGGCCCTTCCGTCCTCCAATCATGTGCACTGGCACTCTGAGTCCACGAAAACCTGCCATCTTTAGCGGTACCAGCGACCAATAATTAAAGGACAAGTTATCGGCATTGGAACTTTTGAGTCGGCGTTCTCAAGCTCCGAGGGGTATCTTTCATCTAAGTGGGCTCGTTTGACTTTAGTACCACAACATTTAATCAGAAATTATCGCCTGAGACGTCTTCAAGACAATTTGTGTTAAGGCAATTCGGCCGCCCCGCAGTCCGCAAATTTCGTGCAGAGTACCGTCTGCAATCAGCAGTGCAGCAAGGCTTTCAATGCTCACAAGTTGCATTGACGACGTCGTAGAATTTTGCAAGCGCATCCAGCTAACAATAAAAGAGAAAGGTAACATCTGGCAAGTATTGAAGAGGGATTCCTGACGGTGTCTTTAATTAATCTTCTCGCAGAATCCAGTTATCATCGCGACTGTCTCAGAACTGTGTCCGACTTACGTCGAGCTGCAGCATGTTTTTTTACGGACTGGCTTGAGCGCCGCAGTCATGATGTTGCCGTAGACATTCAGCCCCTATGCACCTCCACAGAAATCAAGAATATTGTGCTGCATGAGTATGCTCGTCTGCTTTCTGTGGTGTCCTGTGCACAAGAGTCAACATCTTTCTCTGCTTCGGAGGTACGGTATGGAATCTACCGAGAGGATTCGGTGACTTTGCCTTGAGACCCACCGGCAGCTCCTGAAACTGACTGGTTGCCGTTTGCTGATGCCGTCATAACTGCCCCTGGCCCGTCGCTCCACCTCTGAGTCACTCGGATATCTTCCACACGAGTACAGCTCTGGCTGTACCAAGAGGCTCTGCCGAATACGTGGCTAGCTCAGCCGCCTCACCGGCGTAAATTTTATGCTTCGGCCGTGATGCGCTCGCCACGACAAACGTCTGCTCGCCCTTTGTCTCCGCTCCTGCTTCATAGCGCGCATCGTACAACCGCCCAATTAGGTTTCTCGGCAGCAACCTCGTAAACTTCGCACACAACGACCAACGCCGCATGCCGATTTATGCCGTTGCATCATCTGCGGCGGCTTATATGTCACCTCAGACCCCGGTTCAGCTGCTGCTTTCATCGCAGCCTACTGATAAACCGGCGTTCCCAACTGGTTGCTTTGTTCCACATTGTCGCCAATTCATCTCATTCATGCGCCGATGACCACCTGTACCAAGCCACGAAACTAAAGATGCAGTTGACTAGGCACGATATGCACATTGGCCGGAGTAAAAAAGTTTTCGTCTTTCTACCACGAACGTTGCTGCCGCCATTGTTGAAGCTTTTTCCTCACTTGCACTCCTTGACGTGCTGTCGACGTGTCTGAAATAAGAATAAAAAGTATATAAAAAGTATCATCGTCATCACCATCTTCTTCAGCCTTACTACATTCACTGAAGGGCATAGGCCTGTCCCATGTCTCTCCAATTAACCATGTCCTTTGGCAGCTGCATCCACTCTTTGCCTGCAAACTTCTTAATCTCATCTACCCACCTAAGCTTCTGCCGCCTTCTGCTGCGCTTACTGTCTCTTAGAATCCATTCCGTTACCCTTAAGGACCAGCGGTTATCTGGCGGTTGCCTTACATGCCCTGCCTAAGCCCATTTCGTCCTCTTGATTTCTACTAGGATGTCGTTAACCCACGTTTGTTTCTTCACCCGCTCTCCTCGCTTCCGGTCTCTTAACGTTACACCTGTCATTTTTCTTTCCATTGCTTGCTGCGTTGTCCTTTGCTTAAGCCTAACTCTTTCCGTTAGCTTCCACGTTTCTGCCCCGTAGATGAGTACTGGCAAAATACATCTGTTGTACACTTATATCTTCAGGGAAATAGGTAAACTGCCATTCATGATCTGAGAGAACCTGCCATATGCGCTCCACCCAATTCTTATCCTAATAGTTATTTCCCTATCATGGCCCGGATTAGCTGCAACTACCTGCACTAAATAGACGTATTCCTTTACCACTTCCAGCCCCTCGCTGCCAATTATGACCTGTTGTTTCCTTGCTAAAATGTTGAGCATTATTTTGGTTTTCTGCATGCTAATTTTTAGATCCAGCCTTCTACTCTGCCTGTCTAACTCATTGATCATGATTTGCAGTTCACCTTCTGACTGACTCAGCAAGGCAAGGTCATCAGCAAAACGCAGATTACATAGGTATTCTCTATTTGCTCTTATTCCCGACTGTTCCCAATTCAGGCCTCAGAAAACGTCATGTCAACAGGCAGTGAATAACATTGGCGAGATCGTGTCTACCTCCCTGACGCCCTTCTTTATCGGAATTTTATTGCTGACTTTATGGAGGACTAAAATATATTAGCTGTGCAGTTGCTTTGTATATCTTCCAGTATATTGAAATAAGGCTCTTCTCCACCCTGATTACGCATGGCTGTATGACTGCTGAGGTTTCCAATGAGTCGACTGCTTTCTCGTAATCAATGTAGGCTATATATAGAGGTTGGTTATATTCTGCGCTGTTATCTGTCACCTGATTAATAGTGTAAATATGATCTATTTTGGAATAACCTTTACGAAAGCTTGACTGATGATTTGGTTTTTTAAAGTCTATGGTTACCCTGAATCTATTAGCGATTACATTAGTAAATATGTTGTAGGCAATGGGCAGTAAGCTGATCGGTTTGTAATTTTGCAAGTCCTTGGCGTCTCCCCTCTGAAGAATTAAGACAAAATTTGCATTCTTCCAAGCATTTGGTATGGTGGAGGTCATAAGGGATTGCGTATACAGGGTGGCTAGTTTTTCTAGCACGGTCTCCCCTCCATCCTTCAACAGATCTGCTGTTACGTGATCCTCACCAGCCGGTTTTCCGCTTTCCATTGCTCCAGAGGCTTTCTTTACTTCCTTTTTTGTTACTGGGGAATGACGCATTGCTGTACGCTACTGTCTCTCATTACCACACTGATTACAATGGCTACTGTACAAAGTTGTGTAGAACTCTTCGGCTACATTAACTATCTTAACCATATTGCTAATGACATTGCCCTCCCTGTCTCTTAACGCATACATCTGGTTTTTACCTATGCCTAGTTTCCTCTTCACCGCTTTTAGGCTACCTCCGTTCTTTAGAGCATGCTCGATTCTCTCGATATTAAACTTCCTTATGTCGGCTACAATGCGCTTATTTATTAACTTCGATAGCTCTGTCAGTTATAATCTGTCGGAAGGGTTAGACGCCCTTATGCTTTGGCGTTTCTTAATCAGGTCTTTCTTCACCTGAGATAGCTTTCCGGTATACTGTCGAACTGTCCTACCGCCTTCTTCTGCGCACTCCGTAATGATGGGCATAAGATTATCGTTCATTGTATGAACATCAAGAACGTCTTCTTCAGTTAAAGCAGAAGATCTGTTTTGCAGCGATATTCTGAATTCGTGTACTTTCGGTCTTACCGCTAACTTATTGACTTCCTCTTCAGTAGCTTCTTCCGTTCCCTCTTCAAGTCTAAGGTAATTCGAGACCTTACCATTCTGTGGTCGCTGCAGCACATCTTTGCAAGGACGGCCACATCCTGAACGATGCTAGGTTGAGCGCATAGTGTGAAGTCGATTTCATTTTTAGTCTCACTATTGGGGCTCTTCCAGGTCCACTTCCTTTTTTCTCGTTTGAGGAAGAAGGTATTCATGATCCGTAAATTATTTCTATCTGCGAATTCCACTAATAACTCTCCCCTGCTATTTCTAGAACCTATCCCATAGTCGCCTACCGCGTGGGCACCAGCCTGCTTTTTGCCCACCTTCGCATTGAAGTTGCCTATCACTAGAGTGTAGTGTGATTTTACTTTACTAATTGCCGATTCTACGTCTTCATAGAAACTTTCAACGGTCTGGTCATCATAGCTGGATGGAGGCGCGCAGGCCTGCACCACTTTCAGCTTGTACCTCCTCTTGAGCCTAATTACAATGGCTGCTACCCTCTCATTAATACTATATAACTCCTCTACGTTGCCAGCTATATCCTGATTAATGAGGAATCCCACACCTGGTCCTCGTCTGTCCGCTAATAGGAGATACCACAGTATAAAAAATCAATAAATAAGTATATAAAAAGGAGAGAACTCTCTCCGGCTTATAGCAACGTGCCTCCAACGCTCAGAACTTACACTCAGTGAGTCTCAGCACCAAGTCTTATCTACTTGTCTCTCTCATTTATGACACTTATAGTCCTCTCTTCTTGTAGAAATCGCGCAATTCTCGGCTGAGATTTTTGTCCCGTCACCATGCCTTGATTCACTACATCAGCCCTCACTTTGAACCATCAAAGCCCGTCTTGCGCTCTCTTGTAGCATGCTCGCCGAGACCGATGCTCGCTATCCACCCAAGCCGCGCGTAACTAAGGAGAGCAATATAGTACCCGTATGCGCTTTTCTCGTTCCTCTCAACGCTACTCCTAGCACCTATCCCAGAGTCCTGTTTTTGCCTTCAGATGTTCTTTCCCGCTGCCGCCACGTATCTCTTTTATTCGTTGTCCTTGAAGCGCGCAATGGCGCAAGCTTCTGGGGTTTGCAGGAGGTTTGTTGTCGGCCGTTCTCCCGTTTGCGAACTTGAGTCTTAAGCCTACGCCCGTGCAGCCTGCGGCCCCTTTCAGCGAGGGATTTTTAACTGCTTTCTTCAAAGCGCCCAGGAGCAGCAACGCTATTAGCAGCTTTTTGATCTTCGGTACTATTGCTCACTGTTCGAAAACCATGCCTTAAAAGAAGGAAAGAACTAAGGAGAGATCATGATGTCACATTTTTGAAGCCGCCTCGTATTAGGTAGTTGGCTCGCCTCTCCTCCTCCGTTGTTTCACTCTCCTTGGTTCTTTGCTTCTCCGCCGAGCCTCGGGCACTTCAAGTCGCAAATTTCCCACGGCTCTGGTAGCGCCGTGTCGCATGAAAGTAAAGCTTCTAAAACTATAGTGCGTAGTTGAGCCTACCGCTTGGTTTCGAGACGACCGCGACTTGGAAGAGGTGTGACATAAATCAGCAGTTGTGTTTCACGCTGCAAGTCGCATGCATGGCTTCTCAGTTTATTAAATGAGAATTCTATCGATTGATCTGCATACACCAATCAAAATGTGCTGCGCAACGACCGCTTCCACATCCTCTTCAACAATAAGCTAATTTGGAACATTTCATTTTCTCCTGTTCCGTGGCCATTCAGTACCCTCTTTCCCGTACCGTTTTCCCTCAACTTGCTGGTCTAGGCAAGCCTTGCACCAGCTGACGGACCATTTGGCCTTGGTTACCCTGCCTTGAGACGTCCTTGACATTTAGTAATCCGTTAAAATAAAGTTTTTTCTCTCTCTGTATTGCGTATGTAGCGATGTTTTTCTTTTATTTTTCATTTTGGGCCTATAAATCTTCATCGCTATTAAAAGGAACGAAATGTATCTGGACACACTGGGTGGCTATCTCAGAATGCCAACATTGAACTTTGATTTCTTTTTTGGCATGTCGCCCATCAAAAGTCGTATCCGAGGTACGCTCGGCATTTTGAAGCCCACTGCGATCAAACGTGGTCCACACATACAGAAATATTGCCTGACAGGAAAGCAGCAGCATATCTTGGAAAGTTCCTTCCGGTCTACTTATGCCGCGAAGCAAGAAAACATTTACCTGCCAAATCGGCAAGATCAAATGCAGGGAGGACTAATGGAGAGCTGAGATATATTTGTTGGAATTTAACATTCCTGGGAGTGTTTTTCGCTAGTATAACTTTGGCTTATCTTTATTCTTGTTTCTCTCAAAACTCTCCTTTTTGAAGTATCTTCTCAACTAGAAATCGTAACTTTGCCATGCGCAAAATTTGTATAAAAACTTTGCCAACTTATTATCTATACATCTAGCTATGCAAGGAACCATAAAAAGTGAAACCATGGAATTCGCTTTCTCACTGCTGCACATTTTTTAAAAAGTGCTTACGGAAACTATTACAATAATTATTTTGGCTGGTTGCAGAGCATAAAAAGTGAAACCATGGAATTCGCTTTCTCACTGCTGCACATTTTTTAAAAAGTGCTTACGGAAACTATTACAATAATTATTTTGGCTGGTTGCAGGGCTCTGCAACCAGCCAAAATAATTATTGTAATAGTTTCCGTAAGCACTTTTTAAAAAATGTGCAGCAGTGAGAAAGCGAATTCCATGGTTTCACTTTTTATGGTTTCTTGCATAGCTAGATGTATAGATAATAAGTTGACAAAGTTTTTATAGAAATTTTGCGCATGGCAATATATATATATATATATATATATATATATATATATATATATATATATATATATATATATATATATATATATATATATATATATATAGCAGCCACAGAAAACAAGGAGCAGAGGGGAGTGTTTCTTTTTATCAATGGTGTTGCTCACTGGGATAATAATACCGTTAATGGTCTGTCTTTCAAACACAATTAATTACAAAGCAGAAGAAAAACCATGCCGCCTGTGGGATCTGAACCCACAATCTCTGAATTTTGTGTCCGGTGCTCTACCGAGTGAGTTACTGCAACGGCTGTCTAATGTCATGCTTTCAGGGGTGTTTATGTTTGCGTGTAGCCAAAAGTTGTGTAACCAACCCGCCGCTACCCTCGTTCTTAGCGGTGGACGTAGGACGTCCTATTTTGCAGCGAGTGCGATGTGGAACTTCATCGAACGATGAGGGAGGAAGCCTTGCGAGAATCCTCTTATGCTGCCTATGGCATTAAGGCTGCCAGAAGCAACACCCTCGTTAAGCTACTTAGCAGGCAAGGTAAGGGAAATGAGGAGCTTCTTTGATGTACATATGAAGGAAGCCAACAGTCACCGAAGCCAAGGTGCATAAGACAATGTTTCTCTTGTTTTTTTTTAATTTGTGGAGCTGATCAATACGATAAAAATTATGTGATTAGTTTGCGGCTTACAAAAAAAATTATTTTAATATAAAAAATACAACCGTACAGCCGGTGGGATCCTAAGGTCGAGCGTTCGGATACCACCGGCGGCATGGTTATATTTATTGTGCTTTATGATTCATTGCGTTTAAGCGGCAGACGAATCACAGTATTTTTCTTTTTCTAAGAGAAACATTACCATATGCACTCCGGTGGCTGTTGGCTTACTTCATATGTATGTCAAACGAGCCAATTATTTCCCTTTCTTTCTTTGATAATTATGTGTATAGAAGATAATGTCACCAGAAATTTAAAATACATAACAGGACCCAAGCAGCACAGGAAATCAGCCCAATACTGCAACAGGATTCTTCAATCCTGGTCCTTTGTAGGGCCGGTCTTTTCCAATAAGATTCCAATATTGGGCCAATTACCTGTGCTGCTTGACCGGACAGAAGTGGTGTTAAAGGCGCAGCAATTTGTGCGAAGCTCTGAATAAACCGGCGAAAGTATGAGCACAGACGTACGAAGCTCTGTATATCACTGATAGAGGTAGCTTCGGGGAAGGCAGCCGCAGCACGAAGTCTGACTGGGCCGAGAAAAACACCTTCCTTGGAGATGACGTAGCCTAATATGGTCAGTTGACGAGCAGCAAACCAGCATTTCTTTAAAGTTGGGTGGCAGGCCGGCGTCAGAGAGGCAGATCAACATGTGCTTCTGGTGTATGAGATCACAATGTCGTCGAAGTAGCAGAGGCACATGGTCCATTTCGGGCCACGCCCCCCAGAATGGCATTCATCATACTTTCGAAAGTCGCACGCGCATTACAAGGGTGGAGAGGTATCATGATAAATTCACACAAGGCGTCATTGTCACAAACGCTGTTTTATGGCAACGGGCTTCTTCCGTGGGAGCTTTCCAGTGCCCCGAAAGTAAATCGAGGGATGAAAACAGTTTGTTCCCCAGGAAACAGCTCATAGCGTCGGGGTTGCGCGGGAGGGAATAGATGTCGTTGAGCATGATCTTAAGGCCGCGGAAATCGACACACATGCGTATGGAGCCATCTCTTTTCTTCACAAGCACCACAGGCGATGCCCAAAGGCTGCTTTAGGTCTGAATGACGCCATTTTTTAGCATTTAGGTAATTTGCTCAATACTCTGGCGCTTAGTGGCAGCCACACGATAGGGGTGCTGGCGCAGTGCCCCGTGGGCACCAGTGTCGATGAGATGGGTGACTGTTGATGTTTGGCCCAAGGAACTGTAGTGGGAGTTGAAGGCAGAACGAAACTGATGAAGGAACGTGAGGAGCTGCGTCTGTTGATGCTGAGAAAGATCGGCGTCGATAGAGCGTTGAAATACTTCGGTTTAACACGGATTGAGCGCTGAAGAATGTGTCGTATCATATCTCCAATCGCGTAAGACGAGAGACTGTATGGGTTGGATACTGCCGAAACCTTCACCAAGGCGCAGAGCGGTATGGGACGAAAATAGGTTACAGACCAGAAGTACTTAGAGGCTAGCGGATACAGTTAGTATGGCGTAAGGTAATAAAAGACACTTGCGGTAGAGAAAAGTACGGGCTGGGGCGAAGAGTACAGTGTACTCTTAAAGAGGGTTGCAAGAGAGGTAAACAAAAACGGAAAAGCGTGGAGGAAGGTCGATGTCGTCGGCGGCGAGGGCTTAACACAATAAACAGAAGCAATGGTGCGGGACAAAGGATTGAGCAGAGCAGAGAACCCAACTTCAGTCGATGATAAATTCATTGTGCCAAAGAAAATCTCAGCCCACACTAACAGCATGGGGAAAGAAAGGCAACACGACGAACTCTATCGTGTACTTGCAGTCATGAATCTGAACTAGAGCGGTACATGTGGCGGACGCCTTGATGTACTGAGCGCTGGCCGTGCGCAGCGAAAGTGCTCAAATTGCCCCTCTTACTTTTATTCACGTGCTACAAAGTTTTCGTCCATTGCGGAAGTTTGCAGCGCCGGTGTCCACAAGCGCCATGGCAGAAACACCTTCCACAAAACTCTCAATAACATTAGCAGGTAGTATACGAAGCCTTGAAAAGTTCAATGAAGGCGCAGTTTTCACCATAGGAACTGCGGAACCTAGATTCGCTCCTGAGCAGTTTTGGGACGGCGTCGCAGAGGCGAGACGGAGCGGCGTTTCGGCGAAGGTGAACGGTGTCTAGAGGGGACCGAAGTATCCGGGGAAAAAGGGGCGACTCAACGGCGGCTCAGCTAGTCTGGAGTACTGAGTCATCGAAGGCCAGTACGTACGAGGTTGAGGAGGTGGCGTTGATACTAGGAAACGACGATGGTAAAGCCGTTCCCGTTGATCAGACAAGCCGCAATTGTTGCAGATAGGCCGGTTGTCGGCGGTACGCAAGGGATTGTTGACTCGCGGAGGCGATAGAAGATAAGAATTCGCCGCTCGCACCGTTACTGGAGGTGAAGGGTAGGTAGGCTGCCGAAGTCTGGCAACGACCTCGGCGTACGTGAGCGGAGCAGAGACAGGTGGCGGAGGACGGGCGACGAAGTTGGAGTAGGTGAGCGGAGCTGAAACAGGCGGTAGCAGATTGGCGGGCGGAAGAGCCTCAGCAACCTGCTCTTCCGTGGCAGGTGTGTGTCCGCCTGTGTCGCTAGGTGTGTGTCCGCCTGGGCAGCATCACCAGCTCACCGTGGCACATCTGGCGTGGTGCCCCTAGGGGAGAGTCCTGAGCCCGCTGGTGTTCAACGCTGTCTTGGCCCTTCTTCCCGGCTTCCTGCCTAGGACCTCCGGCTACCTATCCACGTGGCAATCTACGCGAATGACATTGGCATCTGGTGCCGTGGGCTCCACAGACAAAGGGTCCAGACAATGAAGAACGTCCAGCGGGCCGTCGATGCTGTCGACGCCTTCGCGCAGCATGCTGGCCTTGGCATCTCTCCCACCAAAACCCATTCGATGCTCCTGAACACCAGGGTCGGTGCCCGCCCAGGCCACACCTTCCTTCACGTCGGTCGCCGTGACGTCTCCAGGAGCCGTGAGGTGAAATACCTCGGTCTCCGCATCGACGCCGGACTCATATGAAACCCGGCAGTGCATCACTTCCTGGCCCAGTCCTCCAGAGTCCAGGGGGCCTATGGTCCCTCCTTGCCAAGGGGAATGGCATGACCCCCAGGCTGGGACTCCAGCTCTACCATGGCATGGCCGTACCGCAGTTCACCTATGCTCTAGCGCTTGTCCGGCTCACTGTGGCCTAATATCTGGCCATTGAGCGCGAAATTCGGGCGGCCATACGCCTATGCCTGTGGCTCCCTCGCTGCTCTCCTGTGGCTGCCACCCTGGCGTAAGCAGGCTCATGGCCCTTGGAGATCCTGTCCAGGCGCACTTCCCTCTGCCACATAGAGTGCCTTCCCAACACCCCCGACGAGTGTCCCCTCCTAGACCGCCTTCTCAACAGGCCTTACTCCAAAATGGGCCAGATGGCCCATAAGTGAAGACCTAGTTGGGGAGGCTGCCGGAGACCTTTCCCCCTCCCTCCACGCCCGGAACCTGGACACCTCTACAAGGTCCATCTCTCTGCCTGATTTTCGGACGAGGCGGAATGCAGCTGCTGTGGGTCTACAGCAGGAGGTCGCGGCTGTTTTTCAGGCCGAACACCCTGGCACGGTTCCCATCTTCACGGGCGGCTTCGTTCTACCAGGACACTGTCCGTTCGCGGTGCACCCTGCACTGTCCCATCGCTCCATGTGAGCAGACAGGCCAGGCTCCCATTTGTAGCCGAGCTGGCCGCCATTAATTTGGCTGCTGACAACCTCAGCGAGTGCCTCTGTGTCATGGAGGTAGCCATCTATACTGACTCCTTGGCAGCCCTCCAGCTTTTGCAGAGGCCCTTCAAGGGCCCGCCATCGCCCGCAGGCTGCCTTACCGGCTGGACACAATCTGCTCCAGGGGAACCCGCATCCGACTGACCTGGGTGCTAGCCCATGTCGGATTCCAGGGGAACGAGGATGCAGACACCTTGGCCAAAGCGGCACGCTCCCAAGGAACTCTTGTCTCCAAGGACTTCTTTCCCTTTGACCTGGCCAGGAGCATAGTGGAAAGGCACCTTCTCCTTGACCACCCAGATTCCAGGGTGGCTAACGGCCAACCCCCACGTCCACTCCCATCTGTTGGCCTTGACTGCAAGGAGCGCAGTCTCCTCCTGAGACTGACGGTGGGCTGTACCAACACTGGCTCTCGCCTTTTCCGCCTCGGCCTCAACGCCCCCCCCCCCCTTCTGGGTGCACAGTCTGCAACTACCCAGCGGAGACAGCCCAGCAACTCCTATGTGAGTGCCCTGCCTTCGGGCCCGCCAAGACCAACATGCAGGCGGGTCTCTGCACCTTTGGCCTCCGCATCTGTTCAGTGGACCACCTCCTCTACTCTGGCGGGCAGCACCCTGCCAAGGCCTTCCGGCACCTCCTCTTCTTCCTGGAGGCCACCGACCTCTCTGGCCGCCTCTAGGCCAGACGGGACATGGACACTGCGACTTCGTGCCTACCCTCTCCTCTCCATCTTCTCTCCCTCCCCCACCTCCAATAACACGCAGGCAGTGGGTGTGGAGGCTAGCTCTCCAGTAGACAAGCCCATGTCCTCCCACTTTTCATCCTTCCTTCATCCACTGAAGAAGAAGAAGCGACGAGCCGACATGGCTCGCAGGCTGGCGTAGTGTTGCTTTCGCAACAAAAAACATGCACAGACATTGCGAAATCAAGCGCTCAGGGCGTGGTAAGAAGGTTCGTTACATGAGAGTGAAACGATTTTATGCGATAGCTCATTCCACTGGTAAATTTCTCGCACAAAAATCGAATGCCAACATGCATCAGTCCTAAATGAATACTCTTTAACCTTCAGGGTGTTGTGCTGCCTCTTTGATATATAAGTGGGCGGTTTTAATTACTCCTACCGTTCTATACCTTTTTGGCAATGGAAAAATCTGCGAAAAAACTCGAGACGAAGATATGTTCAGCGATCCTCTAAATCAGGCCACTGGACGAGCGATCGTTTAGCATTACTCATACTTAAACACCTGTCGTAATTACCAATTGCAAACCGACCTGCCTTATTTCCTGCACTGGCTTGGTCAAGGCTGTCGTGCTATTTCTGTTGGCGTGAAATTTAATCGCATTATTATGCGTTTTTACTGCAGACATTCCGGGACAGCAAAACGTTGCAGTAATATTAAGCAAAATCTGTACGGTTTCATTCACCTGCTTTTTTGTGCAGACGTGGAGTGCACTAGATTTGCTCCGTTCGATCAGCAGCTTCCTATGATGTTTCAGTCCTTCTGAATGTCAAATTTGATTACTGTGCCTCCGTCTCCACACAATGCTTCCCCAGGAAAGGAATCGCAGGCGGCGGAGACCGGAGCGAAATACTGCACTTCACTAATGCCTGGTAATTGAAGGCGATAGCGACCTAACAGGTGCCGCAACGTTCCCTAAGGAGCCAGTGAAACATGCAAAGGATATGCGCCGCTTGCTACGGCGCAATGGTCAACGGCTGGATGTTTTGAAAATTCAAAACGGGTAGAGTAAAAGACCAGGCGCCGTATTACGGAACAGTCAAATCTCAAACTGTCGAAAACTTGTCAAAAACGAATCAGTTAGCCTCGCTCCTATTGATCGGTCGTGGCCGCCGGCCATATTCTTTTTTTGCGTCATGGGTCGCTGCAGATTACATCACAGATGTCGCAGAAGTGACGACGTTGCACACCTAATTATGCAAGCGGGAATTGACAGTTTCTTGTGATAGCCTCGAGACGGTCAATTTGACCGTTGCATTTGTGACAGAAATGACGGCGGTGTACGCGGAAATAGGACTGAGGGGGCTGCGCTGGCACACTTCATAGATTTTGCAGGACTAGAAAAATATATACTCTGCACAAAACATTTACATAGCACTGATGATGCAGCATGTACGTGTGTGACTAGTTCAGTTAAATATTTGTTGCATTATTACATCCCGGCCATGAGAGGTGCGTTTACAAATAGGCGAAATGCAGAGTGCAGCAGTGTGCTGAGTGAAGTCAGCGCACATCAGTCTTAATTCGGAGCACTGCACTAAAGCATCCCCGATAGGCAACGTGTTGCTAGGGGATGTTAAAACCTACAGAAACAACAAACAAATCCTTATACCTGTACATCGCAGTGTAAACGACACAGTTGCAGGGATACAAAATAAATATTCGCCTGCCACAACTACAGAAAACGTGCGGACAACAGAATGGCATATACAACAGCTTCTGCTCCTGGCACAAAGTAGGGGGAAGAAAGAAAAGAACGCGAATAAAAAGCGTAGCTTCTGCACCTGGCAGAATGGAACTAAAACAAGGTGATTAAAGGGCAGCTTCCGCAGATGGCAGAAGCTGGGAGGAAGAAGTAAACAATAGAATATACGCGCACCTTCTGCCGCTGCCAGAAGCTGAAAGGAAGAAATGAAAAATAAAATATAAGTGCAATTCTGCGCTTTCTGAAAGCTCGAAACAAAAGGAATAAACAGAACAACTTCTTTGGTTGACACCAGTTCCATAGAAAAACACTTAAAAACAGCCCATTTAAGGCTATTGGTCCAGCGTCTGAATGTTGTTACAGAGCAGCAGGGCGAGCAGCTCGACACAGTCTGCCAGCATCTGATGTCGTGGCGAGTACTCTCCCCGCGACTCCGCCACAACAGGTGCCATCTGCTGTGTTGCAGCTGCTGCGTTCTGCAGCGCGACTGTCGCCTGCTGCAGCGCAGCTGCTGCCTCAGCCACGGTGACGGTATGAGCAGCGATTGCCACAAGTTCTGCTGCCTGGATATGCAAAGAAAAGGACCTTCAACCACAAACTTCTACTCGGAATGTTTGAAAAGGGCTGCTGGTTTCACTTCAACGATAGACATTGCACACTGAGATATACAGGACCAATTCCCGCAAGACACTGTCGTGCACACTTCAATCTGACATGTGCAACAGTGAATGCTCATACATTCTTATAGATATGTGCAAATTTTGTTACGTTCTCTCTGCACATACCTGCTTGCTGCTCTCAATGAGCCTCTTCAGGGTGCCGATCAGTCGCTGGTGGAGCTCGGCGTCTTCATTGTTGCGCGCCTCCGCCAGGTCAGCGGTACGCCGACTTTCCACCAGCTGTTCCATAGCTTCCTCTTCCACACGCCTCCTCCTCCTTGGCGGGCCTCCAGCTTGCTATCTTGGGCCTGGCTGTGGCTGCTGGGGCGCTGTAAGAGGGTAACCTGCAGTTATCATTGAATATAGCACGCTGTACAGTAAACAAACTTATGTATACAATAATTGACGGCAGTATGAACGCGAATATAGGTGAACAACGCCATATAAAAGCATATGCTATTAGTGATGTATTTAACAAACTATTGCAGCAAAATATACAATGCAGCATTCGGCAACCAATAGGTGTCAACACAATCATGATTGCAAGGGGACGAAACTTGCACACGCTGCAAATGCGTGATGTGCATTACAGTATTTTGGCCACTGCTAAATGATTGTGGTTATACACCTTGCCCTGCAAATCATGCAAACTTCAAGTTGTTTCGAAAGCGGGTAGCGTGGAGGCTAAATAATAGCAGCTAGACTCACAGACTGCGGCGCTCTGCTGCTCGCCAAGGAGCTCCCCCAGCAGCAAACTATCGATGCTGCTGCTGTCGTCTTTATGAAAGCATTACAACACAACTGCTCAGTGCACCGTTTCAGCAAACCGTGCAGTGCATCACAGTAAAATACACACCTTCATCTGAGGTGAAACGAGGAGAAGCACGTTCCTAGGAACAGAAAGAAACCACTGCAAACAAGTCTTGCACTTGCATTTGCAACATCCACTTTCTGTATTCTAACTACATCAAACACACACATGGCCTCAATACTGTGAACACACAAGCCATACAGGCGATTCGTGAACTGGTTTACCTACCTACTGACATTGCTGAAGACTGCACTGTTCACGGAGTATCTGCTGCTGGTGGGGGCGGCACTGGTGGTGGCGGTGGTGGTGGTACTGCTGCTGCTGGGGTGGTGGTGGTGCTGATGCTGTGGGGGTGGTGGGGATGGCAGTGGTGGAGATGCTGCTGCTGCTGGGGTGGTGGTGGTAGCATTTGTGGTGCTGCCGCAGGTTCTGGTACAGCTGCTGCTGCAGCTGCTCCTGCAGGAGGCTGGCGCTGCAAGAAGGTAAACCACCGCACGCTTATACATGAGTGTCCCGAAGTTCACCCTGTAGTGCATTGTTTACAGCAAATGAGCCTGTGAAGCAGTCGAGAATCCCTCATTACCAATAAGTAGGAAAGGGTGCAATTGCCTATAACCTCACTACGATTCTTTATCATTGCAAACGTACCTGTAGTCTAACAATGGGGAAATAGTCGGTCCCCATGCCCTCGGCGCTAGCCAACCCAGGCCGGTTCATTACACACCCTCCTGAACCGGGCAGCTGGCCACCACTGATGCCCCTGCGATCGAATGCGGAGAAGAACATTAGCACGTCATTCCATGGACTAACAGTATTGACAGGCTCACCCTTGGCCGGCCCGCTGACTCGCCAGTTCCGCCGTTGTGCGGCAACAGATTTGCCACCAAGAGTGCCACCAGTGCTCCGCTGTCTTGACGGCCGGGCCCGCCCAGTTGAACGCTTCGGCAATTTCGTCCAATAGCGCGCGGCTCCGGGCCGCCGTCAGCAACTGTGAGGGCTTCGTCGAGGCCCGCGCCAAGAAGGGATGCTGCTCGAGAAAATCGAGCAGCATCTCTTCTTGGACAGCGGACATGCGGGCTCTCTTCGGCGACATCGCAGACTAGATTTCCCACCTATTCTCCCAGCGATGTCAAATACTTCCTCAGAGAATAGTGGAGAGTTCCTTCTATACAGTGCGAAATACACAGCTTGAGGTCAGGGCATTGGGTTTATTAGAGGAAGCGTGTGCATGAGCTGCATTCTAGCAACTTATTGTCGCGGTTATGCGAGTATTTAGGCGTTGTTTAGAAAACGAGCAAAGGCGAGAAGTGCAGTTAGTGCTGTCCGCCTAATCGTGTTACTCTTTCTTGTTCGTTCCCACGGTTGTTTTCGTTACTTAGGCATCTCTGTGCCGCAACTATGTATACATATCAACAAAACACCATTATGCGAGCACACAACCTTATTTTTCTCCGCAAACCACACTTCATTGTCGTCTTCTATTTCCTACGGGAAAACACAGAGACAGCCACATATTACCTACTGCAATACTCCACACTTTCACACTTTTGTCAGCGATTGTAAGCGCCGACCTACACAGGCTTACTTCAAGCTGTTGTATTCGTCGATTTTGTAACATGCGCTCCTTGCTAGTTTGGTCGGCAGACTTCTAGCCTTCACTGCCTTCGTTCACATTTTTCTGCGCACTTAGGTGAACCGCAGAGTACCTTCATATCACATGCCGTGTAAAAGGCAATCACAAGGCGTGGAATCAGCTGTTTCGTGCAAAGCGACTTGTTCACTTGTTCAAAGCGACTTGTTTTAGCGTCTTCACCGCCCCCCCGCGGCACCTAAAGTTACCCCCACCCCCCGAGAAACTTCAATAACGCAACTTCGGACGCTTTTCGTTTTCCTTAATTTTCAACTTTAAACACAATGTTTTGGCAAAATAAAATATCACTTAAATTGATTGCTGCTCATTTCTTAAGTTTTTTTCAAAAAGTTAGCAGACGGTTCCTCACCGTTCAAATAAATGCACTCGGGGCGCCCCCGTGCTCATATTGGCCCATTCCTCGTTGCGTCATGCGGCGACGCGTCATCGTTTCGTCAATCTTACATCACTGTCAAAAGCTTTCGACGGAATTTGTGATCGTTCCGTAATACGGCCCCAGAGATAGTTTTCCTTCCTGCACAATCTTCTTTATCCGTACTCCAAATGTAGGGAGCGTCATCTCGCTCCGGTGGCTCTCTCTCACCGTTTACTCTCTTCTGTCGAATTGAGAGAGCGAAGGCACATGGCCACCTTTTGTCTCCTTCGATGCACGGCTGCTCCAGTCAGGTTCTAATCCACAGACTGCAGCTGAGTAGCCGAGCGCCCTGGCCTACTGTTATTTGTAGCCGCCTTCCACTGAGGGGCGGGCTTGAAAAGCCTCGGGGCTTTCGAAACTCTTGGTACCGTTACTGCGCGAGATGTTATTCAACGAGTTTCAGACATTGATATTCGCTGTTTATTCTGAGTGTATAATAACGTTATACCCGAAACTAGCTTTTCCTGCTACGCATAATTTTAATCTCACTTATAATAACTATATTGCGAAAGCGTGCACAAGGAGAATAACTTATGCGATTGCAGAGCTGAGAACATGGAGCTGTGTCAGCAATGAAGCTTTCAAAGACCAACAGCGTCATGAGGAAAGTGATAAAGGAGGAATCGAAACCCAGTGGGGTGGCTCATTGGTGGTGGAGCTCGGATAGTGAACCGGAGTAGGAGAGTGAGCCCAACTGCAGCGGCTGCGTTTCATTGCTGCAAAATGCAAAAGGCACACATGTGCTGTGCAATGTTAGTGCAAGATAGAAATGTTCTGGTGGTCGAATATATTCCTAGCTCTTCACTACAGAATCTCTTTCTCTCTTCCTTCTTTCAGTCTCACCGTTCTCCCGTCGCCTACGGCGGGCTTGCGATGTCCACTAAGGAGTGGGGAATTTCATGCGCCACTGCCATTTCTAAAAAAATTGGAGGGCACACTTACGCTTCGTCATAATGGTATGACGCGGTAGCTCATTGTGTTAATTGCCATATTTGCGTAATGTCGGAGAAGGACGACAAAGTGCATCCTTGGCGACTTCTATTCGCACCATGTGTTTTGGGGTTTTAAAAGGGACAGCTTTGGTTCTAGACTATTTTATTGGGCTTCTGGTAACAACTTGATCTGCAACAATTCCGGATTGCCTACGTTTGTTCGCAGTCAATGCCGCTCGGCCTTGGATTTAACTTTTTCCTCCCCAGGAGTCTCTGTTATGTCTTGGGCGCCTGTTGACTGTGCAACAAACAGTGATCATCTACCAATTAGTTTCAAGTTTGCGTGTAAATTTACTCTTCCTGAGCGGCATCAGCGCACGTTAATAAATTACAATTGCTTTAAAGACACGGTAAAATCAGCCCTTTAAATCACTTCAGACACTTGCGCTCAGAGAAGTGCCGAAAGCAAGGCTGCACATCTATGTTCAATACTGGACCATGCAAGGCAAAAGTCTGAATTTTTGGTTAAGAGAACAAAGGGTGCAATCGCGAACGATTGGCGGAATGCTGAGTGCACGCGCGCATATAGACGACGGAAAGCAGCTTGGAAGAAAATTCTCATCAATCAATGCCCAAAAAATTGGCTGGATTATAATTATGTTGCAGCAACATTTAAACGCACTGTTACCCGGGCAAAGGAGGAGTATAATACAAATCATTATGATTTCCTTTCCCAATCTAGTAATAAACGAGTTTTGTTTAACTTTATGAGGCGCAACAAGGTGATTCCTCCGGCTGCCAACATTGAATCCCTCGTTCAGTTCCCTGCTGACATCGCAAAGGCCTTAGAGGATATTGCGTGTGGCCTTGAGCTTCGCTTTACATCTGCTTTACCTTCTCCTACTATATTCACATGCACCTCAAGGGATTTCACTGAGGTCTCTATGCCTGAGCTGTCGCAAATTGTTATGCGCTTATCCCCAGCGGCTCCTGGCCCCGATAAGGTCACTTCATCTAAGATCAAAATTTTGTTCAATGAATCTTCTGCAGATCTGTTGGCTCTAATTAACCATTCTATTAAATGTCCTTGGGTACCGCATGTGTGGCGTCTTGCTGAAATAGTTCCATTGCTTAAAAAGCAAGGGGAGGGCTTAACTTTAGACAATATACGCCCTATTTTGTTAACATCGAACCTAGTGAAATTGGTGAAAAGGGTCCTTCTCAGCCGTATCATGTCATTCATTTCAGAAAATGCTGTATTGAATCCATGTCAAATTGGTTTCAGGCCGGGTTTTTCAATTTGGTGTGCTCATACTGACCTTGAGAGCCGTATTAAATTCGCTCGCAATAGAAAAAAGTCTGCTGCGCTTGTCACCTTGGATGTCAGTAAAGCAAACGACAGCGTGGAGCACACGACTCTATTACTAAGATTACAGGAACTCAACTTCCCAAGCTAATTTCTAGCCTGGATTTCTGTTGTTTTTTTGGAAAATAGAGAATTTTACTGCTGCCAAAATGATGTTTCCTCACGGAGATTTCCACAGACAAGGGTTGTTCCGCAAGCATCAATTCTCTCACCTGTTCTTTTTAACATTTTTCTAAGCTCAATTCGATGCATTCAAAATGCGAAAACTTATGTATACGCCGACGATATTGCATTTTTTTGCATCAGCAGGTGACATTCACACTTTACCGAACTCTGCAAAATTACCTCAATGTTCTTGACAACTGGCTAGGAAGAATTCATCTGTCCCTTATGTGAAGAAATGCGCATTGTTACTATTTCCAGTTTCTGTTCCTGTAAATATCTGCCTGGTCTATAGAAATAACATAATACCTCACGTTCAGATGGTGAAGTATCTCGGTGTAATATACGACTCTACTCTCTCCGGGCGGCCACAGATTGAGCACGTTTCTGCAAAAAGAGTTCGGGCCATTGGCATCCTGCGCAGCCTTTGTAGTGCTAGGTCAGGCATCAGAAGGCATACACTTCTGATGATTTATAAAATGTGCGTCCGCCCAATTTTGGAGTTCGGGCGTGTTTTATTCTCAGGAGCTCCTGCCTATAAACTTCGCTCTCTTGTGCTTTTGGAGCGTGAGGCGTTGCGCCTTTGTCTGGGGCTTGCAAAATATGTCGCCAATGCTGTTCTGCACCTTGAGGCGCGAATGCCTTCGTTATAGGCTAGGCGTCGCCTTTTAACAGTTCAAACATTTTTAAAATTGCGCGACTCACCTCTTCACGCTTCCAGTATAATATTTCTTAGTCAACCTTCCGTCTTTTTTAGTGCTGCCTGGTTTCGATTTCATACCCCGCAGATATGTTACGTGCAGTCCCTCCTTGATCGCATAAATATTCATTTCACAGATGTCTGCCAATATATAACAACTCCTCATCTGTCCACATTAAATTTTATGACATTTTTCCATCGAATGCAAAGCTGCAGCCCTTCCCTCTTCTTCAGGGTCTATTGCAGGACCACCTAAGGTCCTTTCCCTCTCATGTTCTTATCGCTACCGATGCCTCGCAGGATCGCGAAAAGACAGGAGTGGGAATTTTTTCACCTTCACTGGATTGGTCTTTTTCTCTCCGTCTTCCTGACTTCACTCCAATTTTTGTAGCTGAATTATTAGCAGTAATCTTAGCCTTACGAAAATTAGAATCTACCGTTTCCCAGGTCGTGGTTATGACAGACTCTCCGTTCATTTGCTCTTCCTTATCCTCACCCACTGTGTCTCGACCATTACGCCCATTTAAGTTCTTAAGTTCCTGATTCCGCTCCATCTAAATTCGGTAAGGTTGCTTTGGGTACCAGGTCACATGGGCTTTCACTTAAATGAGGTTGCAGATTCCTTAGCCAGAGCCTCTCTCAGCGGCCCAATTGTTGCTGTCCTGCCAACGTGTGCATATACAGCTGCGGTGAGGTTTCACAGCTACACAATATTTAAGGAATTTGCTGCCTCGGCTCTTACATCATCTCCCGAATATCAGCATATTCTGTATCCCTGGAGTAGCAAAGACTGGCGCTCATGCAGACTTGAGGTCTCTTTCACGCACTTGCGTTGCCGGGTTCCCCTTCTAAATTTATACCTTCACAGATCTGGCCTGGCGGCTTCCGCACTGTGCCCTTTTTGTGCCGAACCCGAGACAATAGATCACTTCCTGCTGTTCGCCGCCGCTTCTCTCATTTGAGGAAGCGTCTTTTGCAAATTCCATTTCATCAACTGGGCTTGCCTGTGTCTTCCGCGGTTGTTCTTTCCATTGGCGCTTCTTTGCTTGGACGAAGCGACAGGAGTGTGCGCTCTGCGTGTGCAAAATTTTCTTCAAGAAACGCAGCGACTCCCATTCTAATTTCTTTTTCCCGCTCTCAGTCAGTACGACATTGAAACATTACAGGCATTGTATACTATTATGCACATTAAGCCATTGTCCCGTCTTCGAGCTCCAAGTTAACTGGACCCCTGCCTGTCCTTCCCTCTTCCAATCTATCAGACTACATACTATTACCACTCCTTTTCCCGTCAAAACTTTCCTGTATAAAGTAATTAACCGCCTGTGACTTGGTCACTCCTCCGTAGTGGGTATGTGCCAGCAACGTCTGAGGCCTTCCTTCCTTCCTTCCTTCCTTCCTTCCTTCCTTCCTTCCTCCTTCCTTCCTTCCTTCCTTCCTTCCTTCCTTCCTTCCTTCCTTCCTTCCTTCCTTCCTTCCTTCCTTCCTTCCTTCCTTCCTTCCTTCCTTCCTTCCTTCCTTCCAGTTAGTCGCTAGCTTCTTTCTGTGATTTTGCGTGTATACTGCGGGGACGCCGTCCGCGGTCATACGGCGATGGATCTGGACCCTCCTGCCTGGCGTACCCCTCCTCGAACTCGCCTAGAAAGCGGTGCAGCCGTCCGGGCGACCCCTACAGCCAAGATACCATCGAGTACTTCAGCGAGGCCAGCAGTGAGGGTAGCTTTCAGACTTACCTCAGCCGGAAGACCAAGAGTAGGCTTCTAAGAGCCGAATCGTCATGCAGTGAGTCCACTGTAAAAACAAGTGGCCACGCACCGGCACGCAGCATCCTCGTCCTTCCTGAGCAGCCAACCGACAACATGCTGCAGCTTAACAGGCAAGTTGTCTCTGTAGAACTCGAGGCCCTCGTTCCTAACGAAATCAAATATGTTCGATTAATTGCGCGGAAGAACATTTTAGCCGTTGACGTTCACTATACGGCTGCGCTGGTACCGCTGCGGGCCATAACTCGAATCGGCGGTTTTTCTGTGCGTACTGTTATCCCGCTCCGCGGGTATGAGTCCTCTCCTGGCGTAATCTGGGATGTCGACGAGGCTATCACACGAGATGATTTGCCCGTACTCATGAGGCCCGAAAACGAAGGCAGCGTATATCTACGCGTATCACGTCTGGGCAATATTCGTGTGAAGATTCTGTTCCAAGGCGAGAGCCTTTCATCGCACGTGTAGGTGGGCCAATTCTGTCTTGCTGTGCGGCCATGTATTCCAAAACCCCTGCAATGCCACAAGTGTTTGAAACTTGGTCATGTGAGCGGAGTCAACGACCACACGAGAGTGTGCTCTCGTTGTGCCGGAGCTCAGAGCGCTGAGTCCTGTAATGCACAAGTACTTAAAGGGACACTGAGGAGAAACTGAAGCTGGCTTGTATCCATAGAATAGCAGCTCCTGATCACAAAAACGCCACTCTTCCTGAAAACAAAGCTCTTGTAATGTATAAAGTAGCAAGAACCAAAATACAGGTATCGCCGCCACAGGCCAATCTCGTAAGTACAAGCGTGATGACTTCCTAGGACAAGAGGCGCCACCTTGGAGGAATTTTCTTTACTTCATGGACGTTTATTTCTTTGAAATAAATGCACCTTTCGCGCCCGGACAAGCGGCAACAAAACCATGAAATGCCGAACTATTAGATTTTAATAACAAAAAAAATTGTGTTTCAATTGCAACTGGCCTCATGACACCTCATCTAAGAATGGTCCGCGCATATGAGACGAGCGTGCCGTTCTAAAGCAAATGGTAAGGAACAATTCTACGCACCGTGAAGCTGCGGCGACTATTCGGAAAAGGCCTTCTCGCCGCAAGAAATCAAGAAAGTCTATTGCAAAAAGCCACACCGACGCGCCCACGACACCTCCTTCTCAACCTCCTCCCGTGCCGCCACGTCCAAGTATGTCCTGTGATTGAAATTTCGCCAAGGATAATCAGACCTCTTCGTGTGCGGATTTTTGGAAAGCATTTCCGCCGTTACGTCCTGCTGAGCCGCCTCAGCGCAATCTCTCATTACCGAGCTCAGCTGTCGTTAGAGAATGGTTCCCAGAGCAAGGTTGCGAAGACCTCATGATCCTTAGGACGGTGGTTCACTCCATTCGCCCTCTGATACTGGCCCTACAATCGTCAACGGCTCGAAGCGTCTTCCTGATGCTTTAATCCCTGCTTCCAGCACTACATGATCTTTCAAACAATGGCTCACTAGCTTCCCACGTTTTGTGAGGAAGTCAGGGGCGCTGCGGTCTTCCAGTGGAACGCAAGACGCCTAAAGTCACGAATCGCAAGTTTTAGGCAATATGTTGTTAACAGCCACTTCCCAATGTTAGTCATCTGCGACCCCAACTTATCCCAAGCAATCAGGCTTTCTGGGTACGAGCCTTTCTTTGCTCCGACATGCGGGGAACGCAGTGAAGTTCTGGTCTACATCCGCACCGACATAACGTACGTTTGCTGCCCAGTTCAACCCAACACTGATAATTCATACGTGTGTTTCATACTCAAAATAGGAACCATAGGGCTCACACCTATTGCAGCGTATGTCTCCCCTTCCTTTCAATTGGACTGCGAGAGGCTGAAGACAATTATGGAGGCAACCCGGGCTCCCTGGGTTATTAGCGGAGATATGAAAGCCCACCACCAACTGTGGTTTAGTCATATAATTAACGCCAGAGGGAGGAATCTGGCCTTCTTTGCTTCCGAAAATGAACTTTACGTTATGAATGATGACGGCCCGACATACCTGCGAGGCAGTTCATACAGCAATTGCCTGGACCTGACGCTAGTATCGCGGCCTCCGCGCCGGCGTGTCCAGTGGTTTTGTGATGTGGAGATCCACGGAAATGACCACATACCCACCTACCTCAAGATTCCGAGTCTTGGGGCGTCCGGCACAGTTAAAAACGCGCACATCAATTGGACGACATTTAAAATTCGAATAAAAGAGAAGTGCAAAAAAGTCCTAACTTCCAGCTTGGAGGACAGTATAGCAACAGCAATGAAGGCTGCTAGACGCTAGTTCTCGTCAACTAGAATTCGCATCGAATTTAATATCGAATTAGACCACCTACGTGCTGTTTCTCGGCGTGCAGAAAGACGTTACAGACGGACCAAACGCTTAAGGGACCTCATAGAGACCCGTCGTTTGCTGAGAAAAATCAGCGACGAAAGGACACGCTGACGGGACAGAGCTGGAAGTCCATCGGTCGATCTCTGGATCCTCGAAAGCCCATGTCCCTTATTTGACGGACAGTGCGGGCGCTTTGAACTTTTCACAAGCAAAGACAGCCTTTCTATGCGTTGGCTCTACATAAAAACTGTCACAAGATAGCAGTTGCAACTGACTTCTGCAGGACAGTCCCAGGAGCAGCGACTAGCCCGGGATCCCAGCGTGTTCTTCGTTCATCACGGGATTCAGCGATGGAAGTTATTTTTACTCGTGAGGAGCTTGATGCTGCCCTTGCAGAAAGTAAGCGTTCGTCTGCACCATGGTCAGAGGGCATTACATATGCTGCGCTCTGCCACCTTGGCCACGTAGAGACCACTAAGCCTTTACAACCACTCGTGGCAAGACGGAGTTGTTCCTCCCCAGTGCGAATCTAGTCGCAATGTACCATTACTAAAAACCATGGAAATACTCGCTCGTCCTGTCATCATACAGGCCAATAGCTTTGGCCAGTTGAGTGGGAAAAGTCATGGAAAGAATGCTACTGGCGCATCTTGAGTGGTATATTGAGCACAATAACGTGTATCTTAATGCAATGGCGTGCTTTCGACGGGGTCGCTCCTCGATAGCTAACGTCATTGATCTCGTGTCTATAGCTTAACATCAGAAACGCCAGAAGCGCATGTGCGCGGCACTTTTTCTTGATGGAAAAGGTGCATACGGTAACGTGACACATGAATCCATTCTTGATGCGCTGGAGGCTGTTGGAATCGGCGGACGGATGTATAGGTGAATGCAAAGCTACCTGAACAAAAGGATTTTTTTTATTAAGTGTGAAGATGTGTCCACTTCCGTGCATTACACCTACCGGGGCGTGCCCTAGGGCGGAGTGCTCAGTCCTACTTTGTTTAATTTAACACTTTAAGACCCCCGGAGTACCTGCCTAATACCATCCATATCTCTGTTTCCCGACGACATCCGCATCTGGGCCTCCTTTGTGACGCGTCCCCAGGTGCGAGCAACACTTCAGAGGGCAGCAACCATAACTTCCTCCTATCTCCAAGATCGAGGTCTGAGCGTGTCTGCCGAGAAGAGCGCTATTGTCGAAATTACGCGCAAAATTATGGCTTGTTATCCTCTAACTATTGACGGCCATGCCATTGCCTGTTGTGCTTCTCATTGTTATTTTAGGAATTTTTATAGACCGTAATTTATCATGGATCCCGCATTGTGTGTTTGTAAAGAAAAAACTAACCTCTATCACACACCTGCCCAGATTTTTTGGCGGAAAATCATAGGGCTCGTTGATTCTGTCGTCGATTTTTGCGCTATAGTACACCACTGCTTTCAAGCACATGCTAGTAGAACTTGCGTGCCCTCCAGACTATGCAAAGCCAGGCGCTTTGCCCATGCCTGGCTCTCGCTCGCCGCGCATCAACAGTTGCTACCATTGCGATCGCCCAGGACTACCCACTCTCGACGTATATAGCCCTTTACGCCCTGCGGATCCGCAAGCGTCATTTAAGAAGGCTTCCCCCGCACCACCTTGTGTCAATGGCGGTTCAAAGACCGCAAGCAGCGTTTTCAAAGGTTATAGCAGCCCACCAGTCGTCCATCTGATCACAGTTCATCCCCGCAACACGGCCTTCCTCCGCGCTGTGGTGCCTGCAGGAGCATTGTGTACGCCTTGAAATTCCGGGCATAACGAAAAAATCGAACTTATCGACACGGGCCATTAAACAGTTGACATTCTGCCTACTCCACGCCGCTTATGGTCACCGCACGTATGTGTATACAGATGGTTCGGTCTCAAGTACAACTTCAGTACAAGTAACTCAAGTACAAGTTGAACCTACTTGTTGGTCATTACTGCGAGACAGAGCAATATTAAGCAGCAAACTTCACATCGGACAACCTCCACCCGATCAGAATTGGCCGCACTTCGTGCGGCTGTGCAGAACATCGGTGCAGAAACTCTCCACAGATGGGCTGTACTCTGCGACACAAAAGCAGCCCTACAATGCTTAAATTCTGCTTTGCGCCATGGCGATCACGGCAAACTCGTAGCTGAATTAAGACATCTTCAACAACAGGCGCAAGAAGACAGTCATGACATAGGCTTCCTGTGGATACCGGGACACTGCGGCATTGGCGAAAACGACGCAGCTGACGCTGCAGGTCGATCAGCTCACAGCAGTGCCAACATTGTTCAGATACCATTGACAAGAGCCGACGCAGCATGACATCTGCGAATGCTTGGCCGAAATGAGCTTTTAGCGTCATGGTCTTCTCCTGGAAACTCCGCACGCTGTCTGCAGCGCATAAAGCCCTTACTTCAACTCAGTCGTCCGTTCGGCCTCTCCCGCTGCGATGCTACGCTGTGGTGTCGCCTGTGGCTGGGAGTGTCGTTTACAAATGCTACTTCCACTTAATCGCAATGGCAGACTCTGCTAAGTGTGAGATCTGTGGGTGCGACGAGACAATAGAACATCTTCTTTGAAACTGCCCTCGGTTTCAGCATGAGCGTGCCCTCCTGGCTGCAACACCCCGCTGTTTATATCCTCGGCGCATTACTGAAGCCAATATTCAGGGCCTTTGGAGTAAGCCTTTGTCACGGCGCAGCTGGCGTGCGTCGTCGTAAGGCGTGAGGAGGGCCGCCGAAGGGGAGCAGGGGGACGCGCCGACAAAAGGAAGAGACTCTCAGGGCGGCGTCGCGCGCGAGTGTCGGGAGCCTCGGCCTAAGCAAGGGGGAATGGTCCGATCAGACGCATATGTCGTAAAGGGTTTCTCTCGGCTCGTTGTGGCATGTTTCTAGTTAGCCACGGCAGCTTGCTCGATGGGCCAGCGCCGGAGGCGAGCGGGTATCCGGGCACCCTAGGCCAGAGCGGCTAACAGGGCGCATGTGTCGTAAATGGTTTCTCTCTCCTCGTTGTAGCATTTTTCTAGTTAGCCACTGCAGCTTGCAGCGAGCCGTGTGTTCAATATTTTGTGCTTTTCTTTTGTGTGGCAAGGCATGTGTTTTATATTGTGTGCTTTTCTTTTGTGTTGTGATATGTTGCGTCCGAAATGTGGCGGGAAAGTCACCTATTGGCTGAGGGTGTAGTTTTGGCGGGAGGACAAGGAGATGGGTGCGCGCTAAGGAGAGCGCGGAAGGTTGGTTGGTGGCAGCTGGACAGATCGGTCGTGCGCGGCCGGTGGTGGTCCCGGGGTCACAGAGTTGGAGAAGCGAGTTGCTTGAGCGGTGGCCGGGAGGGTTGGCCGTGTGGTGGCCGATGGTGGTCCGGAGTCGCGAGAGTGTTGGAGCTTTGCCTTTTTTTTAGTTAAAGTGGAGAGGCCGAAATCTGTCGGCATATGTAAATAAGTTTTGTAACTATTGTAATAAATAATTTTTTGAGGTAAGCCTTTCCAAGTGCCAACGTCAGAAGACCTGCACGCCTGTCTCAAACTCGCCAGTCGCGAAGTACGTCCCCCGGGTCACTCACGAGACCCGCCCTCTACCACTCCACGTTAACATCTGGATGCAACAACAACATCGCACGACAGAGGGAAAATCAATATTATTGACTGCTTGTTAACAGTTAGTGACTACAATGAACTGGTCAAGCAAAAGTTAAACGAAAAGAGAGAGGACCATTGCAATTTGGGGAACCCACGTGCTACAGTGGCGGCAACTGTTGCGCAACCAAATGAAAACGAACAGCTGGGGGAAGCAACGTCTTTGAGCTTTAGGGCACTACAGCAGGAGAATGAAAGATTGAAAACCTCATGGCAACAGGCGAAGGCGGCCACCCATGGTATGCAGGTAACCGATGGCCTGCTATATCATTCAGATAAGATAAACGGGAGGTTGATGAGACAGCTCATTCTGCCGAAATGCAAGCGGCAAGCGGTGCTGCAAGTAGCACATGACAGAGAAGTTGGTGGGCACCTCGCGGCAAAGAAAACCAGACAGCGTATAAAGAATTCATTCTTTTGGCCAAACATGAACACCGAGATTCTGAGGTATTGCCAGGCTTGTCCACAGTGTCAAAAGAATTCCATCCAAAGGAAGTCTGACAGGGTACCAATAACGCCCCTGACTAGACCACCAAGACCATTTCAGGTTGTGGTGATGGACTGTGTAGGAGCTATAGCTCCCCCGTCTTCAAAAGGCCATAAGTATGTTCTTTGTTTGATGGACGTGTGCTCTCGTTGGCCAGAGGTGGTCTGTTTGAAATCTTTGACGGCCTGAGTAGTGTGCGACGCCCTGGTGGAAATATTCTCTAGAGTTGGAGTGCCGCAAATGGTTTGCTCAGATCCGGGAACAAACTTTACCGCAAAGGTTACCCAGTAGCTGCTGGCCTGTCTCGGGGCGTCGCCTAGATTTTCAACCCCGCGCCATCTGCAGAGCAACGGCCTAGTTGAAAGATGGAATGGGACATTCAAAAGAATGCTGCGGCATGTGATTGCAGAACACGGGCGGTGCTGAGACCGATTAGTTCCGTGCCTTTTGTGGGCATAACGCGAAGTGCCTAATGAAGCAACCGGAGTGTCACCATTTGAACTCCTTTATGGGCGCACTCCTAAAGGGCCATTAGCAATATTGGAGAAATCTTGTACTGGAAACTGGACCCTTCCGATCACGCTTAATGAGTCGGCAGAAAAATATCTACTGGAGCTACGTCAGCGGCTGGCTGCCATGCCAGATGTGTTGGGGCAAAATGCTGCCGATAACCAAAGAGCGTACGCGACACGGTACAATCTGAGAGCACGGCCAAAGAGTTTTAATTGTGACGACCTCGTCCTAGTCAGAAATGAGGACATGTCTAAAGGGCAATACGCCTGGAGGGGGCCGGTAAAAGTAGTAGAGAGGAAGCGAAAGGATAGCTATGTTGTGCAGATGGAGGATGGGTCCTGAAAGTGGATACACGCAAAATATTTGAAACCGTTTACGGTGGGAGTAAGGACTATCGGAGTTGTATTTGAGGACGAAGAGTTTGGAAAGGTAGAAGAAGTACCGGTAGTATCAGTTCGCATGAGCGAAGCAGGGGTAAAAGCCCTCGTATCCAGGAAGTTGTCCGTCGGCACAATGAGGTGTTTTCGGGAAAGCCGGGGAAAAGTAGGGCAGGTAAGCACCCGATCCGCATAATGCGCAACGCACGCCCTGCTCCTCGTCACCAGTACAGGGTCCCGCTAAAGATAAAGGTCGAGGTTGAGAGACAAGTACAGGAGCTAGCGGCTGACGGAATGATCTATTCCACCGAATCCCCGTATGCCCACCCTGTGGTGTGTGCGTGGCGAAAAGCGACGGGAGTGTGAGGCTCTGCGTTGATTACAAATTACTCAACTCCATAACAGAGGTAGATGCCTTCCCGATGAAAAAAGTAGACGACCTCCTGTCGACTGTGGCAAAATCATGCTGCATAACAATTCTGGATTTGACGCGCGGGTATTGGCAGATTCCTCTAGAGGAGCAGAGCCAAAGACTAACCGCATTCGCGACCGACAGTGGACAGTACGCCTGGACGGTGATGCCGTATGGACTAAGAAATTTCGCAGCCACATTCCAGAGAATCATGAATGAAATCATTTTTGAGCACAGAGCGTAGCGTGCGCCTACATAGACGACATCGCAGTTTTCTCTGAGAACATAAGCGAACATGTCCAACACCTCGATGCGGTGTTGCAGACACTCAAGTCTGTGGCGCTCAAGGTAAATGCTGAAAAATGTAGATTTGCGCAGGGAAGCGTAAAATATCTGGGGCACATAGTCGGCTCCGGAATGCACTGTCCCGATCCTGAGAAGGTCCGGGCAAAAGAGGCAATGCAACCACCACGAACAAAGGCGGAACTCAGAAGCGTACTAGGGGCAATGAACTATTACCGAAACTATGTAAATGATAGCTCGCGTGTCGTATTGCCGCTCACAAACTTAACAAAAGGCCACCGGAACGGCCCAATAAGCTGGCAGAGTGAACAAGAGCAAGCATTCCAAGGGGTCAAGAGTGGACTAGCAACTCTGGCTGTTTTATGCCCGCCAGATCTGTCCAAGCCTTTCATTCTATCAACCGATGCGTCTCAGGAGGCAGCAATCGGAGCATAATAATAATAATAATAATTGGTTTTTGGGGAAAGGAAATGGCGCAGTATCTGTCTCATATATTGTTGGACAACCGAACCGCATGCCTAGCGCAGAATGAAGACAGAAGAGAATACCCAATTGCCTTTTTGAGCAAAAAGTTGAACGAATCTTAAGTGAAGTGATCGACTATTGAAAAAGAAGCGTTCGCTGTGGTATGGGCATTGGATCAGGTGAGCACATGGGTACTTGGAGCGGAGGTGCATGTCAGGACGGATCATAACCTTCTGCAGTATGTGGCCACGGCCGCATCGAGCAGTGCACGGCTTACGAGGTGGGCGTTGTCGCTGCAAACGTACAACATCACGGTCCGGCATATAAAAAGGGGCCACGACGTGCTTGCAGACGCGCGCTCTCGCATTCAAACCTAACATGAGAAATAAAAAGGGGGGGGGGGGGGGGGGGAACCCCTGAGCTTGGAACATGAGAGCAGCGATGTTCGAGGCTCGCCTCGGTGGACTGTTCTTGATTTCCTGTTTATTTTCATGAATGCTTCATGTATACTCTGCCTTCATGTTAAATATGCGATCCTGTGGCGTACAGTGTGGTGTGTAGCAGTGTATCTTGCTTTCATGTACTTGCATGCCTGTATTCTTTTTCGGAGTGAATTTCGAGGGGAAGATTTAGTGCATTCTCGCACTCGAGAGATGTGTGGCGTCCTGAGCCAGCCTAGGGGGAAAGCTTGTTTTTTTTTCGAACTTGAAAAAAAAAATAGGGGGAAAGAATGGAGAAGAAGAGGGGAGGTGTCACGACGCAGCTGGCGCACGTCGTGGTAAGGCGTGAGGAGGGCCGCCGAAGGGGAGCAGGGGAACAAGCCGACAAAAGGGACAGGCTCTCAGGGCGGCGTCGCGCGCGAGTGTCGGGAGCCTCGGCCTAAGCGAGGGGGAATGGTCCGATCAGACGCATGTGTCGTAAAGGGTTTCTCTCCGCTCGTTGTGGCATGTTTCTAGTTAGCCACGGCAGCTTGCTCGATAGGCCAGCGCCGGAGGCGACCGGGTATCCGGGCACCCTAGGCCAGAGCGGCTACCAGGACGCATGTGTCGTAAATGGTTTCTCTCCCCTCGTTGTGGTATTTTTCTAGTTAGCCACTGCAGCTTGCAGCGAGCCGTGCGTTCGATATTTTGTGCTTTTCTTTTGTGTTGCAAGGCGTGTGTTTTATATTGTGTGCTTTTCTTTTGTGTTGTGATATGTTGCGTCCGAAATGTGGCGGGAAAGTCACCTATTGACTGAGGGTGTAGTTTTGGCGGGAGGACAAGCAGATGGGTGCACGCTAAGGAGAGCGCGGGAGGTTGGTTGGTGGCAGCTGGACAGATCGGTCGTGTGCGGCCGGTGGTGGTCCCGGGGTCGCAGAGTTGGAGAAGCGAGTTGCTTGAGCGGCGGCCGGGCGGGTTGGCCGTGTGATGGCCGACGGTGGTCCGGAGTTGCGAGAGTTTTGGAGCTTTGCCTTTTTTTAGTTAAAGTGGAGAGGCCGAAATCTGTCGGCATATATAAATAAGTTTTGTAACTTTTGTAATAAGTAATTTTTTGGGGGAAGCCTTTCCAAGTGCCAACGTCAGAAGACCTGCACGCCTGTCTCAAACTCGTCAGTCGCGAAGTACGTCCCCCGGGTCACTCACGAGACCCGCCCTGTACCATTCCACGTTAACATCTGGATGCAACGACAACATCGCACAAGAGGGAGAAGGAAAATCAATATCGTGACTGCCTTCTTCGCAGAGGACAGCTTTGAAGGCACTTTTCAAGTTCTTTAAGGACTCAGGGCTGACTGCAAGGTTGTGATCTATCAGTGTGTGCGCCGTGTACCAACAAAGTACTGGCCAATGGACTTGTGGAAAAGAGATCTTCCTTTGCTCTCTCCCCTTTCTATCTCTCTCTCCGTTCCCCTTCCCAAGTGTAGGGTAGCATACCGGGCGTCGCCTAGTTAACGTCCCTGACTTTCTCATCTCATTCGCTACTTTACATTCATAGATCATTGAGAGATCTAATACCGATCCTGGTTCAGTGGGGCAGCGGCTGTGGGGCTTTTGCAACACTGTTTGCTGTCCCCGGCTACCAATAGTTAATTTAACTGCCACCTGCAACAGTGTGCATTCGGACACTATCTGGTGGGCAGTTTGGTCACTATCAGGAGCGGTAAAACCACTAATTGTAAAAGAATAAAGAAGGCAGTGAAAAAATCAATAGTGGAGGGCACACCGGAGCCTCAGCAATCCGCACCACCATTTTCTCTCCTTCTTATTTCACTCCCATCTTCCTGCCTACACCGTCCCCCACCCGTCGCCCTTCCCCGATGCTGTTCTGCGTCCTTTCCTCCCTAACCTCCTCGCAAGCCAACTGTGGCTTCGGTTAAGATGTGCACAAAGATTTCAGACAGTTATTGTCCGATTTCCTTTCCTCAAGAAACGCAAAGCTGCAAAGCTGCCGCAAAGTTCAGTGCCGCATTAATGAGGTGCGAAGAAGGGGAGTTTAGGACAATAATATTCAAGATAGTCTCCATTCAATTCGATTTGCTATGCAAGCTGAGGTGGATATTCTCCATTCCAACGCCGGAATTTAAAGTTGAAACGCAATAAAAAAAATCGCCCCTTTTCTATGCTGTAGTGCGTTACATGCATCTTCACGGTTATTCAAAATTCACGCCTGCGTCGGAAAGCTCAATAGAACAGTTTCGTCCGCGCCATCGAATTCACTCGGACAAAGCGCAGCAGAGCAGTGGCCGCAAAACAAGTATGCATCAGATGGAACAAACACTGCACAAGGTTTTCACAAGTGCTGTCATCAAGGGACGCCAGTGAGCGACATACATCCTTCCCTCGGCCCTGTGCATCTCGGTGCAACTGAGCGGCGGTGCTACTGATGCAAAAATATTGATAGTAAAATCGATACTATCGATAGTTCAGTCGCGATCGATAGTTCAGTCACTCTTGAACTATCGATGGTGAAAGGAAAAACTATTAATAGTGCTGTCGACAGCGCGCTCTCAGCTGTACTATTGATAATAAGTACTTTCGATAGCACAGTCGATGGTACTTTCGTTAGATAGAACATTCGAAGTATTATTGAAAGAAGAGTTGAGATCTGGGCCAGTTGGTACATAGGCAAAGCACCAGTCAAAAATTCGAGAGACAAGAAGGAGGAATGCAAACAACGACGACTGCACTAGCAACTGTGCTTTATTGAACAAGTCACCACCCTATTATTGCTCAATCGACATCAGCAGCAAAACCAAACCCGTCACCGTACAATGACATCAGACAGAAAAGCAGCACAACTATCGCCAGCGCGCCAAAAAAGCAAGTTGGCTTTCAAGCAGGCGTTCCGAAGTTTTGCTAACGCGATCTTCATCATGCAACCTAATGTAGTAGCCTTCTAACATTTCGCGTTCCCCTGCAAAGAATGATTATGTTACTAAAAAACGGGTAGCAGCCACACTCGCGACAATAGCGGGGCAAGTTTTTTCTGTCAGTAGAACTCAATAAGTGCTGGTGTTCGCGCAGCCGGTCATTGATACACCGGCGTCTTTGGCCCATGTAAACCTTTTCGCATGCGAGGTGAAACTTAAACACCAGGCCAGTGCAAAATTTTGTGCAAACAATTCGTTAATGTTGTGGGCTAGCCTCACCACTTCAAATATTTTTTGTTCAGCGGCAACGACTTCAACAAGTCTCTCATTCTCTTTTTTCTTCTTAATCCTCTGAAGTAGGGATTCAGCAACCCTTTTCGGAGGACTCTTGCAAACCCCGTTGCCTCCAAACGTAGGACTTCTTTCTCAAAGCTGCTCTTCAAAGTGTGGTGGCAGCTTTTTTTTTTCATAGCGTTGCGGAAACTACTCATAGCAATTGCTGTATTCACAATCTTGGAATGTGCGGACGCAAAAGGCAGCAATGCCTTCTTGCTCCTAGGTGAAAACATACAGCATAAAGGGCCATCGTCACAGAAGGTTGTTTGAAGGTCTAAGAAACTTATGGAATGGTGGCTAGAAAGTTCATGGCTGAAGTTAAGCATTTTCAATATATCCTCTGTCTGCAGGCTGCGAGTCATTAGGTGAAAGCTCTAAATGTATCAAGAAATCGTAAACGTACCTAAATCCTCTGCACACACGCTTGTTTAGAACAACGTCTTTAGGTGAATGGCGAAATGGGACAAAACAAATTTTGCACAACATAGGAAGAATATTCCTATTTTCTCTATGTTGACAGGGTCCTAAAATCAACGTTGGTGGAAGAATGGTAAAAGTACACAGTTTCTAAAAAAACCGTCAACTGACACACCACACGCGTTCTGAAACTTCAGAGGATCGGAATTTTTAATAATTTCCCGTGGTATTGAAGGTATTTTACTGCGGGAATCAATATTTCTTTACTCCAGAAGATGGTTCATAAATGCATTAACTTTTTATTGCTGATAGTCAGTCATCGCAAATGCCGCCGCGGTAGCATAGGCGTTGTGATGCTCGACTGCTGACCCGAAAGACGAGGGTTTGATCTGGGATGACGGCGGGTTAATTTCAATGGCGACGAAATGGTAGGAGACAAAATCCTTATGTCGCGGTGATTATTATGTACTGATTACAAGTTTTCATCCAGTAATAAATTTGTCGCAAGAAGGCATCGGTTTCAGCTAGAGCAATTTTTCACAAGCTCGTTTACAAGAGCTAAGTAATCCCATTTAAATAGTCACATTTACACAAGTCACATTTAATGTAAGATTCAAGGCTCACTCAGCTTTTAGATATGAACTGAAGGGTTGAGTTTAAAATACAAGTGATCGTTATCTTCAATGCTACTCTTTCGACTATTGTACGAACGCGATTGGCGGGTTGGCACGCAGCTCTGGCATCGAGTGCTTCATTCTCCAAAAGGTATCCACGAAGTGCTTACTGTTCAGTAATTTATTCTCTCGGCCTATTCATTAGGTTTTTCTCCGTCACGTTTACCAATTGTTTGGCGGAAGGCTGGTCGGAAATATCTTTTTATGCTCTGTGGAAAATGTTATGAATATCTTTTCGATAAAAAAGGCCGGAATAGTTTTTTAGGCATTATGGGCACGAACCTTCGAGTAGGGTGGTATATTAAGGCAATTACCAAAATCAAAGATTTCATAGATCATAAGCTATAATCACAAATACCCAAATATATATACTTGACTAATCAGCCAAAGTCTTTAATAGACTAAATCTGAAATGGCTGGCCAACGAATTGTTCATGCAGGTTAAGCATAATGACCTTGTAGAAGCTTCTTATTACTTTTTATGACGTCGAACGCCAGAAGCACGTAAAATTGAAGTTGTACTCATACCCACGGGTCCCGCAGCAGGCTGCAGCGTGTGCCTGTTGTTTTTCAAGGATTTCCTGTGCTTACAATACAGACCTGAAGAGGCCCTTAACATATCTCAGAGGTATGTGATGTTCGCTTCCTTCAAGAAGACAGGAACCCGTCACAGCACAGTTCAGGGCATTGTCTACAAAAGTGGAAACCAGACATGCAGAAGGGAGGCTGCACGCCTTCTTTTAACATTTCTGCAGGACACGGATCTTGTTTCTAAATGGTGACAGCAGGAACGGGCTATGGCCTACTGTGATGGAATGTGTGCGTAGATGGTGTGTTCCGGAGTGGACTACGTTATACTGTGAGTGAATGTGTGCATGGATTGTGGCACTGCATTGGCCTATGTCCTACTGTGACTGAATATGTGCATGGATGGTGACTTCTGGAGTGGACTGTGATGTGGACTCTGTGGATTGATTGTGTGCTTAGGTGGTGACTGCGGGAGAGAATGTGTGCTATTATAATGAGACTGTGCGCATAGCGGGGTAGATGCGACAGGCTTTAGGACATTGTTAATGTAGAAGGGACGCTACGGCGGAGCAATTGCCGGCAGATAACAGCAAGGCTAACCCCTCCTGTAGCTTTCAACACCTCAACTCAACTCTGCAACTAAATACTATCAAATTCCAAATAAAGGAGTGATGTTTTATTACGCAGGTAAAAAAACCGTGACCAGGTTACACGAATGCATATGCTCTGCTCATTTGTTGATTACTTCAAATAACCTCTCTACTATAATACCAAAAAGAACGTAATATAGACTGCACATCATTTTGCCTATATTGTACGGGTTGCAGAAAATTGGTCTCTAGCGAGTAAATCCCTATTTATTCTTGTCGCCAACCATGTTCCATGCAACGTAACTTTAATCATGCCAGATGCACCAGGCTGAAGAATCAACCGTTTTAAGGTGATTTTGTTTGTCAGACAATGTATTTGACCATATGCGCCTTCGAGCGTACCGTTACCAAAGGATTTCCACCCTCAAAAACTGGCACATTATGAAGGAACACGTTTTTTAACGTTTTTTCAGCAGTACAAAAACTGAACTGACCGAATCTTGCCGTACTCTAAATATGCAGGCAAGAAGACCGTTTTTCAATTCAAAAATGAATAATGAAAAGATGAATTCAGATATAGACTTATTTCTACCGTAAAATGTTGCAAGTCACCAAATTTCTGCCGCACCTCAAAGAATAAAATACTTGACAAAGTTTGAGCTCATGGAGAGCTATGAGGATATACGTGAAAAGTCACCGCTTATCGTAAAATCTGTGAAGAAGATGACGACCCAGACAAAAGAGATGACTCGTGAAAACGAAGAAGATGGCCCTGCGCGTCAGCCGTATTGCTATCGCCACGTGTGTCTGTGCCCGACCTGGTTGCCCTAAGATTGTTCTCGCCGCTGCTCCCTTCCTCCCAGCCCTTTTATATAAACCCCCACCTTGCATTTGGTGGAGGAGCCGGGTATCAGCCCTGGAATTGCGCGACCGTAATCTCCCGCCACCTGCGATGCCTCACGACGTTCAACATCAAGTCGTGCAAGTGGGCCCAGCTCTTACCTGCGCCGGCCCATTCGCCAACGGGACCCGGCCATCTTCAGCGGGACCGATGAGCAGGATGTTGAAGATTGGCTCACGTCTTACGAGAGGGTGAGTCTTTACAACAAATGGGACAATGCCACCAAAATAAATAACGTAATTTTTTATCTCACTCGCGTGGCTAACCTGTGGTATCGGAACCACGAGGTGAACATCCGCACCTGGTCTGTTTTCAAGACAACCTTCTCCGAAGTTTTTGGTCGTCCTGCTGTTCGGAAACTCCGCGCCGAACAACGCTTGCGTGAACGGTCTAAGCAGGTCGGCGAAAGCTTTACCAGTTACATAGAAGACGTCACTGACCTATGCAAGCGTGTCAACCTCAACATGTCAGAAGCTGACAAGATTAAACACGTTTTGAAGGGTGTTGACGACGACGCCTTTCAGATGCTAGTAGCGCGCGACTTGCGCACCGTTGCTTAAGTCGTCACCCTCTGTCAAAGCTTCGAGGAGCTGCGGAAGCAGAGGCTCCTGACTCGACAGCACCATCGACAGGTTGAGCCGCTTGCTGGACTGCCACCAGTATCTGACACCTCATCGCTGCTGTAACAAAACAAAGACTTTGTTCGAGAAGAAGTGGCGCGTCAGCTTTCTTTCTGCCGAACCCTAAAGGGCAAGCTCCAGATTTGGCTCCGGCCCTTAAACATGCCATCCACGAGCAAGTTGCCGAGGCTCTTCCACCCGCCCATCCGCCACCACACGTCGCCGCTCCACTGACATATGCCGACGTTGTCGCCCAGACGCCGCCCCCTATGGCCGCTCTGCTGACATACGCGGACGTCGTCTCCAGACCTCGACCGCCTACCTATGCTTTGCCTCCAACACCTGCGCGAGCGGTGGCTCCTTCTCTTCGACCAGCTCCGCGAGTCAGCAATCCCTGGCGCACCATCGACAACCGGCCTATTTGCTACAATTGCGGTTTGCCTGGTCATGTGGCCCGGCTTTGCCGCCGCCGTCTCCCAGACTACGCGCCACCTCCTCTAGCTCCCGCGTACTGGCCTTCCACGAGTCAGTACTCCGGATCTGCTGAGCCGCCGTCTAGTCGTCCTTTTTCTCCTGACCGTTCAGCCCTTTCTGGACGCCGTTCACCTTCACCGAGGCGCCGCTCCGTTTCTCCTATGCGACGTCGCCCCAATCTCCCTCAGGAGGAAAACTAGGTGCCGCAGTTCCTGAGGCGAGAACTGCGTCTCCGTCGAACTTTCCAAGGCCTGACATATTCCCTGCTAATCTGATCGAAATTTCTGTCCAGGACATTACTGTCTTGACCCTTGTGGACACCGGTGCTGCGATTTCTGTTATGGACGAAAATTTTTGTAGTTCGTTGAAGAAGGTAAAGATGCCGATTGCTGGACTGTCGCTGCGTACGGCCAGCGCTGAGCCCATCAAGCCGTCCGCAGCGTGTACCGCTCGAGTTGTGATTCAGGACTCCCTCTACACGATAGAATTCGTCGTGCTGCTTTCCTGTTCCCATCCTGTTATTCTGGGCTGGGATTTCCTTTCCGCCCATGAGGCTATCATCGACTGTGCTCGAGCGGAAGTCGGGTTCTCGAGCCTCTGCCAATTCTTTTCTGGACGCTACTCCTCCTGTTGCCTGTGTTAAAGCCCTCTCCGCCGAAGACATCGACATTCCCCTGTGCTCTTCCGTTCTTGTACACTTGTCTTGCGACTCTATTGGTGACGATACTGTCCTATTTACTCTAGGCCATACTTTTATTAACCGCAAGTGTCTCCCTCTGCCTTACGCTGTACTGACTATGTCCGCTGGCCTTTCGATACTTCTGATTTCTAACGCGTTTTCCTGCCGTACCGCTCCGCGCCTTGGTGAATGCCTCGGCAGTGTGCAGCCCATCGCATCTCTGCTCATCCGCGAGAAGACCGACGATACACCGCTCCTCGCCATGAACGCGCTCAGCCCTCCTGCCTCTACGCCAGATCGCTCTTCTACCGAATTGTTCTTGCGCTCCATCGACGCCGATCCTCCCCGCCGCCAAGAACACAGCTTCTCACCCTCCTTCATCAATTTCGCTCTTCCTTCAACGCTCACCAAACTTCCTTGGGCCGAAGTTCCACCGTCACCCATCGCATCGACACTGGTGCCAACTCGCCGCTGCAGCAGCGCCCCTATCGTGTGTCTCCAACCGAGCGCCACACTATTACAGAGCAAGTCGATCAAATGCTTGAAAACGGCGTCATTCAGCCCTCAAGTAGCCCTTGGGCATCGCCTGTTGTCCTTGTGAAAAAGAAAGATGGCTCCATGCGCTTCTGTGTCGATTACCGTCGCCTTAATAAGGTAACGCGCAAGGATGTCTATCCGCTCCCCCGCATATATGACGCTCTGGTCTGTTTGCAAGGGGCGGATCTCTTTTCTTCCCTCAATTTACGTTCTGGGTGGTGGCAGGTCTCCATGGAAGCAGCCGATCGTCCCAAAACTGCTTTTGTGACCCCCGACGGATTGTATGAATTTACTGTGATGCCATTAGGCCTTTGTAATGCCCCTGCAGCCTTCGAACGGATGATGGATACCATTTTGCGTGGACTCAAGTGGAAAACGTGTCTATGCTATCTCGACGACATTGTCGTCTTTTCCCCCAAATTTGAAACACATCTATCCCGCATGAAGCACGTTTTGACCTGCCTCTCTGACGCTGCCCTGCAGCTCAACTTGAAGAAATGCAGTTTTGCTGCGCGTCAGCTGACGATTTTAGGACACGTTGTCTCTAAGCAAGGCGTTCGTCCCGACCCAGCTATACTTCGCGCTGTCGCAGACTTTCCCAAACCCACTTCTATCAAAGTCTTGCGCAGCTTCTTAGGTCTGTGCTGTTACTTTCGTTGGTTTATTCGCAACTTTGATTCGATTGCAGCGCCTTTAACACAATTGTCCGGCAGTTCCGACTTATCGATGTGGTCTCCGGCGTGCGACGATGCGTATAACACCTTGCGCCGCCTCCTCACAGTGCCACCCATACTGCGCCATTTCGACTCGACCGCTCCTACCGAGGTCCACACGGACGCCAGTGGTGTCGGCCTCGGCGCCTTACTCGCCCAGCGTATCTGTGGTTTTGACGAAAACATTGTTACCTACGCAAGCCGCACACTTACGAAGGCTGAAACTAATTACTCCGTCAGTGAAAAAGATGTGTTTGGCCATCGTATGGGCCCTTGCCAAATTCCGCCCGTACCTCTATGGCCGCTCTTTTGACGTTGTGACGAGACCATCATGCGCTTTGTTGGCTTTCTTCCTTGAAAGACCCATCCGGCCGCCTTGCCAGGTGGGCTCTTCGTCTGCAAGAATATGACATCCGCGTGGTCTATCGTTCCGGCCGCAAGCATCAAGACGCTGATGCCCTGTCCCGCTGCCCACTTCCAGCCGAGATCGCCAGCCTTTCCACCTCTGACGTCCTCCCCGTCGTCCCTTCACATCAGCGACAGCCCTCAGCGCAACGTACTGACCCCTGGATCGCTTCTCTTCTCGACTTTCTCTCCAACCCCACGGCTGCTTCTCCATCCCGTGCTCTCGCCGCCATGCTTCCCACTTCGTGATTTGCGATAACCTCCTCTATCGCCGGAACTACAGCACCGACGGCCGCAAGTGGTTACTCGTTATTCCTCGCCACCTGCGCACGCAGCATATGCGCCTATTTCCACGCTGACCCACAATCCGGTCACGCGGGAGTTTTCAAGACATACACCGCATCCGGCTGCGCTATTACTGGCGCGGCATGTACACCTTCGTACTAAATACGTACGCGCCTGTCTCGCCTGTCAACGTCGCAAGCCATCTCCTCATCGTTCTGCTGGAGAGTTGCAGCCACTCCTTGCCCACCACGCCCTTTCGACCGTATCGAATTGATTTCTACGGCCCGCTTCCGTGCACTGCGGCCGGCAACCGTTGGGCTATCGTTGCGGTTGATCATCTCACGAGATATGCCGAAACCGCCACCTTCCGACTGCCACAGCGACAGACGTTGCCTCCTTCCTTTTGCAACGTTTCGTCCTTCGTCACGGTGCACCTCGTGAACTGCTTAGCGACTGCGGACGCGCCTTTTTGTCCGATGTCGTCACCGCCCTGCTCCGCCAGTGCAACATAATCCATCGTACCACCTCCGCGCTACTCCTACAGTCGTCATCACGCCTCTGTGTCTCTCAGTACCCTGTTTTCACTACGCGCATGCGTGCACCGTGCAGCTCTTCACGTCTAACGACCACAGTCGGCTCCCGGCGGCACCTACCCTCTTCGTGACTATCCTATTTGTTACAACTGCAGCCGTCGCGAACAAGTTGCGTGGTTTGGTCAGCGTCGGCGACTGCTCTCCGCATGCTCCTGGATTCAATCTTCGTCGGGATCCCGGGACAACGCTGCTTGGAATCAAATTCGTTCTCTTGTAAATTCTTCTTAACAAACTCATCCCCGAAGCAATATGTTAGGTGCAGCGGAAACTGTAGACTACTTTGTGGAGGTGTGTAACATACGCCTAGGAAGATGGTTTTCTGTACGGTGCTACACATAAGCGAACATATTTCCAGTTCTGAACGTGTGACAATAGCGGAGAATGATAATTATTGATAATTCGCAACGAGGACGCCTCCGCCGACAAGACTTTAGTATTAGTGACGTCCTCCGTAAGCCTATTTTCAGTCAGGATTAGTACATAACTCTGGGATTATCGCAAAACGCTTGAAAAAGAGGCATGTTTCTGACAGAAGCTTAGTACGTTAGTACATATTACTGAAGAAGATTCGATCGGTGATAAGTGCTCGGCGGTTTGCGGACAACTTTCTACACGATTTCTTTTAGAGTTTCTGAGGATTCATTCTAGGAATTGCGCTTTGTATCATTGCGTAAATTACTGAGTGTAGCTTATTGTCCTCTGACTCGCTTTTTGCAAACACAAGTTGCTTGTGGGCATTTCTATCTGCAAGTGAAAAATCGTCGCCAACGCTTTATCCTGCATTCTATAGTTGGAGCCCATTCAAAGGAATGGCTTCGTTTATTCTCAACAATGGAAATTAAACAATTATGGGAAGGGGTCCCTAGTAAGTATGCCGGCCGGGACGGTGTGCGCGTTCGATGTGAGCTTGGCCAACTGCTGCAGTAGGTTCAACTGCTGGAGATGGCGCCAAGGAACATTTTGAAGCAGAGCAAACGGCTGTAAAGTTCAGGTCCCAGAATCCAAAAACCGCCAATGTCATCCCCATAGAACGATGTTTAGCCCGTCACCATGCCACTTGATGAACAAGCCGGCACAAAGTTAGCGGCCAAATAGGCGCCGAACGAAGAAAGGTCTGCTTCGTAAGGGCAAACTTATTAGCGATCCCTGCGATGGCACAGCCTCACAGCGCAGACGTGAATATGCCAGACGGCTACAGCATAACATTCATGTTTTCGGGTGGCAGTTGGCTTCTCCCTTCTTTGGCGTCTTCTCATCTCCGCTGCCATGTCTCTTAGCATTGTTAAACTCCCGTTAGAAAACCGGCACTCTCCGTACACTTCTTCGGGTCTATCTCAAAGTGGCACTACGAACACACTTTATTCTTATTTGCATGATATTGGCAAAACTTGCAAGCCCTTTGGTACTAGCTAAAAGGCGCCGCCATACTGATTATTCCGAAGGCTGCCGATGTAACAAAATGTTTTCAGTAGTGTGGTGCGCTTCCAAGTTCACCCATGCATGCCAGTACTTCAGGCAGCTCAACGCACTGCTCATAATATGTGTTTTGTTAGATCGGCAGCCTCCGGGAAAACTCGAAAACAAGATCCTCGAGATGAGGATCTTGTTTTAGCTTAGCGCGAAATTTCCGGTTCCAGCGATAAGAAAACTGAAACGCGTTGCCTGGGCGTGCGAGGCCGCACCCGCGAGAAAAACAGGAGAAACGCCCCCCGTAATGCGTGTGCTCTCTTCGCGGTGATGTGACAGATGCGAAAAAGCTGTAAAAGAGAGCTGCGCGCCATCTATCGTGGGCCCCGGAAACTTCCCGAGAGCAGTATCTCACACCCGATGACTATCGCTTCTCGGCGCTGGCGGCAGTCCAAGGCACAATTTACCTGATTCGTGTCATGTCTGTGGGAGTCTGTAAATGAATTTTTTTCAAGACAGTCAATGACTGTTTTTCCTGTGAGCGGCATTCGGGATTTTAAAAAAAATAGAGGATGGTTCAGCTTCTCATAGAAGAGTGGAACACGAAAACGTGTTGCAACGTTGCGAGGGCATTCTTCAAAGGCGCACAAAGACACTTCACGAAGTCAAATAACAAAACGCATTGAATAGGTCCACTTTTATTCGTTTCGAATCAACTAGCCTCCATGGCGTGCTCTGCGCGTGCTTCCTTCGCAATCAGAAAGGCCTGGATCCGCCCCCTAAGATCTTAAAATTTTATTTATTTGAAGGTTATCGTGTTGCAACGGCCACACCGCCAACACCGGTTTTTATTCGGCAGAGCTCCTTAACGCGCGTTAAAACACATCCATTTACCAAAGCAGCTACCAGATTTGCGTCCAGCACCGGGGAAAACAGTGCGCCTTGATCACGGTGCCAATGGTAAACAGGTGCCGTAGTGGTTCAACAATCTTCTTTGCATTCGTTCATACTTTTCGCGTTTTGAGGTTATTGGCGGCTGTAAAGCTGCTGCCATGAACGTTTGGTTTGGTTTATGAGGGTTTAACGTCCCAAAGCGACTCAGGCTGTGAGAGACGCCGTAGTGAAGGGCTCCGGAAATTTGGACCACCGGGGGTTCTTTAACGTGCACTGACATCGCACAATACACGGGCCTCTAGAATTTCGCCTCCATCGAAATTCGACCGCCGCGGCCGGGATCGAACCCGCGTCTTTCGGGCCGGCAGCCGAGCACCGTAACCACTCAGCCACCGCGGCGGCTCTGCCATGAACGTGTAATGAAGCAGGATGACTTATGTGATAAATTTAGTCGCCTGTCTCGCCAAAGCCAGCTTTAGGACAACTCACACGCATGAAGAAAGGCTGCCGAGGTAACTGAAAGCGTTGTTTAGGCCGAACAAGTGCGGTTGACCAACGTGATCTCTCAACCATCAAACCAAACGAGGAACGCTGAGCCCACCGCGCAGCCTGAAGAAGAGGTCTGCGGAATGCTGGGAGTCAGTAAGTACCGAAAAGTTACTTTGCAATAGAGCGCATTGCCTGAGAAAATGGATGATATCAGCGGCTCCTGACGTTACATCTAAAGTCGCAAGAGAAAGCGTTCGCTCTGCGCTGCTCCAAGATGTGAACATGGAAAAGAGCAGTTGGGCTGCTTTACGCATTCTAGAGGACCCTGCCTGCACCCGAATGAAGCTACCATATCTGTGAGCCGTGTAAACATAGGGAGTGCGTTTTCTGTTTTCGTGTTTATTTGTTCCATGGCAGAAACACTCCCTTTCCAGGAAATTTAAGGTCTACATTTGGGCACCCCTCCGCAGTTGCTGCTCTAATGTGTATTACAGGTGCGTCCTCAATACCAAAAGAAGGGAACCCTATGATAGGCTCAAACGCAGGACTTTCTTGCTCTTAGTGTGATGCGCACCCATGTCTGTGTACATTGTCGTCACTGCAGAATAAATATTTTGCCGCGCAAAGCTTACGCGGCACAGCTTCTACACCAAATATATGCGCTCGTGGGTACTCCAAAGACTCTGGGCTCAAAGTTTAGGATATCTTTGCTACGAATTTGTTCGAGTGCTCGTTTCCGTGTCTATTTGTAAAGCGTAATGAGGCTATTAGGTGCTACAGACGAATTCGGCTGCGTCTCCGCTGGAGATTGTTTTGGTGCTCGCGAGCTGTTGCTAAAGAACTATGCCCGACAGAAGAAGGCTGCTCTAAATACGACCGTAGGCTAGCTACTACAATAAGGGAAACTCATGCGCCCTTAACTCCTCTCTTTTGGCCTGCTCCAATCTTCACGCTTTCATGTCGAAGGTGTTCGCTTTGGTAACTAGGGTGCTTTCGGGTAAAAAAGCACCAAGAATTTTTTTAAATTTATGCCGCTGAAGCTAATATAGTAGTGGCCATAGCATTGCATACTCTTTTGTTTTCATTTGTTAAGCAGCCTCTCCCTATGACTGCGGCGTAAAATCTGTAACAGTTCATTATGGTTTTCTGTGGAGTATAAGGCGGAGACCGTCTAGTAGGCTTGTCCCCACAGTGTTTTGAATTTTTTTGCACAATTATGAGGAGTGTGATTTGCCACTAAGCTTTCTGGGGAAGCACCTCTTGCCGCTTCTCTATAAACGAAGAGAAAACAGACGCCACTTTTGAAGTCATGCTTTTTATTTCACATTGCTGGTGCTTCTTTCCTCCGGGTACTATTTCAAACGGTGCTCCATCGCCTTTAAATTGCACACGCCTGTTGGCATTGCTCCTGGGCTCCAGGGAACCGGCATGGAGCTCCATATTTATTATTACTCATTACAACAATTCGGCCATACTGGCACATAACTTCGAGGTGATATCAATTTTTGTGTACGTTTTTCCGAAGGAGGGCAACTGGCAGACAAACAAAAAAGCTTTGTTAGTGAATGCCTCCATTTTATTGGGAGATTTGACAGCTTCCAAGTAAGCAGCGAGATTAGTACACATATTTTTTTACCTAATTTTGGTTTTCTATTTTCTTTTAGTCGTTATAACTTTACGTTTAACGAAAGGAGTCGTTCCTTCCTTCTTCAGTAAAGAGAGGTCGAATAAAAGTATTGTACAATTTGGTTTTATTGCTATTTAGAAGGGAAACATGAAAGGATCATTGTAAAAAAACAACCTCAGGGTAAAGGCTGCTTATCAGCCAATTCTGTGTCCTTTAGGCATTTCTGCTACAAATATGTGGTCAAAAAAAATGTACCGATTGCAGACTGTGAGCACATGCGACTTAATGCACAATATGTGCATAACAGAACTGTGCCCGTTCAAGACTGTAGACGCTCTTATCTTCTTGCCCCGGTCTAAAGCGGCAATTTTCTCTTGCTTCAGAGGTTTCGCACATCATTTACAGCAGTCAATACCGAAAACATATTTCCAGGCGCAAACCACAGGACCGTAGACAACCAAGAGTGTCATGTATAAAACTACGTCAATTTACATTACGAATCAAAGATGTGTCGAAGATTAAAATATCTTGCAAAACCCATCTCTGCAAAAGGTATGGGTTGACATCCCGTCTCTTCTCCGCCAGATAGTAAAGCGCAGTTTCCGAACGCTCCGCGTGGGCTACCTTGGACGATTAACAGCGGGATGCCCCACTCCAGCTGTAGTCAACATTGTGTTGTGCGCATGCGTTTTTATTGCTTCATCATGAACTAACCACGCTCGCAACATGAGCATATTTATTATTGTGTAAACAGTTTTTTTGTGTAAATTGCTTCTCCCCTTAGTCATTTCTTCCTGTCCCCTCACCTCTTTCATTTAATTTCTCCTTCCTGCCTGCTATCCTTTTCTTTCCGCTGCCTCAGCTCAGGTGGTTCAGTATCGATGGCAGATGCCAGGGCGAGCAAAAATCTTTTCCTTCCTTGTTCCTTGTCATTATTTTTTTACGAAAACCACTTCACCATCAAAAGTAAAGTGCCTATAAATTCGTGCTCTTTATACCAATTCCCGACAGCTTTTTTTTATTAAGCTTGGACTTTGAGCCCATTGCGTTCAAACTCACCATAGACTCTAGACAATACCTCTAGCACGGCTTAATTTAATGGTCAATAATAGGCACTAGTAAATATATTTCGTAACAGCTTCCCTTAGATAACTACATACTTGGAACAGTTCAATTGTTGGAACCATATGAGCGTGATTTTTTTATCGAGCGTGACCTCAATCCTGCCGCCACAATTTGTGCATTTTGGTGCTGAATAGGCCTTCTACACTGCCGCACGAGAAACTGGGCGCAACGATTTCGGAAACATGCCCCAGAAAAGGAACGTGCTCTCCGTTTAATTTTTGTGCGTGGTTGGTTTATCGCTCGAATCGAGTAGAAAAATTAGCTGCGGTTCAACTACTGCTGACCCTCGCTAGAAAGCGAAAGCTGTGGTGAATCGGGTAAACAGACCCGGCTTGGCCTCTAAAATTCAGAGCATTCCGCACACTTTATAGGCAACGTGGCCGGCCTGCCAGGTGCCAATTAAAATGGTTGATTGCGAGAGGTTCGCCACCTAATGACCGCTGCGGCTTATTGCTGCAGTGGCGCGTGTCTGCCACCACATTGTCAGCGCTAATGCATGCAGCCCACATCTCTCGCTCTCACCACCGCCACGTACCTCAAAGCGCGACTGAGGCGCCCACTGCCACAGGGTGCCTGTTATGCGCCTTCCTTTCCTCAAAACCATAGGAGTCTAGAGCGTTGTCAGCGATAACGCCAATGAACACAAAGACCTCCGGTGGTCTACAGCTTCAGTGCCCCGTTTCTGCTACAGCGTTGTGAATGCTAACGTAAGCAGCGCACATCTGTAACTACCGCCACGTAGCTTAAAGCGCAGCTGAGGTGTCCACGGTCCCAGGGGGCCAGTTATACGCCTTTTTTTTGCTTTCAAAGAAAATTGAAGACTTATTTTTTAAAATTGGTTTTGAAAGAAGGGAACGGACTCGCCGCGGTGGCTCAGTGGTAAGGGCGCTCGGCTACTGATCCGGAGTTCCCGGGTTCGAACCCGGCCGCGGCGGCTGCATTTTTATGGAGGCATAACTCTAAGGCGTCCGTGTGCTGTGCGATATCAGTACGCGTTAATGATCCCTAGCTGGTCGAAATTATTCCGGAGCCCTCCACTACGACACCTCTTTCTTCCTTTCTTCTTTCACTCCCTATTTTATTCATTGCATTTCCAATAATATATGAGACAGATACTGTGCCATTTCCTTTCCCAAAAACTAATTATTATTATTATTATTAAGGACATGACGCCGTACCTGTCCCACAGATATCGGTGGACACCCGAACCGGCTTTGAGGAAAGGAAATGGCGTATTAACTGTCTCACATATATCTGTGGACACCCGAACCGCGCCGTAAGGGGTTTGACCTTTGGCTGACTTGAAGTTCAAAACCGGAAGCACCGGGAAATCTTTGCGAGGTATCATAGGGAAGCTTTCGCTTCAAAGGGTTACCATAGAAAACAAAATTGGTACTATTTTGACGGTATAAAAACGTTAATAGTGTAAATGCAAACTTCTTGAGTGGACACCTGCGATTTTAGTGATTGTTATCGTGGAATATTATGCTGTATAGCGTATTCTGAAAGCGTCAAATCTTACGATATATGAAAAATAGCTTTTAGAAACTTGTTTTAAAATGCTCCTGTCCATATTTCTTGGTACGATTTTAAATCATTGTTACAGTCCAGCTCCAGGATTCCTTCCACCCTGCTTTTTTCACCTAATGAAATGCCCTCTTAAATCATTGAGTGAATATACTAGGGATTGTTTCTTTAATAATATTTCTTTTTATTTCCATCACAATGATTAGGGAGGCAGAGAGAAAAGGTAATATTCTAGACTGACGAGCTCTCGCCCTCCCGAAACAACACGTTACATCGAAAAACAAAATGGCTAATAACATAAGCATATCAGGAAACATTCAGTGGCACAACATTCAAAAGAAAATAACATTGCAGAGCAAAAGCCAATTTTGCAAATAAATATACGTGTTCGTAAGAGAAATTGAGCACATGAAAATATGATACACATTTCACAAAATTCACTATACCTGCTCATGTATAACTGAGACAAAGACAAGCAAATCTTCTCGTCCTACGCGCTCAGTGTTCAAAATTGAGGCTATTACAGCGGTTGAGTACGAGTGGTAGACTGTGTGTAAGCATATGCGATCCATAACCTGTTGTTGATTTGTACATATGTAATATAAAGGTGGTACTTGTTGTGCACGTGTTGTTTCTACTGCGTAGTGAAGCCAGCTGTGCAATGAGCGATATGTTCAAATTCTTCTCGGTTATATATTTCGAAAATTAAGTGGTATTTATACATATAATCAATTTGCATTGCGCTGTCTGTCTGGAAAAGTAGTCTAAGTGGATGTTCATACTTTGCATTATATATTATTGAAAACATTTTTTTTCTATCGGATGTGTGATTTCCGCAGGCTTGAGAGTGTTATTTACACCGTACCATGTGACAATGATTTATGTGTGAACAAAACAGTGAATTATGAAGCAGTATTTTCACTTTGGCAGGATCATGTGTATGTGAACGTAAATCGATCAAATGAATCGTCCCTGTTTAGAGGCTATGTAATTTGTGCGATCATTGCATTACATTTTTCCGTTGAAACGTACACTTAGCAGTTAAAATGAATTATTTTCGTGCTTTAATATGATTAAGCATAACATTATTGTTAATTAGCACGTAGTTGTTTTTTTGGTCAGTAAATAATGTCGTTTTTTCGAAGTGGTAATTTTAAAAGCGTTATGTTTTGTCCACTTTTCAAGTTGCTGAAGTGATCAATCTACTTTGATAAGCATGTTGGAAGCGCATGAGGCGCCAAAAGTGAAGCGGCATTTTTTTCGTTTGTCTACTTGTCCTATGTCATTCAGGTATGTGTTCAAAAAAAGGGTCCAAAATGCTGCCTTCAGCACACCGCAACAAAGATAAACCTAGATTTGATTGGCGACAGTTCATTCGAACATAGTGTCACCAATTTCTAAGGTAGCTTCTCAAAAGCACCAAAGGCGCTCCACGCAAAACATGTTCTTCAATCTTCTCTAGTAGTAATATGTATATAAGAACAACAAATACATGAAAAACTCTTCATTTATTGCTAAAGCTCAATTCTGATTATCAGGAGATTGTAGAATGAGTTCTTTTTGTTGTAATAGAGCGAGTTGAGTAGACAGATGTTTCCGAAATCTACGTCGTGAAGTTGTTATTGTATCACGCTTATCAGAAAAAATATTCATGTAACAAACATTACTTTCTGAAGCCTTTTCGAGTAAACAAGGAATAATGACAAAGGCTTACAGTCTTCCAACCTCTGTCTCAAATGAGATTTACTGCTCGAATATTGCGCATTACTGTGGCCTTCTCGAAACGCAACATGTTTTTTTTTTTAAATAGAGCAAGTGCAACGGTGCTTTTCTTGCAATAATATATGCCTTCAGAAATGTGCTGGCAGTAAGGCGCAACGTGATATCCGCAAAACATAGAATCTTTGAACTCGCACTTACTGTTTTTGAAACGCGGCAGCATAGTTCCAATGCCCTCGCATGCAGCAGCTCATGAGGCTTTCGATATAGAATCGAAAAGTATGGTAACGCGATATTGCAAATACAGGTAATGTTGAAGAAAACACTAACATTCATAGAACTTTTTTGAGGCAGCCAGGAATTGACGTTTGTATCCGAGTTCTTACTTCGAAAGTACAGACTACCAATACTCTCCAAGAAAACGGGCGTGACAGCAGAATTATAATTTTCTTCCGCGAACTAGGTTCAATAAGCATATAGCAGCCAGTGTCCAGGTATCAGAGAGTCCGTGGTCCTTCAGTGCATATGCATTTACCTGCCATGTTGCTACTTCCTCACGTCGTATTCTCAGAAACTTTCTAAAGCTCCCTAAACCTTTTGAGCGGCATGTTTGTTTCTTTTCTAATGTAAAACTATTTTAAATAGTAATGCGCTCAACATACGGCTACCTAGTGAAGAAGAAGAATTTTTCTGCGCTGCTTTATTTTTCCGGCGAGGATTTCACGTGATGCCACTGTAGCTATCTCTGACCAGTTATATTCGGCTCCGTGCAATTCTGCCAGCTTTAGTGTTTGTTAGATTCTTCCCAATTTATACCTGTATCATTCGTATTAGGCTACAATTGTACGCAATTATTTAAATATTTGTTTTAATGATTGTTACGATACTTGGTTCATGTAAAAGCTAACCACCATGCTGACTCTTTACCTTCAAATATATTTAAATGCGCATATCAAAAGCTCTATTAGGAAAGCTCTTATGGTTCCATCGGCGCTTGCTATGCTTTGTAGTTTGCATCAGATTATAACTCTCTTAAGCGAAACCGCTAATTTTGTCTACCCCTTTACTGCGCACAGCAATATGGAAATTCTTTCGGGAGCTTTAAAAAATTTCCTTTCATTCCTTTGTTCTTACGGCCACCTAAATCATAGACTGTTTCAGTATGTTAAGCCAGACATCTTAGCATTCTTTTCTGATAGCATAATTAAAAGTCTTCATCGCTTTGAGTCCGCCTATTAGGGCCCACCTCTGAGCCATTTTTCTTGCTCGTATCTGAGAAAGACGGCAGTGGAACATTGTTATGATCCAATGTCGAGGATGCTGTTCTTATCAATGTAGTTTTCTGCTAGAATTTCGCTGAAACGTTTACATGATAACGTTCCAAAACTGGAAAATTATGAAACGGCAGGTTTTATTTCTGTGTCCTAATACCCTTTTCTTCGAAAGATTTGTTCTCTCTTACTCTGTAATGATTCTGTAATATGTGGCAGCCGTAATATTTATAGTCTAATTAGTCAAATACCTCGAAATATTCTTGGCAAATTAATGCATTTTTGTACTTCTCACAACGCAGTTTTTTGCGCCCTTTTCGCAGGAAACAAAATTCCGCAAAGAATAAAGCAGAGGAAAAGTAATCTTTACTATCTGGTGATTGCTTGAAACAAAATAAAGAACTCGGGAATGCGGGTGTTTAACTGGCAGTGCCTATTATACTAATGATAATTTTCTATAACGTTGGCGTTTGGCAGTATTCAAAACTTCAAGACGGATAGTTCTCGCATCTCACAGTCTCCCGCTTTACACTGGCTGCTGCAAACCATGTGTCGTTCTCTCTGTCAAATATGTCACAAAAATGCTGATGCTATCAGGCGGTGCGTTCGTGGGCATTGTCCCAAGGGCGCGCTGAATATGTTGAAGCCGCTGCTACTCTTCTGGTTCTCATAAATTCCTAGCTGCGTATGGCGTGTGAGTTGTGTTTACAAGCGTTTGGGGCTTCTTCACGACCAGGCGTCCACTCGATCACGGCGCTGATCGCATAAAGCGAGATCCAGGCTGCATGCACAGTGTAGTCATATGTCTCCTCACCCCACTGCGCGCACCGTACTTGAAGGCAACGAAAACAGCACGATGTACTAACACGCTCTATATGAGCTTTAACGCATGATATGCAGTAGCAGCACAGTTCCTCGAAGCACTTATAGTTGAGTTTTGCTGTAACTGTATGCAGTCAGCGGTTGATACAAAGCGTGGGCATAGGTGGTCGGTGGACGAGCGTGTCGTAGCTATACTGTCAAAGAGTGCAGGGTAGCCAACCGGGAACCCCTTTCTGGATAACATCCCTGCCTTTCCCTCCCTGCTCTTTATCTATCTATAATAAAGCTAGAAAAAAAAACCTAACCAAGAACTAAAATACCGCCTTTTCGAAACCTGCTCAGTTCGTTCATCAGGTGTGACTGCGGGCGAGTTGCAGCTTGCTCCTTGAAGTCGTCGTTTTATTCAGCCGTCGAGACACTGGCCGTATAGCACGAATGTAAAAGGAGGGAAAGAATCCTACAGAGCGGGTAACATTACCCCGCGTCGGCTGAATATGTCATGACACAGGGGAGAGACCTTCCCCCACATCGCGGTCAACGGCCAGTGGCCCGGCTGCCAAATGAGGGCTTAAAAATGAAAGCGGTAACACACCCTAAGCCATGCCTCATGAATGATCCGAGTAGGTGTCGAATAATTGTTTTTTTTGGGCTTTTGGTTGGTGTTCTTGTGTAATCTAAATTACATTGCTTTTCCTTACCAGACAGACCTCTGTTGAATGTTTTCTTTCGCTAAAAAAAATGCTTTCTTGCCATTCCTCACTTTTTAAGCCCGAATGCGATACAGGTCGCATGATCAAAAAAAACATCAAAACGGCTTCAAGGGACGGCCGTTTAAATGCTAACTTAAGATTATTTCATGCTATCTCCCTCCTGCTTATTGCCACGCCACTACATCATTTTGTTGCCAAATCAAGCAGGACTGAGAGATGTATCTTGGGTCACTAGGCTTTCGTCCTTATATATGAGGCCGAAGCGATCATTGTTATTGCGAAATTGCAGGGGCATTTTCGTATACGGGGTCTCCCAGCTAAATTTAGTCAAGGTTTAAAAATACGCCAAGGCACGCTAGAACGCCGCGGCCAAATGCATGCTGCTGTTTATTGTATGGAGCAAGTCACACTATTCTTGTATTTTGCTTAAATGCATAATTAATTGAGATTAATTAACCAAATTCGCACGCAATGGAGATCGGCGAAAAAGGACAGTGAGAAAGTTGTAGAACGGTCCGCGAAAAGTTTTGAGTTTTGCGTCTATTACGTACCAGCTTTTTTTCGCTCACTGCAGATGCCCGCGAAATACGAAAAAAATGCTACGTGACTTGGCCACTTTCGTGTCACGATAGCAGTGCTCTCAAACGTTCCGTATAGGAACTAACAAATCATTTAGCCTGGTTTGTTCCCAATTAAAAGGCGACAGGGCAGCGATGCTGCACCTGGCTGCGCGATTTACGCCAGCGGCAGGCATGCCTGGCGCCGCTTGATGATACCGACAAGCAGACGCTGTCCTTATCGCTTTCGCTCCAGAATCGCATAGCCAGCGTACGCCTTGGAGCCCTGTCACCTTTTAATGAGCAGCACACCCGGCTAGATGAGCTGTTTGTTGGTTCAGCGGAACGTTTAAGAGCGCTTTAATCGTGGCGCGCAAGCGGACGTGTCACGTGGTATCTTTTGCATTTCGCGGGCATATGCAGCGAGTGAAAAAAAGCTGATACGTAATGGAAGGAAAGTTAGACACTGTTCAGTGGGACGTTTCGCGAATCGTTCTACAATTTTCTCTTTGGACTTCTCGCCTACCTTCGTTGCTTGCGAAGTTGGTTAAGTATTCGCGACTATTAGGCAATTAAGCCCAATACAAAAACAGTGTGAGTTGCTTCTTACAACAGCCAGCAATATGCATTTGGTCCCGTCGGCTTAGGGTGCCGCGGCATATTTTTAAACCCTGGCTAATGTTAGCTGGGACACCGTTTATATTGAGAAGCCACAGCAGTGTTTCAAAACCCAACGATCAAGCCCATACTGCTTTTCACTTATGTTTGCATACTCGAGGAACTACGATATGTATTTTCTACCCGGAAAGAGTGCAAAATTCAACGACTGGCATAAATGGTTCTCGCGGCATGTTGTGTGAACAAACACTGTTTTCAAGGTTTGTCTGCACAAGCCGCAAAATTTGAATTTGTGGAAAATTCTTGATTAAAAAAACAAAAATAGGTCAATTTTGAAGAAAAAAAAATTTACCCCAATACTTGCTGCGAGGACAAGCACTCAAACTTTATGCATGGTGTGTTGGAGTATGCAGAGGAACCAGGCTCCAAGTCCATATCAAGAAAATAGCATTTGCCTGCAGACAGCACGAGTGAAGACATTTTGTTTAAACCGCAACAGTAGGCGTGGTACGTGAACAGCGCAACAAAGAAATGACAAAGACAAGACCAGTGCTAACAACTGAGTTTATTGATGAACAAAAAGTGATGTTGTGTTGTGAGCGCCAGCAATCAAACAAAAACATACAAAAAGGTAAAGAACCTATCTATGTACGTGCGAGGCAAAACATACAATTTCTTGGCCATTTGATGCCACGGAAGGACTCCTTATGCTTTTTTCTCCAAGAATTTGGATGTGATACGCTTCTATGACTTTGCGCGTTACCTTTTCTTTTGATGTCGGGACAGCACTACTGCCTTTTTTTTCTATTTCGTACTGCAGATCATGTTAGAGATCGAAGCCGAACAAATATATATGTAGATATTACAGGTACAAGGGCAACAAGTAAAAGGAACAACTAAAGAAAAGAATGCATGCAGAATGAGTATGCACTGACATTCAACGTGTTGGTGAATTATACTCGTAGATGGTACGGGGCAAAAAGGAAAATTTAAATGTATCAGCTCTACCAAAGTACAAAGTAAGTGAACCGGGATGATGGTGACGTGTGATGCGTGTAGATAAAAATGACATGTAAGGTGAAGGATCAAGAGTCAATTTGTTATTCATGAGCAAGGAGAGCAATTCCCGTCTAAAATTTTTCATCTTGCCTGAAGGGGTTAAATACAGTTAGATTTCATTAGCTCGGATAGAGAATCAAAGGGTGAAAATTTAGAATAAACAAATCTTACGGCATTTCTTTGAGTTCCTTAAAGTTTCATAATATTGGTATTAGTATAAGGATCCCACATCACGCATGCATATTCGAGCTTAGGCTTCATTAGTGAGTTACACGCGAGCAGTTTATCTTTAGCGGTGCTTTGGAAAGTTTGTTATGCCGTTTATGGATCGGTGTTGCTTTTACCAACCACTATGCTTTCCGGATGGGGATGGCCGAATGTCCTGCCTGTGAAAGCTGCGGTTGTGAGGAGATCATCGCTCATCTTCTCTGTGAGAGCCCTGCATTTGCGAGTGCAAGACAAACACTGTGTTGTGCCCTGGACCGCCTCGATCCTTGCCGATTAACAGAGCAAAAGATCATCGGTCCGTGGCCACAGCAGTCGACTGCCCTCAAGGCATACAAGGCACTCTTTGCCTACTTGAGAGCGACTGGATTGAGTTACAAATTGTGACAGCGTTGTGCGTGTGTGTGTGTTATGCCTTTTTCCCCTTCTCTCTTCCTCCTTTTAGCCCCCTAATCCCTCTTCCCCAGTTCAGGGTAGCCAACCGGAACCCCTTTCTGGTTAACATCCCTGTCTTTCCCTCCTCCTCTTTATCTATTTATCTATCTTATTTCTTAAAAAAGAAAAACATTGTTTACGAAAGGCGGACAAGCAGATATTTTGCACATGTGAATTCCAGAAAAACTGTTAGTTAATGTTTCACTTCGTTATTTAAAGCTGAAAACGTCATCTAGTGGTGTTTGTCTAAGATGATAGCTGTCACCAAAAATAATTTTTTACCGGCCACGCGAAGGAAGTTTGCTTTTTTTTGTTTAGGGCTTTGTCCCATTTCGGGCACTATGCAAGAATGTTAGTTAGGGAGGTGTTTAGGCCAATCTGGTGATTAGAACATATAATGTCACGGCACAGGTAGCGTTCATCCGCAAACAAACAAAACTCTACGCCAGGAAGAGTTCGGTTGCGATGTCAATAATGTACAGCAAAAATCATGAATGTCCAAGTACACTCCCCTGTGGCAATCCAGAAGTGACTGCATGCAATATTGCTTCACATTTGCATTTTCTGCAACGAAACTTAGTCTCAGGAACCCGGACATCCTTTTCTAATTTCATTTCATATTCTCTTTCATGCTTAATCTTGCACCTGGCGCAGTGAATGGCAACATGACAAAGAGGGTCATTTTTTTTCGCGCTTCCGTGCTCCATTAACCTCTTATTAATGCATCTGCCTGTTGCCCAACATAAGCGGCACCGCATGTGAAGAGTATATGGCGCACCACGTTTTTCTCACAATGAATGGGCGGCGACACATGTCGTACCTGGAAAGCAACCTCCTTTGTTGTCTTTGCCTGTGAACTTTCTTACACATGGCAGTTCGCAAATGTCAAATGGCAAATGCCACTCGCCAACGAGGGGGGCCGCGAATTAAGGTGCTCACGACATTGATGATTACTTATAAGCGCCTTACCCAACACATCAATCGCACGGATCGGCCGTAATAGTACTGAACCCCTTTCTGCACTTCACACAAATATGTCCGTCGTAGGTGAAGACGGACTTCATGTTTAAAATGAGGCTGATGTACTTGGTTGCTTGTCTGCACTGGGCTCATGCTCGCTAGGGGCAGTCGTAAACCCTAGCCTACAATGGCAAAGCATGCAGGTAGCCTCAAAAATTCCAAAGCCACAACGTGAGCATTAGGTGAACGTCCTGTCCAGCTCAAGCCGGAAACAGGAGCGCAGCAAACAATTTAGTCTATAGGAGTCCTGGACTAAGGGCCATTCCCAGTTCGGGGGGGGGGGGGGGGGGTTAGGTTAAAGCGGTCGAATTTGTTGTGGTGTCTTCCTTCTGTGGTATTCTTTTTTGCTACCTTTTTATTCATGTAAAGCATGCATTACTCAATATTTATCGCCACCAGCATCCAATGCGGAAACGTCATGGCCTCGCTGCAGAATTTCTTCAGGCTCAGCCTTTTCTCTACAGAGCACCGGCCACTTACGAAGCACTCCCAGCCCCAAGCTGCGAGTAGTCCAAGGCTTGTTTGCTGACCGCATTCTGGCGTGCCTTGAGGTGCTCATGATTTCATGGCACTTACGCGTCTCTAGTTTGCAACAGCAACTCGGCTCTTGCTTTGCAGCAAGGCGGATTCTCCTCTCATACGCATATTTTGCGCGAACCTTCTTTAACGTGCACAGACATTGACAGCCTAGAGGCCTTGGCCCGGGCACTGTAGGATGTTGGCCGGAGAGAAAATGTATTAAGTTCTGTTTTTTCGTGTTAGCGGCGGTGGCACTCAGCACCTCGCAGCTATGGCAAGACGCCAGTGAATAGCAGTGTTCCTTCCTGGCCGTTCTGAAAGCAGTGTATAATGATAATCTTTGCCGCCTGTGACGCTAGATCATGAGGCAGGGTTGCCTCTTTCTCTCAACGTGTCTGCCGGCCGTTCTTGTCCTGTGGCAGTTCTGTGGCGAGCGACGAGTGGCATACGTCCCCATCCGCCGTGCACGTGCATACCTGAATGATCCTGAGCAGCCGCATTCATAGTACGGCGGAAGTATGGAGTATAAGCGCACTGAATTTTCTCCTGAATGACCACCTCTGGTTCTCAAACTTATCAAGCAGTTGGTTACCATAGTAAATGCGGAAACCGTCTGCACTACCCTTTTCCTGCCCCCCCCCCCCCCCTATTGGTACTTTTCTTTCTTTATCTGCTTTGCCGTTTTGTACTGAGCAGTTTATGTGCTCCCTATGTGTGAACCTTTATGCGCAGAACTGGTGTGGAATCTCCGCGATCGCGAATTACGTATTCTCTGGTACATGTCGAAAAGCGGTCAGATGTGAGCGGTCAGAAACCCGCATATTCACCTGGACAAAGAGCCTGTATATATTTTCACACTGCTCACGTTCTACGAGCGCCGCCATGTGGCCGAGCGGCATGAATTGGCTCGTGACGGAGCGAGGAAGACGACGCTTCCGCTCCAGTACGCGCTGCTGGTCTACTTGGCCATTCGAATAAAAAGCCCCTTTTATGTCCCGCTATGTTTGTCGGCGACATTTTGGTGGAGCCGCTGGGTGTCGTCCCAGGAACGCTCACCACGAGGACAATTGTGACGCTCATTCGCGGCGCTTGAAAACACCATCTGTTCACAAAGCGAACCGCCGTCTGCGAGGCCTTTAACCTGAGTGTCAGCCACTGACGAGGTAGGTGAGTACCGTGACGTCCACTACTGGGAATCAGACAGGTCAGCCTTCCGGCACTGTCCCGCCGGGTGTAGTTCTGACACATCGCTCGCCGCCATCCTTCCACAGCGATCGGTTCGAAGATATCGAGGACTGGTTCGCCACCTTTGAGCGAGTGGCCACTTTTAACCAGTGGGACGACGACCGAAAGCTACGAAACGTATATTTCGCGTTCCAAAGCTCGGCAGAGATATAGTTCGAGAACCGTCAGGTATCTTTTGTCAACTAGGAAGCGTTTATAGAGTATATGGCGCGTCTCTTCAACCTGGCTGACCCTGCTATGTCCGAGGCTACGAAGGTGCGCCACCCCATGCGAGGTGTGAAGGAGCAGCTCTTCGCTGACCTCATACGCGACCCTCCAAGAATCGTCGCTGACTTCGCCAAAGAAGCCGCAGGCATGGAGCGTTCCTTGCAGGAACGCAGTGCGCACTACCGTCGTCAGGGAAGTGTTGTGGCGACCAAATACTGTGCGTCGCTGCCAGTCGCAGGGGACGAGGCGCTTCGGTTGCTTAAGCGGAGTGGGGTCACCGAAGGACTGCGCAACAACCGCTTAGATGTTCCACATGCCGGTGTTGCAGCTGTAGCCAATGCCATCCGTGACGAAATTCGGCATGCAGTCCAGCCACCACTGGCACCACAGCTGGAGCCGTACGAACACGACAACCGGAGCCGTACATCATGAGCTACAGTGAAGCCCTACGGAGAACTACGCCGGTTCCGCATGCATTCCGGCCTGCTGCCGAACTAACGCAGGGGTACATTCCCCGTCGAGCTGCATGACCCGCCCCCTGTTCAAAAAGCAGACGTATTGCGCACACCCAACAATCGGCCACTAAGCTACCACTGAGGGGAGCCAGGTCAAGTCCTTCGCAACTGCACATACAGGAGGATGGGCTTAAGAGGATTTCCGCCGTGCGCACCTCGACCGCGGTATGGTGAGAGACCGCGGGACATTGAGCAGTACCTGGCCGATCACGTGCTGCCCGCGACACTGCCACGACGTCGGTCTAGGTCGCCGTCCCCAAGACGGGGTGCTTTGGTCATGCCGCAACTTCCTCTGGGCAATTCAGAGTAACATCTCCCCGCCGGGAAAACTGAAGACGCCGTTCTCCGGGGGTAGGACCGCCGCTGCCGCAGCGAGTGAGCAGCCTGCATCCGACTAATTGATGCGACAACCAGAACGCAGAAGAGCTCACCCACTGACCTCAAAGACGATCTCATCGGCGACCCCACGGACGCTCACATCGGCGACCTCACCGACGACGTCAACGACGACCTCAATGGTGACGTCACTGAAGACCTCACCGACGAGTTGTAAAATAGTGGTTTCCGTAGCCGAAATTCTAGCTGCCGCCGACAGCTTTGTTGTGACAGCACTCGTGGATACCGGGGCCGACTTTTCTTGTATGAGCAGCCAGTTAGCCACGATCCTCCGAAAGGTTCTAACACCTTGGTCTGGGCCGTAGATAAGCACCACACGTTGCCATGTGGTATCGCCAATTGGCGTCTGTACCTGCCGCATACAGATCCGCGGGGCCACTTTCTTTGGCTCCTTGACCGTGCTACGAGAGTGCTCCAATAATAATAACAAGAATTGGTTTTTGGGGAAAGGAAATGGCGCAGTATCTGTCTCATATATCGTTGGACACCTGAAGCGCGCCGTAAGGGAAGGGATAACGGGGAAGTGAAAGAAGCAATGAAGAAAGAGGTGCCGTAGTGGAGGGCTCCGGAATAATTTCGACCACCTGGGGATCTTTAACGTGCACTGACATCACACAGCACACGGACGCCTTAGTGTTTCGCCTCCATAAAAACGCAGCCGCTCCAAAGAACTGATTATCGGCATGGACTTCCTTAAGGAACATGGGGCGGTCATCAACCTGCAGGAGCAGTTGGGATCATTTTCGGCACAGCGAGCCGTTGATACTGATCCCGAGCCGCACAGAGCAGCACTACGCGTCTCTGACGACCAAACAACAATACCGCTGAGAGCAAGCAAGTTTGTGACGGTGCAGTGTGATACCAGCTTCGGTGTTCGGGGCATTGCCGAAGCGAACATGTCGCTGCTATTGAGTCGGCAAGTTTGCGTTGCTCGTGCCCTTTTCGACATGGTTCATGGGCGTACCGAGCTCTTAGTGAGCAACTATATTTTCCAGCCCCAACAATTGACGAACAAAAAACAATGATTGCCCATTTTGAAGAACTTGGCGTGCATGCCGGCTTATCCGCCTTATCCACAACGGGCCCTGGAACAGTGTACCAGTGCACTGAAACAGCTATTAAGACCAAAGTGAACCCGGATGTTCTGATCAATCAGAAACGCCGCGTGGAAAGTCTTATTGACTATTTCCGCGACTGTTTTGCATCAACTTCCAAGGTTCGCCAGACGCCAATAAGTAAGCACCGCATTGTCGTCGATAGTGACCAAAATCCGCTATGTCAGCCTTGTTATCGGGTTTCGGCGAAAAAACGTGATGCCAACCGCCGCCAAGTTCCTGAATGCTCCACGACGGCGTCATACAAGCATCGACGAGCCCCTTGGTCTCACCTATTGTTCTCCGTCGCATAGAAAAACGGCAGCCTACCGTTCTGCGTAGACAGCAGACGTCTCAGCAAAGTTACAAAAAAGGATGTCTATCCGCTGCCGCGCATTGATGACTCTTTAGAGCACCTCCGCCACGCCAATTACTTTTCGTCAATAGACGCGTAGGGGTTTTTGGCACATCGAGGTCGACGAACGTGACCAAGAAAAGTACGCTTCTTTAGGACACAGCGAGCCGGACTTTACGAATTGACGGATTGTACGAAATTAAGGTGCTTCCTTCCGACTTGTGTTCAGCCCCTGCAACGTTTCAACACATGATGGATGCCGTGCACTCTGACCTGGAGTGCCAGTCCTACCTTGTGTACCTCGACGACGTCGTGATTTTCTCTAACACCTTCTAGGAGCACCTTGAACGTTTGCGAGCTGTTTTAAAGGGAATTCTTTCCACCGGCCTGTCTCTCGAGCCTGAAAAGTGTCGCTTCGCATTTAGGGACCTCAAGTTTCTTGGCGAAATCGTGAGCGCTCATGGCGATTGCCCTGACCCAGAAAAGACGGCCGCCGTTGCTGCATTTCCCAATCCAACAAATAAACGAAGCTTGCGGCGTTTTCTAGGGCTTCGCGCCTATTATTGGAGATTCGTTCAAAACCTCTCCGAAACTTTCCGATATGGTGGGCGCTGACCGCTCAGAAGCTGCTTCGTGCAGTGAGCGCGCTAGGACAACCCCACAAAGCTGTCTCCTCGCGGCTGCGAGCATGTAACCCTTTTCAGGTATTTCCTTTCTTCACAGTCGTTGTCGGAGTGGTAGCTATAGCGAGCTAAGCATTTTGCCAGGAGGCCTCTGCGCACTCCGTTTCCCCTCACGTGACCGACGTTAAAGGCACCTTGAGAGGCGCTTCGGCAAATTTGCAGACACAGTGGAGCTACCCTGGGCTGCTGACATGCGCACATCGTCTCACTGGCACCTGCTGCGGCGGAATGGCCTGTGTACATCATCCATCCGGGGCAGCTGTAGCCAGACCAGTCAACAGTCAACTCCGACTAATCTTATCCTGGATATTACTGCAGAATCCAGGCCTGCAGTTTTGAACAAGTCATCTCTTCGCGGGCTTGCGGACACGTAGTCCACGGGCCATGCGAGTCGTCCCAGCGGAACTCATCACACCGCCTGCGGAACACCGATGAAAGTCTGCGTGGACACTATCGGCGTGACCTCCGCTGCAATACCCACCTCATGTGTATGAAGATTAGGAGACTAATACATAGCACGTACTTTCAGGCGCGCTGTTCTATTTAAGTTTGGGGGCAGTGGGCAATTTCCCTCGAGACTTCCCTTTTTTTGTTGGCTTTCTCGTGATGCACCCTGTAGCAACAGCATCGCCTTGATGCGGGGCACGCCACGTGACCCTCCCTGGTTAACTTAACTAACAAGAGAGTTCGCTGTTGTCGCCGCGCCACTAAAGTTACTGGAACTCTGAAAGTACCGCAGCTGTTTTCTCTTTGCCGCGGCTCCGCCTGTGGTCCAGTTGCGATCACGTGGTTAGGCGCCGCTATGGATCGTCCACCCACAGCAGAAGGGGCGCAGACGCGCAGTGTTCTGAGGTGGTTGTCTGGCGTGGTTTACGAAATAGCTCTCTTAGTTCGCGCTCTGTGCACAAAACAGGCTCAAAGGTCCCCAAGGATGCCGGAAAGTTGCGCCATCGGATGCAGCAATCGAAGAGAATGCGTCAAAGCTCTATTTGTGAACCCAAGCGGGAAGTGTGACAGCAAACGAAGGGCTGTATGGCTGCACCACATTCGGCGCGACAAATTTGTCCCATCAAAGGACACCCGGCTCTGCGAAGTAAGCAATGTGCAAACTCATCAGCTGAGACCGCAGCCAGTTATTTATTTATCCTGCGTTTCACTAGTTGACATCCCTATTTGGTCTGAATGGCAAGGTTCTCTCCATGTTTTCGTGCTCGCCCGCGTGAGTGCGCATGTGCGTGTGATGCCAGTGAGATCGCGCACGTGTTTGTGCGCTTGCGTATGTGCGTGTGTGCTCTTGCATGTGTGTGTGACAGCTACGTTTTCGGAGACGTTGCTGAACGAGATTTTTCTTTTTCTGCTGGTCATCGATCTTGGAAATGGGGCTCAAATAAAAACAACAAATCATATAGAGTTAACATCCCGAAACGACACATTACTTTTGAGGGACGCCGAAGCGGAGGGCTTTGAGTGAATTTAGACCACCTGGGATTCTTTATTCCGCACTAACAACGCACTGTACACAGGCGTTTTTGTATTTTGCCTTCCTCGAAATACGGTCACCGCGGCCGGGTTCAAGCCCGAGATCTTGGGATTAATAGCCGAACGCCAAAGCAACTGAGCCACCGAAGCTGGTTTACCTTGAGTGAGTACGTTCAGAGAGTGTTGACGTATTCTAAGAAATGCATCTCTTGAAAAATCTGTAATTTCGCCGCAAGATACTGTATGTCATTCAGAATTTGTTTAGGGGTTTGCAAAACGCCAACGTACATTTCCATATTTTGAGGCAACATACTTCATTTGCTGTGCTTTGTTCTTCCCAGTTGGTACTACTTCGCTCAAGACCAATTTGAAAAGGTTCGCGTTCATGGGGAAAAAAGCTGAAGTGGAACGCAGTTCCCAGCATTATCGCTTATGCACCACCAAAAAGCGAACGGAAACCGCTTTTCCCTCGTGTACCTCCGGCATGATTGCAGCGATGGCGTAGAGGTAGAACATCCGCCTCGCGTGCAAGAGGACCGGGGTTCAAATCCTGGTGCCGCGCAATTCTCCACCGGGTTTAAAAAAAAAAACCGCGTGTCGATGGAATTGCATAACCAGGCCTGGAGTGCGGCCTTATCTCGGTGACCAGAACCGACAACGCACTCTCTCACCAGAACAGGATTTGGCCACCCTGGTGTAGTACTTGGCCACAACCTTCTATGATCAAACCAATTAACCCTCGGCCCTCAGTCCCCAGCGGCTGCAGAGCAACTGACCACGGCGGCGGTCAGACCTGTGACGCAGCGGAGGGTGCTAAGAATCTCTGGCTCCGGACAGGCCGCCATTGGAATCTGAACCTGGCAACGTTTAACGCTAGAACTTTAGCTAGTGAGGCTAGCCTAGCAGTGCTGTTCGAGGAACTAGCGAGAATTAAATGGGATGTGATAGGGCTTAGCGAAGTTAGGAGGACAGGTGAGGCGTATACAGTACTAAAGGACGGACACATACTGTGCTATCGCGGGTTAGAGGATAGACGAGAACTAGGTGTGGGTTTCCTCATTAATAAGGATATAGCTGGCAACGTAGAGGAGCTCTACAGTATTAACGAGAGGGTAGCAGCTATAGTAATTAGGCTGAATAGGAGGTACAAGCTGAAAGTGGTGCAGGCCTACGCACCCACATCCAGCCATGATGACCAGGCCGTTGAAAGCTTCTATGAGGACGTAGAATCAGCAATGAATAAAGTAAAATCACAGTACACTGTACTGATGGGTGACTTCAATGCGAAGGTGGGCAAGAAGCAGGCTGACGACCACGCGGTAGGTGACTATGGGATAGGCTCTAGAAATAGCAGGGGGAGAGTTATTAGTCGAATTCGCGGATAGAAATAAATTACGGATCATGAATACCTTCTTCCGCAAACGAGAAAACAGGAAGTGGACCTGGAAGAGCCCCAATGGTGAGATTAAAAATGAAATCGACTTCATACTATGCACTAAACCTGGCATCATTAAGGATGTGGCCGTACTCGGAAGGGTGCGTTGCAGCGACCATAGAATGGTAAGGTCTAGAATTAGCTTAGACTTGAAGAGGGAACGGAAGAAGCTAGCGAAGAAGAAGACCATTAACGAGTTAGCCGTAAGAGGGAAAGCACAGGAGTTTAGGATAGCGCTGCAAAACAGATACTCGGCTTTAACTGAGGAAGATGATCTTGATGTTCATTCAATGCACGATAACCTGACATCAATAATTACGGAGTGCGCAGTAGAAGTAGGCGGTAGGACAGTTCGAAAAGATACCGGGAAGCTATCTCAGGTGACGAAAGATCTGATTAAGAAGCGCCAAAACATGAAGGCATCTAACACTACCGATAGAATAGAACTAACGGAGCTATCAAAGTTAATAAATAAGCGCAAGGTAGCCGACATAAGGAAGTTTAATATGGAGAGAATCGAGCATGCTATAAAGAACGGAGGTAGCCTAAAATCAGTGAAGAGGAAACTAGGCATAGGTAAAAACCAGATGTATGCATTAAGAGACAAGCAGGGCAATGTCATGAGCAATATGGATAAGATAGTTAACGTAGCCGAAGAGTTCTACACAGACCTGTACAGTAGCCAATGTAATCAGAGCGCTAATGAGAAAGGCAGCAGTGCACAGCAATGCGTCATATTGCCAGTAACGAAAGATGAAGTAAAGAAAGCCTTAGAAGCAATGAAAAGGGGAAAAGCAGCTGGGGAGGATCAGGTAACAGCAGATCTGTTGAAGGATGGAGGGGACATCGTGCTAGAGAAACTAGCCACCCTGTATACGCAATGCCTTATGACCTCGACTGTACCAGAAGCTTGGAAGAATGCAAACATTATCTTAATTCATAAGAAGGGAGACGCCAAGGACTTGAAAAATTACAGGCCGATCAGCTTACTACCCGTTGCCTACAAAGTATTTACTAAGGTAATCGCTAATAGAGTCAGGGCAACGTTAGACTTTAATCAACCAAATGATCAGGCAGGCTTTCGTAAAGGATATTCTACAATAGATCATATTCACACTATCAATCAGGTGATAGAGAAATGCGCAGAATATAACCAACCTCTATATATAGCTTTCATTGATTACGAGAAAGCTTTCGACTCAGTGGAAACCTCAGCAGTCATACAGGCATTGCGTAATCAGGGGGTAGAAGAGCCTTATGTCAAAATACTGGAAGATATATATAGCAACTGCACAGCTACTATAGTCCTCCATAAAGTCGGCAATAAAATTCCAATAAGGAAGGGCGTCAGGCAAGGAGACACGATCTCGCCAATGCTGTTCACCGCATGTTTGCAGGAGGTATTTCGAGGCCTGAATTGGGAAGAGTTGGGAATAAGAATAAATGGAGAATACCTAAATAATCTGAGATTTGCTGATGACATTGCCTTGCTGAGTCACTCAGGAGGTGAACTGCAAATCATGATCAACGAGTTAGACAGGCAGAGCAGATCGATGGGTCTAAAAATTAACATGCAGAAAACCAAGGTAATGTTCAACAGCCTAGCAAGGGAACAACAGTTCACAATTGGCAGCGAGAGCCTAGAAATGGTGACGGAATACGTCTACTTAGGGCAGGTAGTGACAGCTGATCCGGATCATGAGAGGGAGATAACTAGAAGGATAAGAATGGGGTGGAGCGCATATGGCAAATTCTCGCAGATCATGAGTGGCAGTTTACCAATTTCCCTCAAGAGGAAAGTGTGCAACAGCATAATCTTACCGGTACTCACCTACGGGGCAGAAACGTGGAGGCTAACGAAAAGAGTTCAGCTTAAGTTAAGGACAACGCAGCGAGCCATGGAAAGAAAAATGATAGGTGTAACGTTAAGAGATCGGAAGCGGGCAGAGTGGGTGAGGGAACAAACACGGGTTAATGACATCCTAGTCGAAATCAAGAGAAAGAAATGGGCTTGGGCAGGGCATGTAATGCGAAGGCAAGATAACCGCTGGTCTTTAAGGGTAACGGAGTGGGTTCCAAGAGAAAGTAAGCGTAGCAGGGGGCGGCAGAAGGTTAGATGGGCGGATGAGATTAAGAAGTTTGCAGGCAAAGGGTGGATGCAGCTGGCAAAGGATAGGGTTAATTGGAGAGACATGGGAGAGGCCTTTGCCCTGCAGTGGGTGTAGTAGGGCTGATGATGATGATGATGATGATGATGATGACCTCCGGCATGTTATAGATCTGTTGTCCCCTGCAGGTACAGACAAGGTGGAGAACAAGCAGTTCTCCGCTGTGCGAAACAAATACACTTCACAAACACTGACCACCGACAGCTTGATCTGGGCTCGTTGCACAAGCGACAGACAGAAACAAAAGGGAAGAAATACAAACTCTTGCGCTTCTGCTCGCATATCTGTAAGTTGCACTGTATGTAACTCCAGTACGTCCACCTACCTGTTCGGCTCTACTTCTTTTGTGCATGCTTTTTTGCAGTCCACCTGATCAGCCTCCTGCCAAAGCTGGCGGAAGGAGAAATTTCAAACGAGCATTTTCCCAGAACAAAGTAGCACACAAAATATGTACAAAAAGAAATGTTCACACGAAGCAGTGTAAGCTTATAAAATGCCATAATTGACAAATAGGAAATCAAAGAAGACATGAATATTAATTCAAAAGCTTGTGGGCATGGTTTGCATGCTGAAGTGAAAGAGTTTACAAAGTATTACGTGAATAAGGAAACAAGAGAAGGCGAGGTATGTACCTACAGGAGAACGCAAGAATAGAATAGTTGCTGAGAGAAGGCAGAGCTGAGAAATTAGCAACAAGTAGCTACATTACTACGAGTACGATGGTTCGGTCACTCGCTGTGGGACAAATGCGCTGCCAAAGATGCCCACGAGCACGGTCTTTTCAGTGACTTCGGGGCCGCAAGTACCCTGCGGTCGACATATCATGCTCTGGCTGGAGTTTTCTGTTAGTCGACCATTTCCATTCGCACAACGTGTCCGCGCACCAATACACACTCTTATTCCTCAAACGCTCTCCACGGCTTTTCGTTTCTTTTGCCCACAGGCTGCATATCTCTCACCATCTCCTCCATCGCCAGTTAGCAGTCGCAAAAGGATTTTATCTGGCGACCATCTAGCCACGGAGAGCTTTGGCCCGCGCGGCGACCTTCGGGTCGCCCAATTGCCTCCGACGGGCGACTGACAGCATGGAGGGAAGAACAGGCTGGCAGGAAACAGCAATCATAAAGAGAACGTTTTCGACGCATTACACTTCCAAGCGAACCGATTTACTAAGCGTTTTGCTATATCCCGCTTGTATGTACCCAGCCTGTTCGCTTTAAAGTTTTCCGGTTCCCGAAAGCATGCATTTGCGAGCTTCTCACGATAACTCGTTAGAGCCTCTCACGAAAGCGTTAGAACAAGCCTGCTTCTTGCGTTGTCCGCGCACTACCGGGGACTCAAGAAAACCAGAGGTTGCGCCGGTTCCGTATGATATTTCAAAGCTTTCTTAAACCGTAATCTCATCTAAGCTCTCAATCATTAATGCTTTCATTGGTTATATTTGCTCAGAAACGATGAACAACGAGGCCGCAAGGGAGACTTTCTTCGCCAAGCAGACGACGCGCTCGCCGCCTTGGACCATTTCTGGCAACAACAGCTCAATGTTGCCCGCGCGCTGCCCGCTGATTGCGGTACTTTCAGAGTTCCAGTGACTTTACGCGCCACAGGCGGCTTACTGCGCACGCGCTGGAGAGAGCATCACTCACTTCGGCTGGGGAACGTTCTCGGGAGCGGATGAGTTGCCCGCGGCGCTCCTGTCTCCGTTCCCTGGTCGAAGACTCAAAGGAAAGACCGTTCTGCCCCATCTCGTCCTGGCCTGGCGCGGAGTTTGTCCTGCCCTAGCGTGGGAGAACATTCGCTCGTAACCTAGCTGGTGAGTCTGAGTATTTCGATTCCTCAGCGTAATTTTTTGGTACCTGGCATTATTTTTATTGTAGCAATAAATGCCTTGTTTGCGTCAGCCAGAGTGTAGTTCCTATGTTTCCTCAGAACAAGGCCGCCGTGGTCGGCGTGCGCTCGGTAGCGTATACGATAACGGCGTGGGGTTCGGCGGTTTTAAACAGTGTCCACCATGATTGAATGATGGAAAACGTAATTATTCAACAAATAGAACCCAACAGTTCCGACATGTCACACGAGTCATATGTGCCTCGTATATAGCTCTATTGGGAAAGAGAAATACTGGGCTGCAATTAAAAAGATGGCAACATTAAAATAGCGGCCAAAAAGTGTAAGAGACTAAAAAAGTAAAAAAACACTATGCCCAACAGGATTCGAACTAGCATACAAGTTATCCGCAGCGCATAAATCTAACCACTAGACCACGCCCTCCAATATTATTGTTCTCGCTATTAAATAAAAATGGTGCAGAAATGAAAAATCTAAGGATGCTTACACCACAAAACGCTAGGCCTTCAAAACCCTGCACATAACACCTTCAAAAACATCAAAAGTCTGGGAGGCACACACATGCATCCAGATAGGGGAGCCAGTTAGGCGGCTTTTTCGAGGCAGCATATACTCCCGTCATCAAAGCGCATTGCTCAAGAAACAAAGATTTCGACGACCATTGTGATTCGACGTGGCGGTCTATCTTGTTGCTCTTCCAGACACTAAATAGTCACAGAAACATAAATAGATCATATGGCACAACACAGTTTCTCTGCACAGGCAAAAAACGGATACTGTATATGTGATGTCAATCTCGTTGTGACAGCGTTGGGCGTGCGTGTGTGGTATGCCTTTTTCCCCTTCTCTCTTTCTCCTTTTAGCCCCCTAATCCCTCTTCCGTAGTGCAGGGTAGCCAACCGGAACCCCTATCTGGTTGACATCTCTGCCTTTCCCTCCTCCTCTTTATCTATCTATCTAATGTCATTCCTAATTGCTCGTTGTAATATGTCCCAGAATAATGTAGCACCAATACACATGCAGAATAAAACAATGCGCAATTGTCTCTGATGTATTGCAAAGGCGCCAATTCACCTTCCATGGCGCAAGCACCTCCTGAGCTTGAAGCCATGCATTTACAGGACGTGTGGATGTGTGCATTTTAAACAAGGAGGTTTTTGCAGCAGGAGAAATTAACATTCGCCAAACACGTTTTAAAACACTGGTGTCAAGGAACATCAGAAAGGGTTGCCGAAACAACGGTACAGGAAAGAAATACTCTCGAATTGCCTGAGTCATCTGCCTTCTGGAGAGGCTACACAGGTAGCCTAAAGAAAAGTGCACAGTGAGAAAAATGAAGGTGTCAGTAACTTCCTTAAAGAATCCCCATAAAGGCCTCTCACAAGTGTGTCCAGTCGGTGGGAAAAGGAAAGGCAAATAAGCACTGAGACGGCTAATAAGCACAGATAATAATAAAATGGAGGTTGGCCGATTTGAAAAAGAAAAAAAACGCGAAGCAATCTGATGCACGAATAAGTGAGCAAGGCCTATTCCACCAGACTCTAGAGAAAGAAACAGATTGTAGCGATTATGGTCACGCGAGCTTGGAACGCTGGGCTGCGGCGAGCGCGAGACCGAACGGTAGAGGCTGTTGAATCGGCAAGCAGCTCGGACTCTTCTTTCCTCAGCTGGCTAGGCCTCGCTGCACTCGTTCCCGTCTTCCAGCGAAGTAAATGTGGCTGTCTCCGCGCCCACATTTCTGGCGGCACATAGCCCTCGCAAGCGGCACAGGCGCAGCCCGTTGCCAACTTCCTGCCCATCGCCACTCTCACCTTCCGCCACGTACACCACGCCATGGAACTGAATCCGAGTGGTGCAACTCGCCAGTGCATGGTCGTTCTTCCGCCGCTCTACGAAACCGATTCAGCATTCTGGTTCTACCAGGCGGAAGTGAACTTCTACCTTGTCGGCGTCGCTCCTCCTGCAGCACAGGCTCTCCTCATCTTAGAGGCCTTACCGCCCGTAGTTTCCCTCGCCTGGCCCTTCCACCTGCTGCGGCACTGAACCTCGACACTCTCAAAGGTCCCGCACTCCGCTTTTACGGCGTCAAACAGGTGTTGCCCTCACACGTTCCCTGACACCGTACCTTCAGAGCCGACTTGCCCGGAGCACTCGTGCTCGTTGCCTCAAATTTTTCTGGTACTGACTCCAGCCCGACACCTCCCCATCACGATGCCCCCGCATTGACGACTAGACCGGATGTGGACGTTGTTCTTCCACCCTTCCGTCCAGAGCATTGCATCTCTTGGCTTGCGCAAATCGAGGCACGTTTCTTCATCAACGACGTGTCCTCTCAGGACCAACGCTACGCTCTCTTAAGGCGACTTTGCCACATGGCTGCCTGCACCGGCTTCGCAATGCAACATCAGAGGATCGCCCGTACGACCAGCTGCCACAGGCAGTCCTCCGTTACTGCGATATGCAGGCTTCCAAAGCCTCCGACAGCCATTAAGGAGCTTCTGCCTCCACCACTCTCAAAGGAGAACTTTCTTCAACTGCCCCGAGTGGTCCAACGGCCACCAACACAACAACACTCGACGGACCTCCGACAACCATCGACCCTTCCTCACGTACTGCCCTGACCTCTCGCAGCGCCTTGTCAGCTGAGGCCCTGTGCCCCCCCTCCCCCTGGAGGCACTTGTTTCGCAGCGCCGCTCCCTGTCACGATCTCCCTTGTTGTGAATTCCTTTGGACATGAACCTGCTCGTTTCCCTGTAAACACTACCCTGAAAGCATCTTTGCCGCCGGCTCCAACTCCCGCATCCCTCTTAAGCGGCACCTCTGCCACGACGTCATTGCTGTCTCGCATGTCTCCCACTCCTGTGTCTGTACATGAGCTAACTCATCCGCACCTCTTCAACACAGCTTGCCTCCAGAGGCCGCTGTCGAGCAGTTTGCCCCACTCCAGTCTGTTGGAAGTCCAGACACTTCGACTGCGTCTCCTGTCATCCAAGACCGCTCAGTCCCGCTCAGTCTTGCCCACTTCACCGTAGCCTCTCACGCCGGACTACACACCTACAACATTTTTGCCTACCTCATCTGTCACCCACTCGCCTCGCCATCAAGTAGTGGTTTTCCCAGTGCTACTTCCGAGCGTGACGCTTTGTATGCGACCAGATCCCGTTCGCCTCTGTATTTCCTCACACCAGGCTTCTTAGATCTGTGCCCTACTGCCCCGTGGCAACTGCACGACCACCACTCTTCACTCTTGGCCGCTCGCCCGACGCCTGACTGTGCCACCGGCTGGCCCATCTATATATACGACCCTGACTGCTTCCCGGCGTTTTTCATATCCCAAATCCACCAGGACACCCTCATTCCTTGTACACACCTGAATTCTGCGTCCGGTCGCATCGAGTTTTTTTTTTGCTCTTTTGCGTTCTATTCGTTCGAACGTGTCCATTGTGTCTAGAAGGGGAGGTGGGCGGGGCTTGTAACGATCATCATCGCGCGAGCTTGGAACGCTTGGCTCCGGCTAGCGCGAGATCGAACGCGAGGGAGTTCTCCAGGTCGGCAAGCAGCTCGGACGCTTCGTTCCTCGGCTGGCTGGGCCTCGCTACATCGGTCCCCGTGGTCCAGCGAAATTAATGTAGCCACCTCTGTGCCCACAAGGTTATCGCGACGCATGGGTTCTCTTTGTGAACGCTTTACGATGGTAGCAAATATTCTTTGCATCACCTGAAATTTCTTCTTCGCGCAGCTGAGAACTCCCAGCACATAGGCAAGTTTTGCAAATAAAAATAATGTTGCAGACTTGACCCCGAGCAAGCACTGAGAGTTCCCTATTCATCCGAGCCTGGGTTTGTTTCCTCGTGGAGATTATTTGTGAATCCCAGTAAGATCTACTGTTGCGAGTTTGGTCAAGAGGAATCCCTAGGTACTGAAGTGTCCCGCATTCCCAGCTTATGCCACCAAAATGAATTGGCATGGTACCCCAATGACCTAACTAAAACCCTTTGGATTTTTCTCAATTAAGAGCCGCAGCTAATACCGCACAAATATGTTCAGTGAAATGTAGTGCCTCAAGAACACTTTTTTGCCAGAAAAAGAGAGGGCGACATCATCTGCATAGGATAAAATCTTAATTTCACATTGAGGCATGAAGAAACCACGCACAGTTGCGCTGTTAATAATACTGAGACACAATAACTTTCGTTACATGTGGTGGTCGTGGTGTTAAGCACAACGATGCCACTTGGAACGACAGCGTTATTTTTGTATGACAAAACGCATACTATCTTTTTCGTTACTTTGCAACTCGGAGCTAAAACGCGGGGTCAAGCGCTAATTTCCCTTGTTTAAGGAACGCAACTAGACAACCTGACCTCCACAGATAGTTTGAATTTTGATGTGCACTGCAATAAGCAGCGAAACATGTCCTTCTCATTTCCCAAGTATTTTTTGCTGCATCCGGAGCTCTGCCAAGAAAAATTTTGTTATTCGTTGCGTAGCTTTGCAGCGGCTCAACAAGGCAAAGCATGCCACATTCGCCTCCCGACTAAACATGTATCTTAGCACACTGGAAACGCCGAACGACATACAGCTTCGGTAACCGGTGTATACAGCAAGAGGGCACAAACAAAGATAGAAAGAGAAAATTGTGTTAAATAGAACAGGTGTTATTTTTTTTCGTGCTCTGGTTAGGCACTTACTTGCTTTTTGGTCGCTTCTTTTCCGCTCGTTTCATGAAGCATGCGCGACTGCATACGAGGCACTCATGAAAGGCAATGTTTCGCACGATATAGGTGTAGGCTGATACAAAGCAGACCAGAGCTCCTGTTTGCGCACGTGTGCCGCATATCAGGGTATACTACGTATACGTACATGCAAGAGACATTTTCATATTCTGCAAATAGCTGACTCATATTCAGCCAATAGCTGTTCATCAGAGACATGCGCAACGCTCATCAATTTATATTGAGCGCATATGTCTTCCTACGTGGCACATCTGTGACATATATGAACTCGTATGAAACATACGTGTTGTTACGGGGCCCGTTTAACGACACATACAGCTCATATTAGCAGCGATGGCGTAGAGGTAGAACATCCGCCTCGCGTGCAGGAGGACCGGGGTTCAAATCCTGGTGCCGCGCAATTCTCCACCGGGTTTAAAAAAAAAAAACCGCGTGTCGATGGAATTGCATAGCCAGGCCTGGAGTGCGGCCTTATCTCGGTGACCAGAACCGACAACGCACTCTCTCACCAGAACAGGATTTGGCCACCCTGGTGTAGTACTTGGCCACAACCTTCTATGATCAAACCAATTAACAGCTCATATTAATGAGTTCTAGACACATTTCTGACACATACCACCTCATATGAAGCATATAAGTGTTCATACGAGGCACTTATTTTGACACTTATAGCTCATATGCCACCCATTGAGTTTATACGACCCATTTGTCACGCGTATGGCCTCGTATGAAGGATATATGTGTGCATACGAGTCACATATCAGGACACTTACAACATATGCTGCCCATATAAGCTCATACGAGACATTTGTGACACGTACACCTCGTATGTAACACATATGACTTCGTCCCAACAGATATGAAATCATACGAGGTTTTGTAGCGAAAGCTACGCTAGGCTAGTCAGCAGCGCATTTCAGGCGGTCAGCGCCAGTCAGTTCTGTGCAGGCTCCGTAACCATGGCAACCAGCTGCGCCGAGTCGCAGGTGTTCGCCGCGCGCCGTCGCCTCACCGGTCTACATGTAGCGCCGCGCGTGACGTGATCACTTATCTATGCGCCACACTGCACATGGGCGATGCTCATAGCGGCTGCGCCGCGGCGGAGGATATAAGCCCTGAGCGGCCGCTCGCTTTGGGAGAAAGCGCAATAGAAGCAGAAGACGCGGCTGGTGGACATTTATGCCACTACACTTTGGCAAATCCCGCCATGTGGGTATGTGCAATGTCTAAAGAGGACGAAGAAGAAAAAGTACCAATATGGTAATGCAAGGCCATTCTTTTGTGCAACTGTGCCGGGCAAGTTACCCTGGACGCCCCAAAACCAGTGTTTTTCGTTTTCCATCAGACAGAAAGCGTGAAAACAAGTTGCTATGGGCTATTCTGCGCAAAGGATACGTGCCAACAATCTTCAAATGTAAATACAATGAGGAGCAGAAGGTATCCTACAGGCCTCACGATTTGCACCTATATGGTGTTGTTCATTGAACCCACGTTAGGGAACAAAACTTTGTGTAGATGGGAAATGCATATGCGAAAGCGTAATGAGAACTTATAACGTCATGGGCGATAATCATAAGACATTTAGCTTGCACTAGGCATCGTACCAAGAAAAGCTACAAGTAGGTCAGTTATGAGCGTTGCATTTTTTATTTTCGAAGAATCACTTAATAGCATGTTATTTGCATGAGCGTCTGGATCCTTGGTAAAGGTTACTTGAGATCCGTGCAATGATGGTTTTGTGTAAGTAATCGCAGGCTTAACAATTTTCTATTTTTTGCTGTTGCACAGAGGTCTTGCCTAATAATTGAAATTAGAAATATCTCTTCTACCAATGGCAGTCCTATGTATGCCATAAAAGTATTACCTCAGAATAAGAAATACATAGGTATTTTCAAAAGCAGGAGAAAAACATGCACACAAATGAAAACGCCGTCTCAGCAGTATTGCTTAAAATTACTCTTTACAAACAAACAAAAAGAGTTACATAACTAATTGTTAATTTCTTCTAGTCAATGCTGAACTCACTGTTATGCCTCACAAAAAGGCTGTGGTGCACACTAAAAATTTTATGGTACTACAGTTGAAATATGTTGTTCAAGTAAAGTCTTAAATGCCAGAACGTATCAAAAACTTTTGGCCCAGGTGACACCAGCACCAGAGAGGCCAGGGTTATGCATAATGTACAAATTAAATTTCCTCTCAACTTATAATGTTTCGATACTAGAGTACTGTGCCAGCGATGGTTAAACGCCGGCTAAATTCCCTGCTGTGCCCATCAATCGGCCCTTTTTCTTCGCGTAGTGCTCTGCAGTTACTACAGCGGCATCATCCTTGAATAATAATAATAATAATTGTTTTTTTGGGGGAAAGGAAATGGCGCAGTATCTGTCTCATATATCGTTGGACACCTGAACCGCGCCGTAAGGAAAGGGATAAAGGAGTTAGTGATAGAAGAAAGGGAGAAAGAGGTGCCATAGTGCGGGGCTCCGGAATAATTTTGACGACCTGGGGATCTTTAACGTGCACTAGCATCGCACAGCACACGGGCGCCTTAGAGTTTTTCCTCCATAAAAACGCAGCCGCCGCGGTCGGGTTTGAACCCGGGATCATCCTTGAAGAGAACCGCTAAATCTGCGAGCTTAAACTCATCCTTGAAGAGAACCGCTAAATCTTCGAGCTTAAACGTGGCTTTTTTGGCTGCCACACAATGCTTCAGCTGGGCCCATATGAGGTCCTTTGAATTCAAAATTGTGTCAGGGAGGAAGCCTCAGCACAATGCACCCCGCCTTTTTGGCTGCGCTGTCAACACGATACCTCATGTGTCACTCCTTTCCACAAGCCCCAATGGTCAGGAGCTCCTTTTTCAACATTTTTGCTTCTCACGCAGCCCACTCTGACGTCAGCAAGCTCTTCACGACTTCCTTGCGAGAAGCAGTCGCAGCCATTGCTTCTTCCAACCGCGAGTGGCATGAGGCATTGTCCAAGACAATGTTACTTCCATGACCACACGATCACCCGTAAGAGTGGGTGCCAAGTTGCGGAGCTGACAATAAAGAGTTTGCGACAGCATTGTTTGGAGTTGCGGCGTCCAGGGGCGCCACGCATTGCTGATTGAAGCTGCCGGGAGGCGGGTGCTGAGGACGGTTTGGAAGCTCTGGCCGAGTGTCCCCTTGCATTTTATTTAGTGTTTTCCTTCAAGTTTTGCTCCTCACATGTGCATGTGTTGAAAGCAAGTACGTTCGGAAGGTTACAACGCCTAAGGGCGGCAAAGATCTTATTTTTCGCGAGCACTAAATTTTGCAAAGTGACTGTGGCGGTCTACAAGCTTCCCAACGTTGACAGGCCGATAAGTTGCTCTTTATACATGGTACCACACTTACGCTAAACCGAACTTAGCACGAAGCCAGCAGTACAGAAAAAGAAACATACTGACGGCTGATGCCCCTTTTAAGACAAATTCACAGCCTCGCAGCAACTGAACCAACAGTTTCTTGGTAAACTCTCCTCGCTCACATGGTCAGAAGTAACACTGTGCCTACAAAGGAAAGCAAAAGATGAGAAGCCTTCTCAACTCGTCGGTTGGTTCTAAGAGCCTCACGGAACAGAGAGGACGCGAAATAAACCAAGCGACAAACAGAAAAGAGGGAGACAAAACGTAGCGCATGCGTGCCAGCATCGAACTGCTAGAAGCAAGAAGAGCACTTCTAGAAAAGACGGTGCATTTTCTACGGGAGGATCGCCACGAAAATTAAGCCCCGTTCATATGATGTAATTCGAGAACTCTGCTACTGATGACCCTAAGAGGCCGTCGGGCAATTGACATCGACCTATTCTCATGATATTGTGGATAACCCTCTCGGACTAATAGCGTGACATCGCGAGGGTGGCACTAAAACTGACAACAACCACTGCTCAATTGGATTAACCCGGTGTCAAGAAAATCGGTCGGCACCTTTGGCTGTCGGGCCTCCTTTGAAAAGCTCATATGGCTTTCTCGTTGAGTTTTGTGCGATTATAGTCAATGCTCATTTAGTTACTGACCACTTGTGCGCATAAAATTGTATTTTAAATGAATTTTATCGCGTGCTTTCTGGTATTTTGTGTTGTTGCTACACCCTGCTGAGCACCACTCTTGCGAAGAGCAGGCCTCGTGCTACGCTGCCCTAGATTGTCAAGGACGAAATAATATACGTGGGATAAGTTTGTTATACGAAACCCCCTAAGTCAAGTAAGATACGTTTCTGTCATATCCACTACGGGCTTTTCTATTTGTATTAGAACCAGGTGCACCGAAAGGACTGACTATGACTGGAAAATGGGGAAAGCGAACACGGCATAATGCTGCCGGATGTAGCGAAAAGCTATTCAGCGGACGAGTGTTTCGCTATCGAAGTATGTCACCTAAAAAACAAAAAAAGGTAAAAGATAGAGAAAAAGAGACTACTAGTAGTCTCTTTGTCTCTATCTTTTACATTTTTTTCTCCTTTTTTTATCTTTTACCTTTTTTTTCACAAGCGCAGCTGCGCTTGTGAAAACATGAGCTTTGCACGTTGCTCCGAACATAGATGCTTAATAGGCTGAAATTATTTTCGGAAAGCTAAATTCCTTCTCTCCACCTTTTACAGACGTCTTATGTACTCAAAAATGTAAACCTCGCTTTATTTGATAGCGCGCTTTTGCCCACGAAAAAGCCGCAAATAAGTTCGTGATTTAACCAATAGAGCCCACCTCTTTTCATTTATTTAAGCATCTTAGTCATCTCTCACTTCATAGTTTTTATGCCCTGAGGCAATAAACAGCACTTCAAATAAAAGCCGCAAATAAGTAGGTTCTGTGAAAAAGTAAAAGAGAGGAAGACCTTTAGCCAGCATACTCATAACAGCGTGAATAAATAATACATCGCATCAAATTGCAGCTCCTGTAGAACTCCATGTGCTGTAAAATTAACTACCCATGCAAATGTTATCCCTGTGCGTATTGATGTTAATTTTTATTGCTCCGCTTACACAGCTTTTAAGTGACACTAACTCCAGTTTTTTCTGTATTATAAATCGTGGCGGGTATTATAAAGAACAATTTTTCCCTCAACGACAAATGCTTTTTATTTAAAAATCGCAGGACGCAAGGCGACCCATTAATGCCAGTATAAAAATGCACTTGCATTATATCCTCTTAATTACTTTATTCTTAGGCATCGACCTGGTAGGTTTTCAAAAGACATTTGTAAAAACTAGAACAAACCTGTTGGGAATCGCAGTGCATCGCGCGAAATTAGAGGAGATAATTCGGATAGATATGCAACCGCTTCTCCGCCAGCACTTCGGCACCGATGGATGGATGGATGGATGGATGGATGGATGGATGGATGGATGGATGGATGGATGGATGGATGGATGGACGGACGGACGGACGGACGGACGGACGGACGGACGGACGGACGGAAGGACGGACGGATGGATGGATGGATGGATGGATGGATGGATGGATGGATGGATGGATGGATGGATGGATGGATGGATGGATGGATGGATGGATGGACGGACGGACGGACGGACGGACGGACGGAAGGACGGACGGATGGACGTACGGACGGACGGATGGATGGATGGATGGATGGATGGATGGATGGATGGATGGATGGATGGATGGACGGACGGACGGACGGACGGACGGACGGACGGACGGACGGACGGACGGAAGGACGGACGGATGGATGGATGGATGAATGGATGGATGGATGGATGGATGAATGAATGAATGGATGGATGGATGGATGGATGGATGGATGGATGGATGGATGGATGGATGGATGGATGGTCGGACGGACGGACGGATGGACGGACAGATGGATGGCTGGATGGATGCATAGATGGATGGACGGACGGACGGACGGACTGATGGACGGATGGAATGTAGGAGTGTCCCCTTTGAAATGAAGTGATGGCATTCGCCATCACGCTCAGCTGTTTTTAAATATATATATATATATATATATATATGGTTAACATTGTTGAAAGTTATTTTTAAAATTTACTATTTCTTTTAAATACGTCTTCCTACTGTTCTCGCCTTATGACCCTCTCTAATTTTGAGCCACCAATCTTCCAATCACTTTTTGCTAATTTCCACCGCAGATTCATTTACATGAACATTTTTATCTCTAAACCCTAAGGCCTCAGGAAGAGTGACTGTGCCTGTATCGACATCCAGATGGATACCATCACATTCGAGTATGAGGTGCTGAGTTGTTTCTACAGATTTACCACACACAGCACATGTGTCATCTTCTTTTCTAATTGTTGTCTGCCCACCTGTTATCGTTCAATTTACTCAGGCGTTCTTCATATAGTATTTTACTCTGGGGTTCCCGGGCTTCGAACGATGCCCAGGCCATATCTTCGTGTACCGCCTTGTTTGTGGTTTTCCCGTGGGCACCTAGCTAGTGCTAATCTTGCACTATGTATATAGTTCTACACTACGCTTTATTTTTATTGAATATACCCAATTTTTACCTCCTTCATTTTTAACCTGTCGTTTAATGCTATTTCTTTCTCCGTCCTCGTGTCTGGTATACTTACTCTATAGCTTCCTAGTTCTTCTCCGCCATTGTGAGTCAACGCTCTTTCTGTATGGGCATTTAAATACCTTATCTGCCAACCTGTTATCGTTCAGTTTCCTCAGGCGTTCTTCATATAGTATTTTACTTTGGGGTTCCCGGGTTACGAACGATGCCCAGGCCATATCTTCGTGTACCGCCTTGTTTGTGGTTTTCCCATGGGCACCTAGTGCTAATCTTCCAACCGCTCTGATTTACTTCTAAGCTCGACTGAACTTTCGCCCTGAAGCTCAGAACCGCATTCCTAAAGTGAGCCCCAGCACCATTTTTCCTTCCCAAATAATCTCAGTACATCATATGCTTTGTGCGCCCCGATGCGCTGTTTCATTATCTCGGCATTTCATCGCCCTTTTGCTATGACAGACCCTTCGTGCTTTTCCGTGTACATCTGACCATCGTTTACCCGTACCCCGAGATATTTGTATTCGGCCACTCGGCGTATTTATGGATTTGTATTTTAAGCACCTCATCAAGTTTTATCGTAGAAAATCATCACACCTGATTTATTTATGCTAACACTGAAGGCTAGAGTGTCTCCGTCGTCTGCACATAAATTAATTATAGTTTCCAAATATTCCCGGCTACACGCCAACAGTACAATATCATCCGCAGACATTGTTGTTGATGGACGACCTTTTAGCCTAATATGTACGACAGATTATAACCCAGATTGTTTGCTTGCGGCCTTCTTTCCTTACTCATCATATAAAGCATGAACAGCAGTGGTAATAGAGGACAACCTTGCCTTAATCTTTTCTGTACCTCGACCAGCTGTCGTTCTCATAATCACTTCATATGTTATTCAACATTATTTTGTCGATATATTTCCTGAAGAAAATCAATTACTTCATGACCGATACCTTCATCTTATTTTATATTCCACAGGTTTTTCCTGCGAATGTTGTATTCATCTTATCTCATTTCCCTTCATAAATCAAATTTATTTTACTCTGTCTCCAGCTGTGCGGAATGTTCTTATTTGTTAAGACTGTCTCCATTGCTTTTATTAGTGTTTCGTTGCCTCTTGTGCCAAGTTCATTAAGCGGCTTGATTGGAATGTAAAGTATCCCTGCGATGTGCATTTTGGAATATTTGCTTCCGCTTTTTTTCCTGTTGAGACTGGTCAGTTCTAAGCTGTTTTCTATTATTCTGTCCTTTGTTGCGCCCTCATTTGGGGGGGGGGGGTTACCCTATCCTCGTTCCTAAATGACTCAGCTCTAACTGATGCAAAGTACTTCCCAGCGTCGCCTCTCTCTAAACATTTTCCATCGACATTTTGAATCTGTTCCTGCATTCTTTGATTTGTTTTACCTAGCCAGCGATCACAGGACTGCTTTGTTTTAGCCTGTATGAGGACCAGCACTTCGACGAAGATCTTCAGCAACAGACAGCGCCACGGGTGCCATAGGGACACAAACTAGAACTTTCGAGATCACCGGCGGTGCGGCGCACTCGGTGGGCCGCTCCTCCGGGAGATGAAGCGGCCGCGACACCACCTTGCGATAATTTACCCAGAACATCATCAAACCGCATGTCAAAGCGGGTACCGTCCATCTTTTAGTGCTAGTAAGCAGTCTGTTTACCGTAAAAGACGTCCAAGCAACCATACGCGATGCCGTCCTTGCTTCGCATGTTCGCCACGATCAGGCACTGTTCCTTCCCTGACGGTAACTTGAGACCCGTCATTACACCACGCACGAAGGCGTCGCGATTGGAAACAACACTCGTGTCTACCGACTAGGTAGAGAGAGTGTCCTGCACTCACCCATGATTGATCGAGATAGAGGATTTTTCTGCCCTTCTTCCTGCACCTTGCGATGTCAAGAAGGTACCTTTGCTGCCGTACGACGGTGACGCCCCACTCAATCAGCCCCGAGTCCCAGCCCCTCTTCTCTCTTCTGAATACTGTATCATGCATCAGTTGACGGACAGTTCATAGCTTTAAGTAAGTAACGTCGCCACTAGCTTTAAAATCAGCGGCAATCTTCTTCACTGTTGGGATCTCACTACGCAAGGCCGCAAGCCCCGCATCGATACGCATTGCGTCAAGTCGTCGTACATTTCCGTGGGTCAACATTTGCCTGCACTTCGCGGGAGCGTTCGGGAGGGTGTTGAAACATTGCGATGATTTTCCTTCAAACCCTTCTCGATGTCCAGCTCTAATATCCCGCCGACTCCAAAAGGCTGCTCACCACTGCACATATTTCGTTTATGCTGCTCTCTGCATGCTGATACCGCAAGCGAACGTTCGCATTCTGGATCATCTCCCGTCCGCTGCTGCAGATGACACGGTCGTTCTTGTTGTTCTAGTATGACTTGCGTGCCATGGACGCTAACTCTCCGCTGTCCTCTCTTGAGAAGTATAAAGGCCTTTCCGATGTCTCCTCCTTAGGCTCCATGGCGGAAAATAGGTGCGGCGATGCGCAGCACAAGCAAGTGGCTGACGCGAGTGCGTGAAAGCCCTGAAGAGCTGGATTTCGCTGTCAAGCTCCAAATTAAAGTCTGTATCCGTCGTTTTATCTCGTTTAAACTAATGGGCGAACGACATCCTGGGCTAAGATTCTTATTTTTGCTAGAAATAACGATGTGTTTAGAAAATATTTGCCAGTGCGGACACGTTCGTAGAGGCCGCTCTCGAAGCGCTATTCATAATGGAAGCTGGTCGACCGTGACATCATTGTAAAACTTCTGCGCTATTGGTGGAAAAAGGGTCCTTTTTAGGAGTGGATTTCACTGCGTTCTGAAATGGTATTGTACTATAGGCTTAGGGAAAAATTGGCTGAGTGCATTAAGGTACAAAGAGGGCAATGTAATTTGCAAAAATATTAAGAGCACTGCAATCTCCTTCATTGGAGAAATGCTAAAGCATTTGCGTTTAAATATCTCACATTTTTTGCATGTTATTGTTGCCTCGTGACACTTATGACGTGGGCCTTTGATGACGTTGGCAACTCTTTACATGTAATCGTTGTCTAACATCAGCATACATCCCCAACTCACTTTACCATCGTACACACCAAAACGCATTCATTTTGTACCCCTCTAACGCGCTTAAAAGAGCGACCTTTCTTGGTGTATGCGCTGCTTGCCCGCCTAGCACACAGATGTCCTGTGTTTGAACCGAAATGGTCGCGAATTTGTTTTTGAAGCGAAAGCTTCACTACGGGACATCGTGCATCGATCGCAGTGTGTCTAGTTTTCAGCTTCAGCTGAGTTAGAGGTCGAACTATGAAAAAGAGAAAGAATTTGAATGAATATCCATGACCGGGAGTCGAACTCGCGGCTGCCCGAACACATCTCCTTTAAGGGCCGCTCAGCGAGACCAGCAAACACGCGTCATGTTAAACTGCACCTCACTCTCGCGCTGTGCGTGGGAGGGCGTCGTCTTCATCAACTTCCATCTGCTCCGTCCCGCGTTATACACGCGTCCCTAATCAACGCTGCCACAGTGCGCGCACACTCCCCCACCACTGCCGAAGATTTCGCGATCGCACTGGCCATCGCAGATCCCCGCACACGCACCATTGCCAGTGACTCTAAACGAGCCATTCAAAATTCCTCCATGAACTCAATTTGCCTACCTGCCGCGCACATTCTTTGCGGCTGCACACTCGACCGCACTGTAAGCTTAGTGTGGGTACCTGCGCACGCGGGGATATTTGGGAACGAAGGCGTCGACAATTTAGCCCGAGGCCTAACCAATCGGGCAGCCGGCCCCTAGAACCCGGATGCTCTCGCCGAGGCCCCCTATCCTATGCAGAAATCACCAATTTGTACAAGGCGACAAGACGTGTGTAAACGCCTCCCCACCCCTACCTCGACAGATCGCAAGCAACCATGCTTAGCAGACTGCAGACCAAATTGATTGTCAGTCATTTTAGACTATGCCTCATCACTGACGGGGAATATGACTCCGTCTGTCCTAATTGCGACCAAGGAGGCTTTGTCACTCAGGCACACATCTTCTCGGGATGCGAGGGTAACCAGCCCCCACAAACATTACTGCCAGCTCCCTCCGCGGAGGGTTGGATCCAATTTCATGCAAGACCAGACAAGAAGATACAACTCGCAATCGTGTCGTGGGCTCAAGACGCCGCCCCACCTGGGGCCACACTCAGCCCACCTGCGCTAACTGCCAACCCTCAAGTGGCAAATAAAGTTGTTCTCTCTCTCTCTCTGGTCCGTCCCGGCACTCTGCCTGCTCTCCGTCGTCTTCTACGTAGCACAAGTTCATGTTTTCGCTTCGATTCCAGTGTAGTAAACATACTCTGAAGTTTTTTTTTTTCGAATGAGATCACGTGAGAAGCGCTATTTCCATCGGACACATTTTCATGCGGACACGCTCTGCTGACAGGTCATGTACACGCCACTCATCAGACGAGAAATTATTTCTCATTAATAAGGGTAGCAGAGTTAAAGTAGCGGTGAGTTATACAGCAATATAGAGTGTAGCTAAATCAGGACTGTAATGAGAAAGGCAGTAGTTCAGAACAATTAGACATCTCGCTAAGAACGCACGAGGAAACAGAAAAAGGCGTAAGGCGTAGGAGCGTTGCAAAGGAGGAAAGCAGCTGGTAAGGATCGGGTAATGGCAGATTTGTTCAATGATGCTGGAAAGACCATGGCTGGACACGATACCTCTACCGGATAACCTCCAAAATTTTATCACCGACATTCCATCAAGATACCAAACCAAAATTGATTTCTGATAGAGATCCTAAGTATTGTATTGTTGATACTTTGGTACACAACAAAAATCATTAACACGAATTCAGCTGGCAACAGGATTTGCTCAGCTAAGAAACATTCCTTTGGTTTCTGGAAGTTTTATTCTATTAGATTTAGGGAACTGTATTTGAAAAGGTTTGAATGGATCCGGCCGAACGGATTTCTCTAATTGATTTAAGCTCCACTGTTGACGCAGCGGGTTTTGCTGAAACGTAAGCATTGGAATTACGCCATTGTGACGTTCAATCGATCGTTTTCATAAGAAGCGAAGCAAATATTTTAAACCTAATCTTCTTTATACGAAGTGGTCACAGAGCACTTGACTGCATACGAATAAACTTTAAGCTGTTTTGGATGCTCTTCGCTTCTTACAGCAGTGTTTACCGGCCGCCTCTGCTTTTACCCTGTGCAAATAGCTGCAAGCTGTGTGTGGTTTGGAAATTCGAACAGTTCTTTCTCGAGTGCCATGTTTAACAAGCGTTTGAAATTTAAAATTCATCGTTAAGACTGGAAGGAAAAGAAGAAAATTTAAGAGGTCAAAAACTTTTTAACATGCAATACCAATCCTTCTTCTCTCTGTTGTCAAGATGTTTTGCCTTAATGTTAACGACAGCATTATCCTCAAACCGTCTCACCGAAACAGCCCGGTGCTGTGACGATGCGTTAAGCGAAGGAAATGAAAATGCCACCTGTATACAAGAGTACATGAGCACGTCGCCGTGCTACGTTTTGTGAAGGTGCGTTTATTAAATACGGAGTTATGAGCCCCATTTAGCGGAGAAACTGCCGCCGTTGGCGTGGCGTGTCGAGAAAGTCGGTAATGGCTGAAAGTTCCTGACATCACAGTAGCATGAAATTGGGCAGGTAATTAAAATGCTCCACACTATTACAGTGTGAAAAATTAATTACGTCAATACAGAACTGAATTTCTCATTGGTATATAGGTCGAACACTACAACTTGGAAGGGACACTACTGCTGGCAGTGAAAAGTGAAATTTTTTTATTTGTGGTAATTTCAAAACAACCGCAAAATTTTATCAGAGTTTATGAACTTCATCACATCATGGGGTTTCAAACGTTCGTTCGGTTTGGTCAAAGGGGGCTATTGGAGGTTAAAGAGAACAGAAGTGTAAAGAAAAGAAACAAAAATTCAACAATGAAGTGTCTCCGTGTCTGCGAAGCGATGAACAGGAACCTATGCCGCTGAAGCCACCAATTAATGCTATCGTGTCATACGAATCAGGCGAAGCTTAAATGTGCAGGAGTTTTCTAGCAAAATTTATTTATTTATTTATTCCTAAAATACCTCTTGGACAGGGGTTTTACATGAGGGCTGGGTAGCTTCACAGACGATTTCAAGGGTGGGTGGCTTCACAAAGGAACATTTGCAATGGCTGTCCAGAAATTTGTCGCATTGGAGTGGTGAACCCCTTCTTCAAGCAGATCATTCCAGTCTTTCACTGTTTGTGGAAAAAAACGAGTGAAGGTGCGTTGATGTGAGCGCGTGCGGTGGGTATACAGACTTGGAATAACTGGTCCGGGATGAATGGTATTGAGCTGGAGATATAACGCAGTTATCAATTGGAAAATGATAGAACTTATGGTAGAGAACGAGCCTGGCTATTTTGCGTCGTGTTTCTATATTACGAAGATTTACATTAGATATTAGAGCTGTGACACTAGTATAGGAAGAATATTCATTAAAAATAAACTGAGCTTCTCGGTTTTGGATAGATTCAATAGAGTTAGAAAGATTAGTCTGATGAGGGTCCCAAACTGAGCATGCATATTCTAGCTTGGACCTCATAAGGGTTTTGTAGCACCTTTCGTGTCAGCAGCCGAGCCATAGAGAAACATACGTAAACAGCGGACACTCGACCCCTTTCGCGGCCGAGCAAAAACGGGTCTCACCGCCCGCCAGGCGGCCTATGTTTGCTTCCACTCTAGTTAAAAGGTCGACCGTTGATCACACGTCCACCGGGCTGCATCCAAACGTTCCATTTCCATATAGAAGTTGGTGCTGCGCTGGTCATGTGCAGTCGGTTACACCCACCTCACAGCGCTTTTCAACGCGTCGCCTCGTGTTTCCGGTAAGTTGTTTCCTTTTGCCTGCAGGATTAATTTTGATGTTTCTTGAGCTAAGGACATTGTAGCAAGTCGTTTGGTATGCTGCGTGTACGTATTTAGCGCGTGTAGCATAGATTATGAGCCGTGAGCCATCCGTTTGTTGTTTTTTTCTGAAGAGCATGTGCACTATATAGAAAGCGTAATTTTACAAAAAGTAACTCGCAATACGTTCGGTCTAATACACAGAATTTTTCGATGGCTCACCCGCATTGTATGTTCACAAACCTTTTATATGGCGTGGGTCGAACAGTGTAATGCACATTTGAAATCGACCACATGAAAATACATTTGTCACACGGGAAGCGGGCAGTTGTGATCGTGATCGATCAGATCCTAATCGGGCATCAATATGTCCCGATCGCGTTTGAGCCGCATTTAGGAATAGTTGACTGCATGAGAGAATAAGATGCAAGCTTCTAGAATTTGTCTGAGACGTGATCAGGAGTAGTTGACTGCCATCGGAGCATCGGAATCTAGCAGCCCAATTGCTCTCGAAACCTACTATGTCCTTTTTAGATGTCGTAGAGTGCTAGGAAACGAACTGCAAAACAGAGAAGCCTAAAATATAAACAAGAAAGTTTGTTTTAGACTGGAGTACAACAAATGCTAATGCGTTTTAGTCAGGCATAGTCTCCCATATCTGTGTCAATACCGCCGACAGGATGTGTTTCAGATAATGTCAGGTGATCGGCATTACTGGGTACGTTTTTCAGCCATAATACCGAATTGAAATATTTTTTTTCAGGGAAAAGTAATATACAAGGATTTTTTTCTACCACCTTGCGAAATTTTGTTGGATGTTTTGGACCTACTTAGTGACATCTGCTGCGCTAGGGTTGTTCTTACTCCCGATCCTTGGATCTCTATATCAGCGATGATTTTCCATCGCGATTGAAAGTCGGATCCCGGTCGAGATCCCGATCGCAATCGAAAGTGCCCACGTGAACGGGTAAAAGAAAATCTTTGCGGAGACTGCGATCTACGCAATCTCTAAAACAGTGTGCGATCACTGTAAATCGAAAGTTTATCACTGGTCCGCACCATATATAGGTACGGTCCGGAAGAAAACCATAGAGACAACCAATCACAACTGTCACTGCTTTATAGGCACGAAATCATTTTACGTCCGCTCGCTTCACCAAAGGATTGAACCTAGTTATACAGAAATTTTTATGAACGATATGGCTACAAGCATATCATAAATAACTGTCAGCAGCGTGTTTATTTTTATTTTCTATCTTTTTCTTGCTATATATTTCTCTTTGAAGCTTGATGCCTGCGAGAATCCTTAGAGAGTACACAAGCCGACACAAATTTACCACGAAGCGGAAACGGGAGCTACTGCTGCGTTTACTGGTGTGGGAACAACATGCGAAGAGAAAGGAAGCCGGGGACGAAGCTCTTATGCATTCCTTGTGACAGCAGCGGATTGATGTCTGTTCTGTGTACTTTAAAGAAAATATAGAACAGTGCTGCGAATATCTTGTTAGAACCGGCTACTATGCGCATGTTTGTTCTAGTCAGCCAGAGAAGCGAATAATTACAGGTTATTCTGCGCCGCAATTATTTCAGGTCGAAGGCTCGGAGAGAGTGGGCAAAGAGGGGCGACCTGTTAGAAAAGTCGCCTACCCAGCTATTTACGCCACGTACCGCATCCGCGGGGACCATTTGACCGCAGATGACTTCATGGACCCCGGGATGACTTCGCTGAAGACGGATGTTCCTACTGTTCTGCGTACAGGACACTCAGAATGTCAGCTCGCTGAAGGTAATTTTCAGGGTGCGCTTGTAGTGTATTTAAGCGCTTGACAAAATCGCCCGCTCAATGAAGTTTTGAATTGCTTTTTTCTAGCTACGATTTATGATTACCACAGGACACTTTCAATTTAATCCGAGCAATTGAAACGTACATTTGTCAATAAAATACAGAGAATTCGCCTTTTCTGACATGTACGTTTCATCAATAGAAACTTAGCATTCGCTTCAAGCAATAAGTGTCTGGCAGAGAGCTGGAGAAATTTAAAGCCTGATGTCTCATTGTTTCTCATCGCTGCCAATAGAACACAAGGTTCGCTTACATATATTCCTAAGTTCGTTATTGCGCTGATCATTCATTACATCTTTCCTTCCCTTCGCTTGGTTCGATAATTAGTAATGAATATCGACGTACATGTAGAAAAATGCTTGTAGAAATTTGTATTTTTTTGTTGTTCTGGAAGGCAACTGCAGCTTTTTTTGAAGAGGTGATTTACGTTTTTGTTGTTTGCCATTTGTCCTTATTTGTCTTGCTTTAGAACAAGAGCGTGCAGCATGAATGTGGATTTTTTTGTGTGGTGTCTACACGATGACTAAAAAATCGCGATAATCACCTTTTATGAAGAGTGCAAGCTCACTATTGTATTACGATGCTGTATTGAAAATGTTTTGTTTGTATTTCTGAAGAGCCTATGAACCTATCGCTCAAAACTGCTGATGTGCAGAAATAGAGCGCGCTATGCGGGCCTTTTAATCCTTTACTTCTGTCTAGCTGCTGCCATCTCCTACTGTGTTATTCGCACGCGTTATATGTGTTGGATAAAAAAATCCTCAGTGCCTATGCGCAAAAATATTTGTTTGTGACATGATGCCACCGACTTTAGCATAACTTCTTTTTTGTTGCTCTTTGTACTATGATGCATTTTATAAATTATGGGAGATTCAGTATATTTCTGTACAGTTCAAATTGTACACAAGAAAAAAAACCAATTTGTGTGAAACAACTCCTTTCTCTGTCTGCAACTGAAAGAGGCGGCTCAGTAATGGCATAAAATTAAAGTAAGAACAGCTATGATTGCAATATTTCAATATGCATGAAATACTTCAGCTGGATTAGGTTCTTCGAGAAGCTTGGTGGTAATTCCAGTAAGATTCTGCGATCCGAGTGTTTATTACGTCTATATTTAGGGCATGACAAGCACTTGCGCTCCACTTAAATGATGCAGTTTAATATGTTAATAGCCAAATGTAAATAATAATCGTAAGCATTGCTATCGAAACCGGAATTGAAAGAGGCCTGAATCAGGGGCCTATATTCAGGGGCCTGACCACCCACTCGAAGTGCTGGCGGCAGTGCAGTAGCTCGGCTGCAGAGCCCTACGGGACTGTCCTCTCTTTATGTAAGTATATTTCTCTATGACCGAGCGTCATAACTACCGGGCCATCGCGACGGCCACATCTCATTTATACTCTCTCGATATGGCACAGGCAATAGAATACGAAACAGTTAAATTGGTGCATCATAACTCGTTCCTCAGAACAGCCCGACCAAGTTTGTTTCGGAGCAACAAAATTCATTTCGTGGTCCACTTCATTAGTTTTAAAATTAGCGAGGCCTACGATGGAAGAACTGATGTCGACGTGAGCCAATGTGGCCAGTTTCCAAACTTGATGAGGCCTACGTCGGAAGAACTGAAGTCAACGTTGGTCAATGTGGCCATTTTCCAAAGTCGGCAAGGCCTACATTCGATGAACAGAGGTGGGGATGGTGGAAACCTTTATTGACAAATACAGAGGAAGGAAAGCCCCTAACATGGCACGAGACAACCCTTATAGGGCTGCCCTTACAGGGCAAAAGACAGCCCATGGAAGGCTATCCACTTCAGTGCATCGGAAATTATCCGGCGCTGGTCAGCAGCAACGGAGCTGGCCAGAAAATTCTCCCAGTATGATTCCGCCGTGGTTGGGGATGGAGGGTGTGGGAAGGTAGAAACCAAAGCCCTGCACAAGCTCTACGGGAACAGTTCGGAGGTAGCCTACGGGGACTCGGCAGCGTACTCGTCAGGCTCCCGCATGGTTCTCGCCGACGCTATTTCTCAGGCCCGACAAATCGCATAGGGATCCGTCACCACGGACTCATCTGAAATTGCAGAAGAAGCGGCCATTGCACTCGCTCTCATCTCCACCGCTGCCATCAAAATTATCCCCGACTAAATCCGCCCTATCCAACTTCGCCAAAGACCTGATATCCTGCACCGCGGCTCGGCTTGTACGCTTCTGGCACCCCACTCACCCCGTAACCCTTATCTGGAACCACGCACACGCAGGCCTCCCGACTAACGAAGAGGTCCCCTCCCTGGCCAGAAGTCTTTCCGCACCGGAGTTCGACCTCCTCTATCATCCCAGGAGCGTCTGCTTACGTTCAAAGATATTCTTAACTGCAACCGAGATACCCGGCGTGTTTATGCACCTCCGGCTTCCTCCTACCTTCCACCCTGGCCTGCCACTGGCGCCAACACCAGACCCAAACTGCTTCCTACCCTACTCTTCTTCATGCCCGCTACCCCGATCAATTCCTTTCTTCTTGTAAGCTCTGCGGGAAACCAGAAGAGTTCCTTCATGTGCTCTTCACATGTCCTAACTTCCCACACCCTGAACAGACGTGAGCGTGGGCCACTGCGGCCAGTTTTTTAAGCCGGCGAGGCCTACTTTTGATGAACAGAGGTGTGTGTAAGGCCACTGTAGCCAGTTTTTTAATTCGGTGAGACCTACGTTCGATGTACACTGCTGATTGTGGGTCACTGTGGCCAGTTCTTTAAGTCGGCGGAGCCTACGTTCGATGAACAGAGGTGAGCGTGGGCTACTGTGGCCAGTTTTTTAAGTTGACAAGGCCTATGTTCTATGAAGAGAGGTGAGCGTGGGTCACTGTGGCCAGTGATCTAAGTCGGCGAGACCTACGCTAGATGAACAGATGTGAGTGTGGGTTACTGTGGCCACTCTTTTAAGTCGGCGAGGCCTATGTTCTATGAAGAGATGTGAGCGTGGGTCACTGTGGCCAGTTTTAGTCGGCGAGGCCTACGTTCTATGAACAGAGGTGAGCATGGGCCACTGTTGCCAGTTTTTTAAATCGGCGAGGCCTACTTTCCATGAACACAGGTGAGCGCAGGCCAATGTGGCCAGTTATTTAAGATGGAAAGGCCTACGTTCAGAGAACACAGGAGAACGTGGACCACTGTGGCCAGTTTTTTAATTCGGCGAGCCCTTCGTTCGATGAACAGAGGTGACCGTGGGCTACTGTGGCCAGGTTTTTAGATTGGCGAGGCCTATGTTCTGTGAAGAGAGGTGAGCGTGGGTCACTGTAGCCAATTTTTAAGTCGGTGAAGCCTACGTTCGATGAACAGAGGTCAACATGGGCCAGTGTGGCCACGTTGCAAATTCGGCGAGGCCTACATTCAATGAAAGTTCGAGGTCAACGTTGGACAATGTGGCAGTTTTTAAGTTGGCCAGGCCAATTTTCGATGAACAGATATCATCATAGGCCATAGTGGCCAGATTTCAAAGTCGCGATGTCTACGTTTGTAGCATATAATAAGGAGCCTAAATTAAATTTTAAAGGAAAGAGTTGTGAAGAAGACCACATGGATTAACCGAAGAATAAAGATGAAGAAGAAGCATTCGGTGAGGTGGAGAGAGATGATTGGTGGAGAAGAGAAGAAGGAGAAGAAGACAAAGCTACGTGGACTAACGACAAGGCTATAAATGGGCGAAGGAGAGCGACACCCGGGCGGAACAGCAGAGAAGCGGAGGCTCCGGCGGGTCAAGGACGCATCGGCTGGAAGAGAGCGACGCCGGCTACTGCTCCGTTCAGCTCGCGTTCTACGGCTTCGCATCGTAGACTTCCTGCCATGCCTGAGCCCGTTCCGGGGAGTCAACGGAGGACGCTGCCTCCTGCTACGGCCACGGGTGTCTCCAGTGCTGTTGCCAACCATCCGAGTGGTGCCCCCAACGCCAACAACACCGGCATCACCTCCACGGGCGCTTGGACCTGGAGTTTATACGACGCAGCCAGCGACGCCGCCAAGCGACGCCAGCCCAAGCAGGTCGAACGCCGCCTCGACGCCGGCTTCTGCATCCATACAACGCCGCAGCCGCACCGAACCGACAGTGAGCACGAACGCCGACCAGTAATAGTAGAACGCTAGTAGTAGACGCTGGTAGCAGTGTGCCGGGACGTGTGTATATGTAGTCTTTGTGTTTTGTGTTCTTGTGTGTGTCACGTAGCGTGTAATTAAATGTGCGTTGGTGTGGGTACACCTGTTGCCCAGTCCATTCTTTCGGTACGAGTGATCTCCAGGGAGATCCGTGACAAAGATAAGCGGCAAGCCTGCCAGGATTCATCTCCAGCTTGTTTCTTTTTTGCTTTGTCTTGGATTTTTCCGATCTCTCAACTTCAGAAAGTATGGATTTGGCAAAAACGCCGGAACTGGCGTTCAAGCTACGTTTAAGCAAAGAAAAGGCGATGCGTCTCTATCACGAGGGGGAAAGAGGCAGAAAGAGGAAGCAAAGAGGCAAAGAAAGGAGGCAGATAGGCAGAGAGAGGAAAGAACACAAGCACGCGCAGACGCTCGCGAAGCATAAGAGCGCGAGGCTAGAAGAGCTCGCGAAGCAGATGAGAGAGCTCGCGAAGCAGATAAAAGAGCTCACGAGGCAGGAGAGCGAGAAGCTAGAAGAGCTCTCGAGGCAGAAGAACAGGAGAGAAGGATAGAACGGGTGAAGGCGTTTATTTTGTATGAACAGGCGCATGTCCAGGAGGGTATGAGGAGATCACGGACAATAATCAGCGTTCCTTAGCGGGTACAGAATCTCCTAGACAGGTTAGAGTTCGTCCAAGAAAGCTGATGGCTTCTTTTGATGACAAGAGTGATGATCTGGACGCATATCTGCACCGATTCAAACGGATAGCTTTGGGGCAGGGCTGAGAGCGCAGTGAATGGGCCACGGCATTGATCATGTGTTTAGTCGGAGAGGCGCTGAATGTGTTTGGAAGGATGCCTGCAGCTGATTCCATGGACTACGAGAAATTCAAAAAGGCGCTCCTCCAAAGATTCAGGCTTACGGGAGACGGTTTTCGTGAGATTTCGCACCGCGCAGCCTGAGGATTCGGAAACCGCTTAGCAGTTTTTCTGCAGGCTGACTAACTATTTTGATAGGTGGCTTGATATGTCAAACACAGAAAATAGATTTAAAGGGTTGCGTGACAAGCTGGTCTCAGAGCAATTTTTAGCGTCCTGCAGCTCAAAGCTAGTACTATCCACGAAAGAAAGTTGTGTTCATTTTATGAGTTCGCCGACACTGCAGACCAATTCCTCGAGGCTCAAGGGCTAAGCAATCTGAGTAAGGAAAAGAAGGAAACCCAAAAGATCATAGACATAGATGCGGCATTACTAAGAGCATATGGCGATGCATCTAATGCGCCAGGGAGGTGTTTTCTCAGTGGCAAGGTGAGACATCGTGTAGCTGACTTTCGGACTAGTAGCGCTGCCCGAAAAACACACGTTGTGTGTCAAGGGTGTAAGAGGAGGGGTCATACTCTGGATGAGTGCCGATACAGAACGCAGGACCGAGCTGCATGCGTTGCTGACTCTAAGGTAGAGCTTGTCACGCCACCCGAAGTTCCACAGCTTAAAGGAGAGCAAACGCTGCTGGAAAATGAGGCAGTGAGTGGAACACCCAAGTCGAAAGCAGGAACGCCGGTGGTGGTTGGGCAAATAGGGGACCGTCCTATATTGGTGCTTAGAGACAGCAGAGCCAACACAGCTTTGGTTCGGAGAAGCCTGGTGAAGGACGAGGATCTTACAGGGGAAGCGTCGACCGTCACTCTGGCAGATCGCACATACAGGCACCTTTCTGAAGCCAGGATCCTAGTGTCCACGCCATACTATACTGGGCAGGTAGTGGCAAAATGCGTAGACCAACCCATCTACGATCTCATCTTGGAAACATTACGTTTGCAAGAAGTGTCGAAGACCCCGATCCCGAGTGGAGGATGCTCGTCATTGAAGAACATCCAAAGGAGGAACGGCCCGCGACAGGTCAGACGGGTGCAGTCAGTTTCTCGTAGGCAGTGGAGACAAGAGCTCAAGCGACAGCCCTAGCAACGCAGCGTCCGCTCTCCACTCCTGGTGCGATGTGCTTGAACGTAACACCGGGCGAAATTGCAGTTAGGCAAAAAGAACACCCGAGCCTGGAGGCCTGCTTCGAAAGAGTCTGGGAAGAAGTGAAAAGAAAAAAAAGTCGTACGTCATTCGAATATCAATTAGTAAGTGGTGTTCTGCAGAGGCAATGCATATTTAGTTGAGGCAGGCGGGTCCAACAGCTGGTGTTACCGAGAGATATGCGAGAGACCATGCTACGTTTAGGACATGACGCCTTTATGGCCGGACACCAGGGTGTTCAAAAACGGTGTCTAGGATCACCGAGGAGTTCTTTTGGCCGGGTGTTCAGAGTGACGTTAAGCACTTTGTTCGCTCATGTTGCGTCTGCAGCGCACAGTTCCGAAAGGAAGATTTGGTCCCGTATCTCTGAGCAAGATGCCAGCCAGCGACCTACCGTTTCAGCGAGTGGCTATTGACATTGTGGGGCTAATCTCTAGTGTCCGCCAAAGGCAATAGATATATGCTTACTCTGGTTGACGTGGCCACTCGTTATCCTGACGGTATTCTACTCAGAACTATTGACATTGTCCAAGTGGCGGAGGGACTTGTGGAAATGTTTTCGCGTTATGGGTTCCCGAGGGAAGTTTTGAGTGACCGGGGCTCGAACTTCACATTGAACTAATGAAAGAGGTTAACCTCCTTTTGTCAGTAAGGCAGTTACTGACGACGCTTTAGCATCCTATGTGTGTTTGGCTTGTAGAGCAATTCAAAGGCAGCCTCAAAAACATGATCAACAAAATGTGCAAGTAGAGACCTACTGATTGGGATAGATATCTCCCAGCTCTTTTGTTCGCTTACCGCGAAGTACCGCAAACGATTATTGGTTTCTCGCCCTTCGAGATGTTGTATGGGAGAACCGTTAGAGGTCCACTTACAATACAAGGAGCTGTGGGCTAATAAGGAGATTGCATCAGATCTCAAGACAACATACACATACATTCTTGAGTTGCGGGACAAGTTGGAAGAAATATGCAGGCTTGCACATCAAGGCCTGGAAAGGGCGGGCGAACGCTATAAGGGCTACTATGACAAGAAAGCCAATCAAAGCAATCGGTATCCGGGCGGAAAGGTTCTCATCTTGCTACCCACGGATCATAAGTTACTTCTGCAGTGGAAGGACCCTTGCTTTGTGACGCAGAAGAAAAACGACAGATTATGAGTTATTGACAAATAACACCAAGAAGGTGTTCCAAGTAAATATGTTGAAGAAGTTCAAATAAAGGAGTCCTGTACGGTACGCCCCTAAGAAAGCATGTGCGCTAGTGGCCGAGGAAAAGCGTGATGCTGCCGAGCTGCCGATGACAGACGATCACAGCTCTACTCCAAATCAAAGGGGAGATGTTTTCGGATGAGCGAGGCAAAACTGAGGTCATATGTTACAAATTAGGCTTGTATACAGATAGAGCTAACTGAACAGCTCTAGGTATCTCTTGGATGTATCTTGTTGTTGCTGTGTAAATGTATCTGTGGGATTTATCTTGTTGCTGTTGTTGGTATTATGTGATTATACAAGGGACTGTTTTGTGGACATCGACATGGTTATTAAGGACTCTGTACGGACAACGGCAGTGGTGTGTTCGTGTTCCGACAATGCAGTTCGGTGTGCTGTGTTAGTGGTGTGCTTTTGGTGTGTGATGGACATCTGCTATGTGTTGTGTGCTGGGTCCAGAATCGCCACAGAGGATAGTCGGTTGGCTGGATGCCTTGAAGATGAGTATGACGTGAGCAGTTTTTCATGAAAAAAACATTCGACAGAGGGGCCCTTGTCATTTATATTAAGGAGTCTAAATTAAATTTTAAAGAAAAGGGGGGTGAAGAAGGCAAAATGGATTAATTGAAGAATAAAGAAGAGGAAGAAGCATTCGGTGAGGTGGAAAGAAATCATTTGTGGAGAAGCATTCGGTGAGGTGGAGAGAGATGATTGGTGGAGAAGAGAAGAAGAGGACGACAAGGCTTACGTGGACTAACGACAAGGCAATAAATGGGCGAAGGAGAGCGACGCCCGGGGGGAACAGCAGAGAAGCGGAGGCTCCGTCGGGTCAGGGACGCATCGGCTGGAAGAGAGCGACGCCGGCTACTGCTCCGGTAAGCTCGCGCTCTACGGCTCCGCATCGTGGACTTCCTGCTGTGGCTGAGCCCGTTCCGGGGAGTCAACGGAGGACGCTGCCACCTGCTACGGCCAGGGGTGTCTGCAGCGATGTTGCCACCCCTCCGGGTGGTGCCCCCAACGCCAACAACACCGGCATCACCTACACGGGCGCTTGGACCCGCAGCTTATACGACACAGCCAGCTACGCCGCCAGCAACGCCAGCCTAAGCATGTCGAACGCCACCTCGACGCCGGCTACAAGATCAATACAACGCCACAGCCGCACCGAACCAACCGTGAGCATAAACGCCGACCACTAATAGTAGAACGCTAGTAGTAGACGCTGGTAGCAGTGTGCCTGGGTCGTGTGTATTTATAGTTTTTGTGTTTTGTGTTAGTTTTGATAGTTTTGTGCTCTAGTGTGTGTGTCACGTAGGGTGTAATAAATGTCCGTTGGTGTGGATACACCAGTCCCCCATTCCATTCTTTGGGTCCGAGTGTTCTGCGGGAGATCCGTGACAACGTTCGATGAACAGACGCGATCGTTGGCCAGTGTGGCCAGTTTCCAAAGTAGCCGAGGCCTACGTTCAATGCACGTTGGAGGTCAACGTGGGCAGTGTGGCCAGTTTTTTCAGTAGGCGAGGCCTACTTTCGATGAACAGATGTGAAGGTAAGGCACTGTGGCCAGTTTCCAATGTCGACAAAACATATGTTCGACCACCAGAGGTGAGCATGGGCCACTATGGCCAGTTTTTTATGTCTGCCAGACCTACGTTCGATGAACACTGGTCAACGGGGGCCACTGCCGGAAGTTTTCAAAGTTGGCGAGGCCTATGTTCCAAGAACAGAGGTCAGCGTGGGTCAATGTTGCCAGTTTTCTAAGTCGGGAAGGCATACGTTCAATGAACAGAAGTGAGCATGGGCCAATGTGGCCAGTGCTATAAGTAGGCGAGACCTATGTTTCATGAACAGAGGTGAATGTGGGACACTGGCCAGTTTTATAAGTCGGCGAGGCCTACGTTCAATGATCAGAGGTCAAGATAGTCCAGTGTAGCCAGTTTCCAAAGTCGACGAGGCCCGCATTCGATGAACGTTCGAGGTCAACGTGGGCCAATGTGGCCAGTTTTTTATGTCGGCGACGCCTACGTTCGATGAACAGAGGTCAACGTGAGCCAAGGTGGCCAGTTTGCAATGTCGGCGAGGCCTACGATTGACGAAAAGAGGGGAGCGTGGGTCACTGCGGCCAGTATCCAAAGTCGGTGAGACCTACGTTCGATCAAAAGATGTGAGCGTGGGCCACTGCGGCCAGTTTCCAAAGTCGGTGAGACCTACGTTCGATGAAAAGAGGTGAGCGTGGGCCACTGCGGCCAGTTTCCAAAGTTGGTGAGACCTACATTCGATGAAAAGAGGTGAGCGTGGGTCACTACGGCCAGTTTCCAAAGTCGGTGAGACCGACGTTCGATGAAAAGAGGCGAGCGTTGGTCACTGCGGCCAGTTTCCAAAGTCGGTGAGACCTACGTTCGATGAAAAGAGGTGAGCGTGGGCCACTGCGGCCAGTTTCCAAAGGCGGTGAGACCTACGTTCGATGAAAAGAGGTGAGCGTGGGTCACTGCGGCCAGTTTCCAAAGTCGATGAGACCTACGTTCGATGAAAAGAGGTGAGCCACTGCGGCCAGTTTCCAAAGTCGGCGAGCCATACGTTCGATGAAAATAAGTAAGCGTGGGTCACTGTGGCCGGTTTTTTAAGTTGGCGAGACCTACGTTCGATGAACAGAGGTGAGCATAGGCCCCTGTGTCCGGTCTTTTAGGGCGGTGAGACCTACGTTCGATGAACAGAGGTGAGCGTGGGCTACTGTGGCCGGTTTTTTAAGTTGGCGAGACCTACGTTCGATGAACAGAGGTGAACATAGGGCACTGTGGCCGGTCTTTTAAGGCGGTGAGACCTACGTTCGATGAACAGAGGTCAGCGTGGGCCACTTTGGCCAGTTTCGAAAGTCGGCGAGGCCTACGTTTGATGAACGTTTGAGGTCAACGTGGGCCAATGTGGCCAGTTTTTTATGTCTGCGAGGGCTACGTTCGATAAACAGAGATCAATGTGGGCCAATGTGGCCAGTTTTCAATGTCGGCGAGGCCTACGTTTGATGAACAGAGGTGAGCGTGCGGCACTGTGGCCAGTTTTCAAAGTCTGCGAGGCCTACGTTCGATGAATAGAAGTGAGCGTGGGGCACTGTGGCAGTTCTTTAAGTTGTCGAGACCTAAGTTCGAAGAAAAGAGGTGAGCATAGGCCCCTGTGGCCGGTCTTTTAACTCAGTGAGACCTACGTTCGATGAACTGTTGTGAGCGTGCGCCACTGTGGCCAGTTTCCAAAGTCGGCGAGGCCTACGTTCGATGGCTAGAGGTTAGCGTGGACCACTGTGTCCAGTTTTTTAAGTTGGCGAGACCTGATGACCCGATGAACAGAAGTGAGCATGAGCTACTGTTCCCAGTGTTTTCATTCAGCAAGACCTCTGTTTCATGAACAGAGGCCAATGTGGACCAATGTGGCCAGTTTTAAATGTCGCCGAGACCTACGTTTGATGAACAGATGTCAACGTGGGCCAATGTGGCCGCTTTTTAAAGTCAGCGAGACCTGCGTTTGATGAACAGAGGTGATCGTGGGTGATTGTGCCCAGTTTTCTGAGTCGGCGAGGCCTACGTCGATGAACGGAGGTCAATGTGGGCCAGTGTGGCCAGTTTTCAAAGCCGGAGGGGGCTACACTTGATGAACGTTCGAGGTCAACGTGGGCCAATGTTGCCAGTTTTTTTTATGTCGGCGAGGCTTTTGTTCGATGAAATAAGGTGGGTGTGTGCCACTGTGGCCAGTTCTTTAAGTCGGGGAGGCCTACATTCGGAGAACAGAGTTGAGCGTGGGCCAATATGGCTAATATGATAATTATCTAGCCCGGCTTACTCCTTTGTTGATATAAGGAGGCGGGCACTTTCTCATTTGGTTGTTGAGGACAGTGCACCAAAATATGTCGCAATGGCACCTTATTTATGTTTTTACCTTATAATTGCCACCTTTATATTGCTTTATTCGCTTTTAAAATTCGCTGCTACGTGTCTGACATAGGTACTTATTTGATCAAACCCCGATTTTTCGCCCATTGCAGCTACAGCAGTACCCTTCCGGATTTTCTACACACCGAAGCCTTACGCAGTCGAGTGAAATCTCTCAAAGGAGTTGGCACACATTCACCACTTGAAATTGCCTGAAGAGCCTGCGTCTCGCTTTCGACAAAGGCACCGATAGGTGCCTGTTGCCGGCAGTATTACCACAATCACTGCTTTCGTGACAGTGTGCGCCAATGTCTTTATCCTACTAACTTTTAATACATGTGTCATAAGTACCTTTATGCAGACGTTGACCTACAAGCTATGTATTGCCTTTCTTATCTGCTGTAGCATCATGCCTTCAGACTTCCTGAATATGATTTTGGATTTTCACCTGCTTGACACTGTCTAATGTCAGACAGTGTAGCCCTAATACACTTCATGTCATTCTCCTACGCCTCCTGATATCATGGTGACATTTCAGATTTTAGCGACTTAAGTTATCACAATTCATTGCAGCTACCGAACCAAATCTCCCACAGATACTCTAGTGGTTAAAATTAGAAACAAAACATCAAGGCCTAATAATCTGAAACGAAAGCTGATATTTATATCTTCTTTCGTCACACATTCCTGTCAAGCTTACTTTTTAGACAGTTTTATAATACTATGTTCTTTTCAAAGAGAACACCAGCCAGCTGGTCGAATTCTATGTCCCTTTCGTAAGTGTTTGAAACTATAAGTAAATTTACTGGTTTATCAAATTTCTTAGAAGGTTCAAAAATAGAGACGGTTATACAAGAAAACCTCGTTGATTTTTATCCAGTCGAATGAGACGTAGAAGCACAAAGGATATTTAACATAACCGTAGCGTATACAAAAAATACAGCACACTTGGTCCTAATTTTTAGCAGTGTGAAATCACAGTGGACGGCCGGCAAGCACTTTGCTAGCGATTTTTCGCGTTGCTGAAATCAGCATCAAGACATTTTGGAAGCTGCCAGCAACGCAGTGAGATGGTCATAATATTTTTGAGCTGCGACTCAAATGTACCGGTTCCTCGTAATGAATATCTGTTTGAGATCAGCTGGTGCTCTTTATCTCTTTTTATGAAAGAGATATATTCCAGCACACCGTTTGTGTTTGATTTCACTTCACGTCCATTGATCCGATTACAAGAGCTATGGAATGTATAGCTATTCTAACTGAATACTTCAACGTTCTACTATCGCCAGTCATTAATGATATTAACTCTAAGGCAGTGAAAAAGAAAGCCATATCCGCCTAAGATTATTTCGAATATTTCTGCAATATCTACATAGAGGTGAACACATTGGACAGTGGAAAACATAAATGGTAATTCCATCCTTTAAAAATGGTGGCGAAAAATTCTATAGCTTTTTCTGGCCAAGCTCACTGACTTGCTTGTATCGTAAATTACTTGGACAGGTTATTCACACTGTGGTCGCGGTTATCTTGTGTCCGCGCAGATGGGCTGCCGCCCTGAATCCACTTGTGGTTCAGCTGTTACAGCCTACGACAGTAACTGTGGTGGTGAACTTCCTGCTTGCGAACTTCTTCAGCGGTTTGGCTACCTCATTTCCCCGAAGTGAGGCCGACAAATGTGTGCGCTGTTCCGCGCCACCTTCAATTAGCAGACGTCAGTGAAGCGCGGTGCTTCGCTCCGGACAGCGCCGCCTGATTCCTGGGGAGCACTGTTTGAAAACGGAGGTACAGTAATCAAATTTGACATGCAGAAGTATTGAAGCGTCATGAGAAGCTGATGATCGAATGTAGCAATTCTAGAGCACGCAAGCCTGCAAAGAAAAAAAAGCAGGAGAATGAAAATGTACAGAATTTGCTTTATATTACTGCAACGTTTTGCTGTCATGGAATGTGTGCAGTAAAAACGCATATTAATGCGATTAAATTTCACGCCAACAAGAATAGTGTAACAGACTTGGCTAAGGCGGTCCTGGAACATATCAATGTTCTAGAAAAACATCAAAGTAAGGCATGTCAGTTTGCAATTGCTAATTACGACAGGTGCATACGTATGACAAATACTAAACGATCGCTCGGGTGTCCTGGTCTATTAGATAGCCAAACACATCTTCGTCTTAAGTTTTTCATAGCATCATTGCCTAACTGGTATAGAACGATAAGAGTATTTAAAACCGCCCACATATATATTAAAAATGAAGCACATCTTCAAGGTTAACGGGTATTCATTTAGGGCTGATCCCTTTCGGCATTCATTTTTTGTGCGAGCAGTAGACCATGGAATAAGCTATCGCATGAAATCTTTTCACTGTCATCAAACGAAGATTTTTACCTCTCCCTGACTGCTTGATTTCGCTAAGTCTGTGTGTATTTTTGTTGTATTATGTTCATTTTACCTACAATTGTTATAGTGTATTCCCTCTCCCCTGCTGTAATGCTATAGAGGCGATGCAGGTGTTCGATAAAAAATTGATTTTCAAGCAAGTTATGTTTGCGCATTTGTATTCTCCGCAATATCAGTGTCGAAAAATAGAGGTGCTCCATACTTTTAAACATATATAGTAACCACTTAGCAGTGTGTGTAGTACATCGTATTTTCTTGCGTTACCGCTGGTAATGTAAATATTGAGTGTAGGAATAAGGCTTCTTTTTCCAAAGAAAAATTTTGTTCACCTATAAGATTAAAAAAACTGAACATTCAAATTATGTCGTCTGTGTTTTTTGCGATTTCTGAACGCTGCCGCTAATAAATACTGTTTAACTCTAGCGGGACCAGCTAGTAGCAGCGATGGCAAGCTTTGTAAAAAAGGAGTCCCATTATAGCTACGTCGCAAGCACACGTACTGCGCGTATTGCATGCGACCTCAGAAAGCCGCCCCCACCCCCTTCACCCTCCGGCCGAAGTCTTTTGGCCCACCCCAAGCAACACCCTGCTCCGAAATAGCTCAAACCCGCTACGAACACCAACCACTGGGAATGCAACCGATCGGGAATTTAGCGCTGGCGCCTGTAAATGGTGGCCGCTGGGTGGCACAGGAAGTTTCATTTCTTTGGAAGGGGTGCCACCGCTTACGTGTTGCAGAAAGCGTGTCATATTCCATCTTTTGCAATTTTCTGACTGGCAGCCCCGCCGCTTATTCTCCACGTGATGCTCCCACCCATTCTGATTGTTCACTATCCTCTCACCACTCTCCCAATCACCTACTCCACATTTCACTCCGTGGCCTGAAACTCACACTACTGGTCAGATTTTGCGTAGACAGCAGATGGCTAACGCATTAAGTAGCTAAAGTATTAAGAATGCGCCGCAAACCGTCCGGCGCGTCACGTAACCGCATTTAGCCGATTTCTAAAGACGAAGAGAGATCAAATAAATAAATGCAATAGAGGAATGAAGCGGGAATATCAAAACAGTTTCCGCTATATTCTCTATACATGGCGTGATCAATTTGTCTTCGAAGTGCTACAGACTAGTCAATTCTGGCAGCGTTAGGAACCCTTCTGTAAGGCTGGTACAGAGAGAAGAAGGCGTTTCCATCGCGCGCGCCGAAAAAATAAGAGAAAACGAACACCCGCGCACATTCCCAAAGGCGCGCTGCTGTAAGCCCATCGCAGCGCAGCGGCCAAGACCTGCTGCCCCGGCGACCTTTGCGGTGCGCGGCGCGTGCGGACAGATGTTCACGAGAATTCTAGCGCGATCTAGAAAACACGGGGAGAGAGAGACATAACTTAACGTGTGCTGCGACGCTTCCTCTCTCTCTAAGCGCCCTCGCCTGTTTCTGGAACTTTCGAATTAGGTTACCTAAGAGCGAATTGCGTTATCTTAAGCGGTTCTTAATCAGGCTTCGCGCAGCGATGTAACCAGGCACCGGCTCTCGCCAAGCCGTTTAGAGCGAGCTTAGAGCTCGAGCGTACCTTTATATACTCTCTGGTAGCTGAAGGGTCTTGGTGAGGCGTCGCGCAGCGATGACCTGGTTTCGGCAAGCTGCGAAATGCGAGCTCGGAGCTCGAGCGTCACTTTTGTGACAGCTTTCGTTGGTGAGCGCGCATCGCCTGTTTCTTCTTTGTGTCTATTTTTTTCTGTACAGTTTGCTTTGAAGTGTTATAAAAGTCCAGTTCCTCTGTTCGTCCGTGTGTCATCGTCCGTCCATCATGTAGCTGTCTACTACGAGACCAACGCCTACGAGCACCGCTACGAGCTACGAGCACCTCGAAGGAAGCGAGGTGTAAAGAAGGAAGAACCTGACATCTTAACTCTTTCTCAACCTTAAACGGAAGCTTCATGGCGCGAAATTATTACCGAACGAATTAGATATTGGGTCCGCTACAAAACGTTGCCGAATAAATTCGTACCGCTATTGAATCAATCAAAAAAGAGCTTTCTTATAGTCCAAGAGAATGAATAGAACATTTGTGCCAGCGCACTTTGGGAGACAGAACAATTAAAGAGTAGTAAGTGCGAGAAACACAGCGCTAATTTAATAAATATAGACGCATATTTATAGAAATCATGAACAGGAGATATCCATGATTGGACTCAGAAAAGACTGGAGTTACCATCAAATGTCGGGTTGATATATTTTGTTAGGAATATAAAGAATAAGACGTAGAATTCAAATATGAAAGCATTGTAGAGGAAGTAAAAGAAAAGGAGACAGCAGATACACGGCCAAACAGAAAGCCACAGCAACTGCAACACTACAAAAGTAACAGAGCAATGTAACATGAAAGTAGGATAAGAAAAACCATGAAATCCTTCTGATATCACCAGGTAGATATGCTGGGATAAGAGTATATGCACAGAACGAAAAGTGCCTTCTGAACCTGAGCTCGGAAAAAACATAGTGAGTACTAAAATAAATCGAGGCTGCATAAGTGAACATCGTATGTCTAGAGTATTCTGAAGCATGGGTAGTGTCTGTTTATATTGTGGATGGCTGGAAAGTCCCAGATTTCGTGGCGGCTTTTGGCGGTATATAGAGGAATGTTTCAGCGAACAGATCAGAAATAAAGGATACAGCCAGGCATGTGCGCGTGTCGAGATGAAGGAAGGTACAGAATTAAAGTGGATGGATATTGATGGTAATCGAAGGTGTTGAAAAAACTTCTTGCTTTACGAAAAAAACTATCTTTTTGCGTCGTTAAGTATCACAGCTCACGATCAACGCTGAGAACTGTTGCATATTTAATAAGTGGACGCCAAGTTTGCTTTGTATCACCTCAAGAAGAAATTGGATATCCGTTGTGCTTTGACACATGGGAGACAACGTGAAATTTATCGAAGAGCACGCTGTTTTGTGGCCTGAAATGAGCCGATAAATTGCAATCACAAACCACACAGAGGCACAGATGCTCAGGAAAGTGCTGTATATGTGCATAAGAATATGTATGGAAGCGATATGTTACACCTCTTTCACTGAACAGGAGATATCCACGATTGGACTCATAAAAGACCAGAGTTACCATCAAATGTCGGGTTGATATATTTTGTTAGGAATATACCTCTTTCATTGTTTAAAATTAGCACTATTGTTTTTGTGGCGTTCAAAACAACTTTTAGCTGGTGCACGTTTCTATGGAGGCGTATATATTGGTGTTAAAAGTAGTACAGTACTTCCGCCCTGGAAAGCACTTGAACGTGGTTGGTGTCATCAGCATAAAATGTGACGACTGAGTAACTATATATACAATTTCACTAGCAAAAAGTAACAAGAGGAGAGCTCCAAGAGCATACCCCTGATGAACGCCACAAAAAAGAAGTAAGGGAAGTAGTTCTGCTTATCATCGCACACGTAACAAGCTTGAAATATATCGTCATTTCTCAGCAATGGAACTAAATACTCAGAGAATGCCATTAAGGAGAGCGGGGTAATGAGTGGTCGAAAATATAAAACGCGTTGCTACGGTCGCAGTGAACGCAGACGAATTCCTCCTTCGATGCAGTACATCGGATGCTTTCGAGATAAATCCTGCAGAAGTGGTAATAGCAGACCGGCTTGTCTAGAAACTAATTTTGAGAGAGCAATGTGCTTTCACTCTAACAGGCAGGACTGTGTGTAGCGCCGATTAGAAGGGTTTTCTTGCAGGCCGAAGGAGAAAAATGGTCTGTACCTTGATGGTTTTGTTCTTGCGCGAGATTCAGGAAGGAAACTATACGGGCTGTCTTCCATAGGCTTTTGTGAGGCTGGGGGTGTGTGGTCAGGGCCACAGAAAGTGGACAGCCGGAGAAAAAGTTATTTCCGCTTCATCCTAAGGTGGCCACGACAACGCCATTTAGAGCTCTTATGGTTCCCTATAAAGCACCATACATAAACATCTGCACACTAAGGGCGCTGAGACACACGCAATAGATTAACCTCCAGCTACAAATTTCACGCACAAGAATAACCTTAAGCTCAAAAAAGTTTTTTACTAAACACAATCGCACACCCCTTGGTGGGTCTCTACACTGTAGCTTTACCAAGTGAATTCGGTTACAACATTCGGTGCCTCTGAAATGTTCCGTCCACTTTACTGGTATTGCAACAACGCAGGTATATATTTTTGCCCAACATTCCACTTCTGTATATGTAGACAGGAGGAGGCGGACACCTACGAGTAGAAATGAAAGGAGTACAAATAATTTGCCTCAAATTTTTTGAAATTTTTAACTGGATCCAGAATCTGCAAAAAGTAATATTAAGATTAGGTTGTGCTACCTCTGAAATTTTTTAGCCATTTTGTAATAATTCACTTCTAAATGCCGCTAAGTACCCAAAAGCACCTTTCATTTTGGTCACTCATGCACCTATGAACAAAAAAAAACAATTCAAGGAATTTGAATAATATGTGGTGGTGAAATGCGGCGCCAACTTTAAGTAGGCAGGAGTGCATTCAGGACGCTTCTCAAACATATTAGTGGTAAAGGTCTAGCGCCTGATTCAGAATGCACTGTGTGCTTCATTTGCGTCTGTAGAGCATGGGACAACGTGGGTAGCAAGCGTGCAGGAAAATGAAAAGAAGTTTCCTTCTTGATTCAATTCCACCATACCTCTTCTATTTCCATACAAGCAGGATAAACAATACATAGTCATCTGTCAAACCAACCCTATATTTAAATTTTTTGTCTGCCCGTATCTGCAAACATCGTATAAACCAGAAATGAAGCTGTCTATTTCATTCTTTTGTTCAAAACCAGCAGACGCATTCCCCAATTTTGTCTCGAAATCCCTCACAGGAGATAGTAATAGTAGACGCATATACTTTGCAAGCTCAGCTGATTGCAGCAACGCATGGGACTTTTACGAAAACCTGTATACTAAAGCAGCCCAGATTGCTGCAAGGAACTTTTCGACCTTATGAAAAAAACTACTTAACAGATGTTTGAGTTGCCTTCACTCTACAGACACCACACAACACGTGTCTGGTGGGCCTGGTTTTCTTACGATCGTATATAAAGCGAAACCTAGAATGCTTTTTCGGCTACAAGCACCACGTCGACTGTAGTAGCGATACCTATATATATAAGGTAGAGAGAAATGCCAATACGACATAGAAGTGTGGTTTGGTTTCCGAATCAACAAGTATTGCGATATATTCGAGGGCATAAATAGTTGAAAAGGTCGAAAAACAAAAAGCGATATGATTCCCAAGGTGTCCCACTCAATCATGCAAACCCCTAGTACACTAAGATGCAGAGAGCAACGACTTGCCCTAGTTTCGCTTTGGTGCTCAACTAAAGAAGATTTACTGATGAAATCAGTAAAAAAAATGGTACGAGGAAATTTCTCCTCGCAGATATTTCGTGAAATTTAATATATTTGCATGGCACATTTCATTGAAAGATATCGAACCTTCTATAATCTACATTGGACAACTCCACTCACTTCTTGGCTAAATCATCTCTTGCAATAAAACTTGGAAATCAATGCTATAACCACGTTCTCTATTTGGAGCTAAACATGTCGATCCATAAAAACACCAGCCCAGGAAATCATTAGTGCAATCCTAATTATATATGTTCTGCACCAGCAAGCCCGTCTGAAGTCTCGCTTGAAAAATATTTATGCTCTTAGTGCTTGGTTTAGTGCTTTCGAATTATTCAGATAAGCAAAATTAACTAGAAGTCACTGCACAGTCAGATTCGATTACGATGCTATGTTTAAACTATGCCAAGAATATTTTACAGTCACCTGACTTACAAGGCTTTCATGTCTTCTTTGGTAAACAAAAGAGACGAACCTTATTGCGACCACAATGGAAGTGGCGTTAAATATGAAAGGTACGTAGCGGTAGTGCTGATACAATTTTAACACTGTCTCCAGAATATTTTACTTTCCGACATACCGTCGGCTAACACCGCTAGGCAGTCTTAACCAAGATGGCCTGTTTGAGAATAAGTTCCACCAACACCCTCGTCATTGTGATTCGTTCAGCGTCGCCACAGTCTATATCCGCAAAATGGAGCGCAGGAACAAAAATACCTCCAGAGACACGCATGTTTTGTTTAGAAAAATTTAGAAGATGCACCAGACATGCTATGAATATGCACTATTACTACATTGCCAAATGACTCTCATTAGTAGATTTTAAGACATGCTGAAAATTGTCGCCAGGGTTATTTAAGGGGGTACCGAACATTGCTGGTGATAGAAGAATACTAACTTTTAACGGGTAGACACTGTGGTAATAAGCATCTTAACGAGTGTATTTTGTCGCGCAGGACGTGAAGCTCTAGCAGTCTCTTCTATTTAGTTAACATTGATACGCCCACTGGAGACAGTGTTGTATCTGACTGGCAGAGATTTCATTGCCACCCTTTAGGGTAGTGGAGTGACTGTTGTTCTAAAGTATCAGCAAGATTCCTATGCACATATTTCTGCGTTCTTCCTAAATGTACTCTCATATTTTAGGGCAACTAATTGATTGCAACCGCTGCTGCTCCTGGTATTCGGATCTCACTAATCACGTTAACAGCAGCTTCCCAGATTATATTGTTCTAACAACCGCATTATAACGAACAACAGCGTTTCTTCAAGTTTTTAGAGATCACAATGTTTTGGCTGGATGATCTCACTGAGAGGTAGCACAGCCTCCTCGGTTGTACTTTATTCCTCGAGCGCCAAAAGGACGATATTAGAAGTGCATTTGAAGTAGGGTTACCATATAAGGTGCAGCTTCCTTTCGTTCAAGTCACATTCATATCCGATATAAAGAGAATCCCAGGTTGAGACACTTTGTCCTGCTTTCGGCGCTAGAAAGATATAGTCGCAGCCCTCTGAAAAAAAATAATTGAATCTTGAAATACACCTTAGATTTTAACAGAGAAATAGACTTGTAGCACGCTGTTTCTGAGAAAATGTAGCGCTTTCAGCAGTCATACGAAGGTTTAGTAGCCGTGGAACTCCTATCATTATTATCACGAAAAAATTCGATTCTTAAACATGGTGTATACAAATGCCAAGATTTTCCTGGAACATGGCAGAGATGCACGCTTGCAAGCATGGCACTGAACAGCAATAATTTCTCGGTTAAAAAATACAACTTCTTTACGGAAAAATCCGTATGAATTCTTAGGTGTCTCGTACGAATTCTTGTGTCACATGCGTACTATGCGTGATAGGTGCGTCTCGTATGAACTCACAGTCGAAAATACTGCCTCATATAAACGCAGATTATTCACACGATTTCTTATGTGTCACAGATGTCTCTTGAGAGCTCATATGGGCTGCATATGAGTTCGCACGTGCTGCAAATTTGTCTTGTATGAATTTATATGTGGCATACTTTAACTGACACGCACAACTTGTGCGCACAAAGGAGCTCCGATGTGCATCATATCAGCCTCCATCAATCTCGTGCGAAGATGATAGCCACTCATGAGTACTACACAGACATTCGCGCGTGCTTCGTGAAACACCCGGGAAAGAAGCAACAAACGGATGAAAAGAAGTAAACTCTTGCCCTGTTTCACAATTTTCTCTTTGTTTCTCGGCTCAGGAGCCTTTTCTTGGTCTAAACGCCGGCTACTCAAACTGTATTTCATTGGGGCGTCAGCAATTTGCTTGGATACATTTTATTTAGAAGATAACTGTGGCCTACTCTTCTTTCTGAGTCATTGCAGAGTTACGTAACGAATAACGCCATGTTCTATCGCGACCAAAAGAAACGGGAACAACGAGGCGTTCACACGCTCCGCTGTTGGAATTTCTTTTCATCGCGCTTTTACTTCGGTGATGGCAGAAAGGCACTACAGTCATCCATGATACACTTGAGGACGATTCTGACATCTTTTACGTACGGCCTATGCAAAATTATGATAAAAAATTCGAACAGGGGGCCGTGTAGGCGCCTCGTTTTTTGCGTTTCTTTCGATCACGATGGTACAATCGTGGCAGACCTCCTGTTGTAGTAAAAGATACCCGCACAACCCAGCAAACAACCTACCTCCCCAGCTGCGCCCAGAAAGGATCGAATGTGCCAGTCTCAGTAAAACATTTATCGAACATTTCCAGGACGTTGAGGCAGGACACACAAACACAAGCAAAAGGGAAGTGCGGCCAGTAATGGCCTAAAACGTTTTTTTTCGAACGTATTAAGCAGAAACAAAAACAAATCATAGCATTTTGGTCCCAGAAAGGTAACTGGGAGCACGTTTTTGGGACCAATGCTTTTCAACAAAAAATACAAATTGACTCCTCGCTCCGTTTTCTCTCTCCCTCGTGCCGAAAGCTACGGGGAGAGAAGGTTTTGTTCTTGCACTCGCCGTTTTGAGAGATCAAGCAGTTTGTTCGAACAGCCGAAGGAAGCGCATTTCACCCCGCAGCTCTCTCGTGGGCAGTCGGCTCCATGCTGCAGGCAGGCAGGCAGGCAGGCGACGGCGGTCTGCCTTTTCATCGCACCGCCGGGAGCGCCGGTCACCAACGTGCCAGTCTTCTATAGTGTTTCCAACTTCAGCACGGTGCGGCGGTCCCTGCACGCATCTCCAACTACCAGCAGTCCTCGTTGAGCTGCTGTCTAGCAGAGGCGCAGTTGTGGGCCTCCCGTCGCTCGCCGGCTTCCTCGCTGCGCTAGCCCGGCTTCCTCACGGGACGGAAGCCATCTTGCGCACACGTATTCACGCAGCCCCTAGCCGCTCGCGCGCAAGCCCCGGCGCGCGGCAGCTCTTGCTCTCATCACTGGGCTGTCATGAACTTCGTAGCTGCGGATTAATGGCAGCTTTCCCGCGCATATCGGCGTGCCCACATAATTCCTTTTGGAACTGATGCAGCGGCGCGCGGCGCATCGCAAGTGTTGTGCGCAGCTTCACGGCCCTACACCACAATGGCGCTCTTACAGGCGTCGTTCGCGGCAGCGGATTTCAAGGCAATGGGCAACTCCTAGCGCGCACTCTGCATCCCTCAGCGGCTCCGACTGTGGCGTGTTGTTGGTGGCAGCGTGGCCGTCCACTGCGGTCATAGAGAGGAGAGATCTTCGGAAGCCCACCAGACTTGCTGCGAGTGCCCATGGATTAACCTGCTCTACCTACATTGCCGTCCTTTCGCAGTGGTATAGTTTGTGTTGTGTTCGCGTCGCTAACTTTCAACCCACCCCCACCGGATTACTTGCTCCTTGATCCCCTTGATCTCGCCTCCCATGCCGTATTGTGCCGCACGCGCGGTCTGCTATACCATGGGTGCGGCGCGCCAGGGCTCCTACCTCAAGACGTCCCCCGTTTCCATACGGCTCCAAGCAGTCTTATCTCCACACTTAGTCACAAGAAAATAAACCGGGGGTGTAACGAGGATGTAACTCGTATGTTTGCACGTTTTCTGTGCCATGAGAAGGCGCATTACAGAAGGCTGCGTTGAATTCATATATGTAGTTGCAGCAATTTGTTTCATCATCGGGTTTCCGTTTCTCAACGTCGTCAAGGTATGTTGGTTCATGCTCGTTTTTGTTTTCGCCTCGTAGAATTAATTTCTTTTTCCTCTTTTGATAACACGCTCAAGCTTACTCCCAGTCTCGTTCGAGAGGCAAAGCCAGAGGGCGGTTTCACCCTGCAGAATATCTGTGACCTGAAACCGCATATCTGTATCCTACACCCATATCGTCTTTTCTTTTGACACCCAGGTTTTTCCTTACATGCGTTTGCTTTTGCGTGTGCATATATGCTTCTGTACCCTTTAGAATGTTTGCTTGAGGTGCATCAACTTTCAACCTGTATTATGTTTTTATTGCTTTATTTTTCAGATTTCTCAGAGCTAGAGAAAACTTTGGCCCTTATTATATCCTGGTGCCGTAGTGCTCCGTACATTGTGTGTTTAATGGTGCATACATGTGCGTCTCCTATTTGTATTCATATAAATGCAAAGAACACATCTAATAAACTGAAATTACATCTGTATTGCGCTTCTATTTCCTGTGTGTGTAAAATTCTAGCATATTTCATGTTCTTGTGGCGGGAGCAGCGCAGCACGAAACAAAGAGCGAGGCGGGAAACAACGCTGACTAACAACCAGATTTTGAATCTACGTTCGATTGAATATATGCATCTCGCTAGTGCAATAAGGAAAGGACAGAAGCATGACAAACGCATAAGATGTACACATGGTAAAAGATTAGGACAATATACGCAGAAAATCAATTTCGCTGTCATGAAGCGCTATTGAAGGTATGCAGACACATACGTCGCTCTTTGGTAAGATGTTGAAGGCTTCTTCAATCTCCCTGATTCGTTGATCAAAATATGACGGGATGATCATTGTGTTGATAAGCTGCAGAGCGCAATAATGCTCTCTGCAATGTTTTGCTAATTCACTGCTGATGGTGCCCTTTAGGGATATTTTGTGCTCTCGAAGCCGTTTATTCAAACAGCGCCCTGTTTGACCAATGTAGGTCCGTCCGCATGACAGAGGTATTTCATAAACACCGCTTTTCACACATTTCACATGTTTTTTTTCCGGTGCTTTTTCTTGCATTGATTTTTTCCTTTGCTCGCTGTTAACTTTGGCGCACAGGCTTCTTAACTTGTTGGGTGCTGACATAAGCACTTTTACACCAGCTCTTGCTCCTACCATTTTGAGCCTGTGGGAAATTCCATTATTGCAAGGAATGACCGCGTACGGCTTCCTTTATTCTGATGAGGTTGTGACATATTTTCTGCATCTAAGTGCTTGCAGAATCCCTTCTGCAACACTGGATTGCAGTCTCGCCGGGCAACCTGCTGCTTTCAGTCGACTGTTCTGGGCGTCAAAACTGCCTTGAACTTCATGATGAGAGGATCTCGTCAATGCGGCTCTCATTGCTAGTTTTGCTAAGGACTAGAAGAACAAGGACTAGAAATAACAAGTGAACTCCCAGGAAACAACGTTATGCAATTTCTTGGCTTGACGCTAGCCTTTGTAGGCGCTCACATATGCTGGCGGTACGGACCACGAAGCTAGGATGTACTCCTCCCCTACACACCTGCGCACTCCAAGATCATCAAGCGGGGGTAGAAAAAAACAGCAGTGAGAGCCACACTGGCAAGATCCTGTCATTATGAAGTTCAAGGCAGTTTTGACACCAAGAACCGCCGGCTGAAAGCAGCAGGTTGCCTAACGAGGCTGCTATCCAGTGTTGCAGAAGGGATTCTGCAAGCACTAGGAGGCAGAAAATATGTCACAACCACATCAGAATAAAGGAAGCCGTACGCGGTCATTCCTTGCACTAATGGCATTTCCCACAGGCTCAAAAGGGTAGGAGCCAGAGCTGGTGTAAAAGTGCTTATGTCAGCACCCAACAATTTTAGAAGCCTGTGCGCCAAAGTCAACAGCGAGCAAAGGAAAAAATCAATGCAAGAAAAAACACCGGAAGAAGGATGTGAAATGTGTGAAAAGCGGGGTTTATGAAATAACTGTGTCATGCCGACACACCTACATTGGTCAAACAGGGCGCTGTTTGAATAAACGGCTTCGAGAGCACAAAAGATTCCTAAAGGGCGCCTTCAGCAGTGTATTAGCAAAATATTGCAAAGAGACGAATGCGTTCCGAAGTTTATCAACACAATGGTCATCAAGTCATATTATTATCAACGAATCAGGGAGATTGAAGACGCCTTCAACATCCGACCAATGAGCGACGTATGTGTCTGCATACCTTCAATAGCGCTTCATGTCAGAAAAACTGATTATCTGCGTGCGATGTCTTAATATTTCACCACGTGTACATCTTGTGCGTTTTTCATGGTTCTTCCTTTTCCTTCTTATACGAGCGAGATGTATATACTCGACGAACGTGCATTTAAAATATGCTTGTTATTCAGCGTCGTGTCCCGCCTCTCTCTTTTTTCACCTAGCTGCGCTGCTCCGGTCCAAGATTATGCAACAACCAGCCCAAATTTTCACCTTGCTAAAGCACATTTCATGTAAACAGGTAAGTCTGAATGGCCTAGCCAGCAAGCATTCACGTGAGTGGACTGATGTTTTACACCACCTGTAACGTAATCATGTGCCTGAAATTTGGCACATATGTTTGCTTAGATATCTGAAGTCTCCATAAAAAAGAAGAAATAATTTTATAGAGCCAGAGCCGAGAAATCTAGAATTAACCTTTTGGGGCCGTCCCTGGGACGTACAACTTTTTGACACGGCCACTTGTGGGGACGTTTTTTGGATGTGTTCGGGAAAATCAGCACCTCCTGGGGAGATTCCAACTGTTCTGATGGGATATTTCTGGGAGATTTTGAAGAGGTTTTCTGTTGGGAATGAAAGGAAAACCAAGGAAGCTGCCAGCGCTATGAAAATTATATACACCAAGATATTTCAATGCCTATAACAGTGTATATTTAGATTCACAATATAAATGCAAGTAGAGTCGTCTACCGTTCCGCTGTTTAAACTAGGCGCACCACCATCGGACTTCACACTTTACCACTGAATTAAAAGTAATGGTAAGGATAGAGTGAATTGTGTCTTACAAAAACGATAATGCTTGGTTTCTGTGTAAGTCACATTGTGAGATATACTTTGTGTATATATACATTGTGAAATCTAAGGTCTGACGAAATCTCGTCTGGTCGGGTAGAAAGTAACTCATTTCAACAGAAAAAAATGCAGACGCCGACCAAACGTTTTGTCAAAACAGACGTTTCGGCATCCATACGGAAGCCTCATTCGCCTAATTTTATTGTAGAAGCGCGACGCTTAAATAGGCTTCAATAATCGTCCCAGGCATCTTGCATAGGTTGGCGGGAGAGTGCAGATGTTACGATTAAGCTTTTTTTAGATGGTCTGAATCACCAAGGACTCGGGATACTAGCGTGAGAGCAAGTACTTTCCTTTGGCGATGATAGAAGCCATTTCCCAGCAGATATCATGACCTGCCGATACGGCGTGCTCCGCAAGTGAATTGAAAGTGACTTTCTTGTTCTTTACGCCCGAATAACAATAATTGGTTTTTTGGGGAAAGGAAATGGCGCAGTATCTGTATCATATATCTTTGAACACCTGAACCGCGCCGTAAGGGAAGGGATAAGGGAGGGAGTGAAAGAAGAAAGGAAGAAGGAGGTGCCGTAGTGGAGGGCTCCGGAATAATTTCGACCACCTGGGGATCTTTAACGTGCACTGACATCGCACAGCACACGGGCGCCTTAGCGTTTTTCCTCCATAAAAACGCAGCCGCCGCGGTCGGGTTCAAACCTGGGAACTCCGGATCAGTAGTCGAGCGCCCTAACCACTGAGCCACCGCGGTGGGTTCTTCACGCCCGACATGTGTTCTTTCAGACGCCTTTCAAAATTCCCGCTCTCGTCGATGTAAACATAGTCACACTTGGCGCAGGGGATTCTGTACACAACACCCGGAAATTTTTCTTTTTAGTTTGTCCTTAATATTCACGAGCTCGTGCCGTAACTTGCGGGCGGGAACGTGGGAAACGTGCACGTCTTATGTGCGCAGGACACGTCCCAGTGCTTCCCTTATGCTTGGTACATAAGGTACGGCGACACGTGCTTTGCAATGGCTGCCGACCGGTTCCGCTGACCGCACCGAGCGGCGTTCAACGGATTCCGAAAAATTCGTATGGTAGCCGCAGTTCATCAACTCACGACGCATTTGCATCAAGTCCGAGGCACTATCTTCAGGTCTTGAGCAGATTTTTCAGGAACGTTGAATTAGCGAAGCCGCAACTGCACGATTGTGGCATGCCGGGTTAACAGAGTTGAAATGCAGGTATCTGCCCGTGTGGGTGGGCTTCCTTAAGGCGTCATAACATCGGCCATCTCCCGCCAACCTATGCAAGATGCCTGGGACGATTATTGAAGCCTATTTAAGCGTCGCGGTTCTACAATAAAATTTAGTGAACAAGGCTTCCGTATGGAAGCCGAAACGTCTTTTTTGACAAAAGCTTTTGGTCGGCGTCTGCCTTTTTTTCTGTTGAAATGAGATATATACATTGTATTCGGCATCCTTTGTTGGCTTTTCGTTGGTGCTGTCTGTATTTTATGCCGTCTCTATTAAATATCATGTTATGCCGAATGCCGGTAATCAAGGGAAAAAAATTCGCGGTGAGCGTACTGAGCTTGGGGAATCGAGGCTATGGCAGTGAGCTACAGATCTGCCATATCGTGGCTCTAATCCGCGGGGGGGGGGGAAGAGTTTTTTTTCGTTCCTACTTTTTCGCCTTTTTTCCCCTAACGATTTTCTTGCTGACTCCTGTTTATTTCCTTCGACTATTACTAATCAGAAATTGAAATGGAGGTCTACTGATTCATCAGAGCGGGTCATTAGGTGCATTTGCGCTTAGCGCCAATTAGCTGTTCGGCTTGAATGTGGCTCGAGGTTGTGGGGGCTTTAGGCCACTACACATTCAGTAATAGATCAGGAATACCGTGTCGTAGAGTTGGTGTGGAGCTTGTAGAAGCGGCAGGAGCTCTAAAGGGACTCACTGAAGTCTTATTTTACATAATTGCACACAAAAATCTTATGCACACAAAAGCATGCCATGAGGCTCACTGAATTATATCCATGGCACCACGATACCCAGCTGGGTAATCTGCAAACTTGGTCAGTGCCAAGTCAGGTAGCTACTTCTGGTATCATAAGCGCCAAGCTCAAGTGCTTTTATCTAACACCCTTGCAGATCTTCTGGTCGAGAGGGCGATCCTGCCGCATGAGGTATGGGCAAGGATATGTCCTCACTTCCAGGATAGTCGGTAGCGCGCCACGGATACAAGCCACGGATACAATTCAGTGAGCCGCATGGCATGTTTTTGTGTGCATGAGATTTTTGTGTGTAATTACATAAAATAAGACTTCAATGAGTCCCTTTAGAGCTCCTGCCGCTTTTACAAGCTCCACACCAACTCTACGACACGGTATTCGTGACTTATTACTGAATGTTTAGAAGCCTGAAGCCCCCACAACCTCGAGCCACATTCAAGCCGAACATCTAATTGGCGCTAACTGGAAATGCACACAATGTGTAATACTTGGCTAATGTCCTTAGATGTGAACAAAAAACATCTCTGCTACCATTCCACCGATGTCATTCACAACCATTTTCAAGGTATCTTATCGGGAATGCCGCAATCGCTTAAGTATTAACTTACAAGTATTTAGGCATCCAATTGACACCTGATCCAATTTGGTCTTTTCATGTATCTCCGATTACTAACCAGGCAAATCGCGTCCTTGGTTACTTTCGACGAACCCTGCAACTAGCACCCCCATCTCAGTGAAATAAATCCCTTGCTTACTTAACACTTATCCGTCCCAAATTAGAATATGCATGCGCAATCTGGGAACCTCATCAAAATAACCTTTCCACTTCTCTCGAATCTATACAGAATCGCTCAGCTTGTTTCTTTTTCTCAGCCTATTTTTGTCTTGTAAGTGTAACTCAACTAAAACACAATGCTCGTCTCACAACATTAGCGAACCGCCGAAAAATTCCCAGACTGTGTCTGTTTCTTAAATTCTATCGTCATTCACATCTCAAATCTATTATCAGTCCCGCACATCGCATCTCCAATCGCACAAACCACGGGAAGGCAGTCTACCCTCCCCCTGCCCGCACTTCTGCGCGTCTGTCATCATTTTTCGTTCATACAGCAAGAGACTGGAATGACCTGCCAAACGCCATCGTTGATGAGATCGACTCATCGTCATTCAGATCGTCCATAGAAGAAGTGTGCTGCCGAAATTCCACCTCCTCATGTAATACCCCTCAATGGGGCCTTTGAGGTACTAATAAATAAATAAATAATGTGAACTCACTTGCTGCCGGAGGTGGGCCGCATTTAGTCTCTAATGGCGCGATAACTGCAGCGTACTCTCACGCTTTGGAGTCTGGTCCGGCGTAATTGCTCGTGGGAGAGGTAGAGACACACCTCTCATGTTGACATGAAGGGAAGACTTCGTTGGTTCCGTTGCCGCCAAGGTACTTGCGCGCCAGGGATTGGTGCGATAGCAACGCCTATTCGGTGACTCACTACTGTCTACCTGTACACTCTGGCAGAAGAAATTTCACTAGGAAATACTCTGGTAGGCAGGGTCTACTCGATCTGCAGAACTTCAACTCTCCAACTCTAGCTCTAATGCTCAACCGCATATAATCAGCGTCTCTAAGTGCAGAACAAACTTAGTAACTCAGTGGGAAATTGCTTCAACTAGAATATTGTTAAATATTACTCAAGCACTGCTCTGCTCCCTGATACGTGTAATCAGAGTTCAGTTTTCACGCACCTTTTTATTAGAGACACCAAACAAAAGAACTTAAATAAAGTCAGAAAATTGACAGGTGGTTACGATAGCCAGTAATGCGAAATTTGAATGCGGCTCTGTTGCGCTGTTACGCTTCTAGACACCCTCCATGATCTTCCCGTGGCCGCCACATTCCGTTTGTCCATTCCTTCGCTTTCGCCGTGGTAGGTGGCGTTTAGCTATGGCACCACCTACTAACAAGCTGCCTGCCACGTAGCGTTTTACGCCGCCGAATACGACGCCAACGACAACGCAGAACGCATCACGAGAGCCTAACAGCTACGCTGTAGAAAATCACTCAAGAACTCTGCCCGTAGTGCTACAATTAGCTAGTAAGAACTAAACAGCCTTTCTTCGCTTATGTTATAGAAAACATGCTGCTGTCTTCATTTCTACGTGACCTACATTGAGCGTCGGACAGCACTGGTTGTGCGACACAAGAATTCGCTCCTTCAAATGGACAAACAGTAGTAGCGACAGGCGCTCCAGCTACACGTAAACGTGGATACCTGTGGAGAGACGAAAGGTCTTCCAGCCACATGAGCGGTAGTGAACGCACGCGCTCCCCAGCATTGCAGTTTTGGGCAGTGAAGAAAGCGGCAGTAACAGCATGCTCTCGCCCCCTCCAGCAGCAGTCTCCTGGGGATGGTTTGGTCTCAGAAATGCGACGCTGACCGGCGAACTCTTTGTGCGTTGCGTTCTGTCTTCTGGTTCCGGGCAGCAAAGAGAGCAGCGGTGACCGTATACTCCCGCTGGCTCCTCCGGCAGGCGCCTGGAGATATCTGCCAAGAATGCGGCGCACACCACAACCATTCTCAGCAGGTGCAAATGTTCGATCCTCAAGTCGCGTCTGAACCCCGACCTATAAGTCAGCAGCTCTTCTTATGTAGCCTTCTTCCAAGCATTACATCGTTCATGCTTAGCAGCTAGCTGGCCGATGAAGTGTATTATTTCCAAGAGAAAAAATGGGCGGTTGCCATATTTCGTCAGTAAGCTAATTGTTACATCGAGCATGTATCCCTCTGTGCTTAGTCATCATTAAAGCCGCCTCCGTGGAGTGTGTGTGGTGTAGAAGACCACCCCACATCTCCACAATGGCAACAGAACGTGTTGCAAGCGTTGGGAGGAGAACGACAGTCAATACGGGGAGCGGAGTACTCTGATGTACTTAAACATCGTTAGACCTGAACCAAATTCTGGGGTGCTAGGCAGGCTGATATGCTTTCTTTACCGCGAAATGCGCAAAATAAGAGCATAAACGAATTTCCGAGCATTATGATAATTTCTTGACAATTTCATCGGGATACCTTTGGAAGGGTGAAGCCAGGAGTTCCACCTCAGGAGCGGGAGAGCTAGCCGTCCACGATGGACAGCAAGCCGGAAGCCAATAAGTGAACAACCCGGTAATGTAACTAGAATTTTGTTCAATATAATAGCTAACATCCTCCGTTTTTCTTTTTGGCTATCTATGGTGGGCGCTCCGACTTGTACTGCACCCATGCTTATAAGGGAGTACCTGGACGATCCGACAGCGCGAAATGCTGTGGGCTCCGTTCGGTGAGAAGATTGTAGCAAACGAGCAAAGTTACCTTGGCAGAACAGTCCTGTTCACGCCATTTCTTTCTATCCTTGGCCCTGAGCGCTTTTTAGAGACCGGCAAATAAGAAAGAGATTAAACCTAAAGCGCTTTCGAGTTGTGTATAGTGCATGGGAGGACACAAAAGGGCTGTGGCACACAGCATGCGCAAGTGCTCTCGCTTGTTTTATGTCAACCTCGTTAGACTTAAGGACTCTCGCTCGTATACTTTCGCTGTCGGCTGCCCTGTGGCCGTGAGTCATCGTAAGCTGCGGATTGCCGAGAACCTATCTGCCGGAGCTGCGCGTGCCGGCCATGAGAGGAGAGGCCAGCCGCTCAACGATTAGCGTACACACCGCTTAGCATTGTAAAGTTGTAAACTGAACGTACAGGAGTGCGTGATTGGCCGCAAACTGCCCAGATAATATTGTATATTTTATTATTGTTGCCCCGTTCAAGGGAATACTATGCACTTTGCTCAAAAACTGGTTCGGGTCCCCAGCCGCGTTCGGCTCTGCTCTGAAGAAAGTAAGACCGAACGCTGCATCAATCTGAGCTCAAGTCCAACGGGTGAAGTCAGCTGTAATCGGCCTAAATATGTGAAATCCAATCGCGCTAAATTGCACCCCTGTCTCGTGCATGTGCGTCGTTCTTAAAGCGTTGACATTGTGCGGTATTTGACCCATGTCGTCGAACGGGAGCAAGGTTCCAGGAATACACATTGTGTCCTCCCTTTCCGGGCAACGAATTCTTTATGTACGTATTACACTAAAAGGCGGAAATAATCTTTCTTGTACACCGCGATAATAGCGCGTCAATAATAAAACGGCGGAATATATAAATTTTATGAAGTGCACCCTGTCAATCTCTCATAATCTCATCTACTGCCGGTGCTGAAATGAAGTGGCGATTATAATTTGTAATCATTTTGTCTTTTCTTCCGTGCAGCAGTTCACTGACTTTGCGTCTTTAAAGAATTAGTCATAATAAGAAAGGCACCTCTCAGAAAACTGCGGTCAGTGTCATGAAGTGCCTCAAATGTAATGCGCTACGTGAACGTTTTTGCCCAATAGAGCACAGGAATATTGCCTGAACTTCCGTGCACATCATTTCAAATACAACGCAGACCAAGAAAATAAAAGACCGCCACCGTCTGCAAGCCGTTGAAGTAACGAGCGTTAGCTGTTTGGTTTAATAGACGAAGAAAGCGAGGAAGAACGCGCTCATTGTCCAGTTACACCCCCTCAAGATAAGTCCCAAGCGGAACTTGTTTCGTTTAGGGATCAAGGTGTTCTATAACTCGGCCTGCGGCGTGATATGGTAACGCATCAATTAGTAATTTGATGTATAAAATGTTTACCTAATATTTAATTGTGGTTTTATTTCTAAACCACAACCCATAGGGTATTAACTGCCTACCAAATTCGGTACACAACTGTGCCCGGATGGGTGGCCCTTGTTGTCGGAGTATATATAGCGGAACGAATGGTTGCACATATAGCAGTCTCGTAACAGCACAGCTTTCCTCCCGTTGTAGGTTATTTTCCGGAGGGGTGAGAGGAGGAAGGAATATGAGGGCACAACCAATTTTAATGACCGCCATCTTGGATTCAAGGAACTGAAAATATGCCGCCATTTCTTCCCCTGACGTCAATCTCACATAGTCCCCCCCCCCTATTCACTATATTGCACCGAGACGTCATCATTGGCACGCGGCAGGTGGTTGTCTCTACAATGCTACGGTAGAAGCGCTAGAAGTCTCCATACGAGATATGCTGTTTTGTAGTTGCTGCCACAGATGGCGCTGTGATCTCAGGGTTGTAGCAGACTCCGCGAAATCTCGAAACGTGATGAGCTAACGCATTTAAAAAAGTCTGCGGAAACACTTAAGACGGCTTACATCATAAAAGGGATAAGCCCGCCTGCTCACTTTGTGGAGGCAGTCCCCGCGTGGCATCATTTAACCCGGTGCAACACAGCCAGAAATTTTACCTAGCAGCCGCCACGACAGCACCTCACCTCTTTTGATCTCTGCACAGATCAGCCTTACGAGTATGACGCGATAGCTAATTGGTAAATGCCTATATATGCATGATTCGTAGTTACCTACTTAACATTTATGGAGTCCTGGGAGTCTTCATGCAACTCCTGGCGCAGAGAAGCAGTGTTTAAGCAGTGAACCACTGCCTTGAAACGGCAGTTGTTGCCGCCGGTTGAGTTTTTGCGATACAGGTTGCTCATACCGAGCAACCTAACGCGACCAATCATTAATTCAGCCGCCACATGCCAGGTTGCATCAGCACGCTATCTTTCTGAGTACCACCGAGTGGTACTGAGAACACGTAGACAAAGAAACAGGCGTGATTTCACTCAGTGGGGCAAATATGGCTCATGCCTTCATGCTCTTCAAGGCGGCGTCAAAGCCGCGTGTTAAAAGCTAATTTAATATTGGTACAACAAGCAGAGATCCGATGTCTCACCAGCCGCTGTGGCTCAGTGATTAGGGCACTCGACTACTGATCCGGATTTTGCGGGTTCGAACCCGATCGCGGCGGCTGCGTTTTTATGGAGGATAAACGCTAATGCCCCCGTGTGCTGTGCGATGTCAGTGCACGTTAAAGATCCCCAGGTGGTCGAAATTATTCCGGAGCCCTCCACTATGGCACCTCTTTCTTCTTTTCCTATTTGCCCTCTTTTATCCCTTCTCGTACGGCGGGGTTCAGGTGTCCAACGATATATGAGACCGATACTGCGCCCTTTCCTTTCCCCCAAAACCAATTATTATTATTATTAAGCAGAGGTCCGCATTGCACGCCATTGCTGCTAAAGGCGACACAGAAACGTAAATGATGGTAAAACTAGTAGCCCCACCTGTTGTGCACATTTTGGAAAGGATTAGAAAACGTTTATTTCGCCAAAATGCATATGCAGATGGTCCGGACTAGATGGTCTCCGGCCCATGGCATGCGGTGACCTTAGCGTCCCACGCGGTGGCCAAGGCTTGAACACGCGGGTCCGAGCTGACCAGAACGGCCTCGCATTGGTCAAGAGAAGGACTTTGTACTAGACTCTCCGGTGGAGGTTCATCTTTACATTTCCACAACATGTGATCATATGTGGCCGTTTCGCCACAGGCCCTGCAGTCGGGATTAGTTATCCTGGTACATTTTTGCAAATAGAAAGGATCTGATTTGGAGGCTCCTCCAGGCAGTCTTGTCCGCCTTATCCATCTACTTGTCAGGTGGTGGAAATTTGTGCCTTTCAAATTTGTAATGACTTGTGATATTGTGCAAACAATGCTGAATAGTTTCTGTAACCGGTCTACAATAGCTGGTCTGCTGACGTTACCGCAAAGCTCGTGTAATTTACGTCAAGAGCATGCGAATAGATGTTCACGGCAGCCGTGGGCCAAAGTTTAAGGAGAGAGCGATGAGGAAAGCCTTTTTCAAGCACCGTTCCTTTGCCAAGCGGACAACACGCGTGGGGTCAGCGTCATTCGGGCGAGGCGGTAATCAAATCACTGAAGTTGAAGGAGATTAAAGGGGACGGAAGCAGCGACGAGAGAACCACCTAGACTTCTGCGTAGATTCCTCATGAGAGAGGATACGGTCTTCTGGGGGAGGCTAGATATGCGGTCGCGTTAATGACCGCACGGGATCTCCAGCCTTCTAGTTTCGGGTGACGACTAGATCGATATTGACCGAACACTTGCCACCTCCACCGGCCCGACAGGTGCATGTGCCTAGCTTGGCGCGAAATACGTTGAGCGCACGCAAGAACTAGTCCCACACTACCTCCAACCTTCTGGCGGTGGGCAGCGAAGCGAGCAGTGCTGACCGCAAGCCCTCGTCGACTCTCCTGAAATGCGCCAGGGATGACTCTGTCCAAAAAATGCGGTGGGCACAGCCGCTATTCTCAGCGCCTGCAGACGTTTGCCGCCGATATCGCTGCCACACGCCATCCGCTAAATTGGAACCCAACCTTACCTAGCCTCCTACCCAGGATTACTGTGTTGATATTTTAGACGCAGCTGGCAAAGTATGCACAATAAATTTCAAGTATGTGTACACGTATTATTCTTCCCCTCATTGTTCTCTCGAGCAGGCACCGTTCCGCAGTTGGCGATGATAACGCCGCGTGCGGAAAGGAAGCTCTTCTTACTTAGCCTGGCGGTTTAGCCTTGCTGTTCAGAAAAGATTGCGTGAAAGCACCTCTTTTTTAGGTGCACACCACCGTCACGTAACTCAAAGAGCGATTGAGGTGCTCACTGACCCAGGGGGCCAGTTTTCGCCTTTCGTTTCTTAAAAACCAGCGGAGTCTACAACGTTAACAACGTCAACGCCATTGAGCATTTTGAACGCCGGCCGCCTATTGCTCCAGAGCAGCGTTTGCCACTACGTCGTCACGCGGCTGGAAATGTTATTTATTCATGCTGCGTGCGATTGTCACCAAAGGAGGCTCTTGGCAGGGTCTCCTTTGCCGGTTCATCCAAAAGCGTTTGAAGCTCCTTCCTGTTAATGATCCGTTCAGGGTGGCCAAGTGCAAAGATGTAATTGATTTTCTCTCGAAAGAGGTGCTGTCTTCGGGGGATAGCTTTGCTTTTTCGATTGACATCGAAAACATGCTTTATTCTATCCTTCAAAGGCCAGTCTTATACATCCACGCCGGCGGACGAGCAGAATCCGTGCGAACGCGGTGCAGCAAAGTGGCTTGGTACCTTTTGAGACCCTTGGTCACTCATGGCTGATGAGAAGAGCTCCACAAAGAACTGAAGTGGCACAACACCACATCTCTGAACATTTGCTTGACTTCATGAGGGACTCCATGTACAGGAATCCCGGAGAGAGCTGTATGGGCGAGGTTGTCTGCTATCTCGTTGCCTAAGACACCTATGTGCGAGGGCACCCATTGAAAACGTATAGAGAAGCCTTTGCTATGTAGATTCTGCACCAAACGTAGGGATCTAAGACTCAAGGCATCAGTGGGGGACCCGTACTCTAACCTTTGAAGGGCAGATTTTAAATCCGTAATTATGACAGTAGGTTGAGGCGTACAACACCGTAGCTTCTTTAGAGCTGCCTCAATGGCAAAGCTTTCGGCCATTGTGGAGGACACGACTTTAGTAAAACGAACAGACCAATCATACTTCAAAGACGGAATATGAAAAGCAGCTGCACTAGATCCTCTGACCTTGTCCACAGAGCCGTCTGTAAAAATTTGAAGATGACTGGCATATTCGGTCTCAAGATGTTCCAGTACGAGCGAACGCATTGCCGCTAAAGGAGAATTCCGCTTAGCGCGAACGTGGGGAATTGTCAAGGAACAATCGAGGCTCGGAAAGGACCAAGGTGGCTTCAATGTCTTAGGTCGATCTCGAAGGTCGAGAGCCAGAGAACGAAGAGTATTTAAAGCGAAGTACGCCCTGGACTCAAATCTCTTTCGAAGGCGCTGTAGAAGCGCTCTCCCGGCAACAGTCTCTCTGAGGCGGCCAATTTGCAGCAAGTCTTTGTGAAGCGGCTAGCCGAAGAGGTTTCGATTGAGACTCATACAGTACTGCAATGTTTGGAGCAGCCTGCGGAACGCCGAGAGCCCTCAATCCCATTCTGTGCAAAACCTCAAGGCGTTCCAGCTGCGATACCGAGGGGGAAATTAAAGGGAGCTGGTACATTATGCGACTTGTCATCAGGGCATCGTGAAGCCTGATCATTGAAGCAGGATGGTTTCCCCATGCTCACTAGCAACTCTACGAAGCACATTGAGACGCGAAAATAGTGAAGCCACAATCGAGTCCACAGCTCGTCGCCACTGTAGACGTGAGTCAATAGTGACGCCCAAAAAACGAATGTGGTCAACCTGACGAAGGCAAGACTGATCAAGGTCTATGCTCAGCAGCGCATACCATCGTCCCCTAAATGGAAACAGGACGAATAATGTTTTTGCACTTTTTCGGGAAGACCAGCCATGACAACATTAGAAAGCGTTGGGGACAGGACACTACCCTGAGGTACACCTCGCGATACCGCCCTTTCGGAGCTCATTGTACTGCCTAACCGCACTCGAAATATACGACCACTGAGAAATGAGTGAATTAATCGCAGAAGATAGCCCTGTACGCCTATGACCTGCAGACTATTCATTATTGAGCTCTTAAGGACGCTATCATAAGCCTTTGATACGTCTAGGAAAATAGCTAGTGTTGAAAGTCCAAAAGCACTTTGATGTTCAATGTGGCTTATCAAGTCCAGGACGCTATCTTGCGCTCTTAAACCTGTGCGGAATCCAGTCATGCATGTTGGTAATGCCCTTCTATCCTCAAGCCTCCAAGACAAACGCTTATTTGCCATCTTCTCCATGAGCGTAGCCACACACGACGTCAGCGATACAGGACGATACCAGGCCGCGTCTGTCATTTCTTTGCTGGCCTTCAGCAGTCGGACTACACAAGCCACCGTCCATGAAGGGGGAACGTCACCAGACTCCCACACTCGACTGAGATAGGTTAGGAGCATCTTCCGGTGTTCCAGAGGCAGGTTCTGTAACATTTGATTGGTAATGCCGTCATGAACTGGTGCACAGCGACGCCGCAGGCTGCGGAGCGCTGTCTGTAGTTCTCGAAGTGTGAACGGGGCGTCCATAACAGACGGAGACGTAGCAGGCAGAGCGCAGGGATGAATGCCTGGTCTCTAATTAACAAATGCATCCGGAAATTCCTCTGCCAAGCACACGAGATGTTTCTGCGTGCGCAATGCAAGCGCCTCGAAAGGTTTACTCGGACGAGAGCCACCAGTAAGACTGGCAACGACACGCCAAATTCTCGTTATCAGTGAGAAAACAGACAAACTAGCGCAAAAGGATGCCCACTGGGACCTACAGAGCTTGTTCGCATGACGTCTAATGGCAGAGTTGAGCCTGTTGAAAGTTGTCTTCAAGGCTCTGTCGTCCTTCTTCCGCAACAGTTGTCGCTCCGCCCTTCTGCGCGCTGCGTAGAGGTTCCTGAGCTTTAAATCCGGAGTCGGAAAATGATCAGGTAGCTTGAGCGCCGTGGTAGCAGCCATCTTAGCATAAATCATTTTGTCTGTCACATCACCGGAAACACAGGCTAAGCGCTCCCTGTATTTGTCAAAATTAACAACATGGCAAATATTAGGACCACGAAGATGGAAGTCGGCAGTAAACACAAATATCGGGTAGCGATGACTTCCCATTCGGTCAGCTCTAGTTGACCACTGCACACGGACGTCAGGTGAATGTAAGGTTAGGTCTATAGATGTGGGTGAGGTTGGAGGCCGGAAGAAAGTGGGACTTCCGTCATTGGCTACGCACAGGTCCAAACTGCCGATGACTTCTACAAGTTGGCGTCCGCGAGAATCTGTGTTCCTGTCACCCCAGGCAGGGTGGTGGGCGTTGAAGTCCCCGCAGAATATTCTGGGTGATGGGCAGCGGTCACAAAGTTGCTGAAGGAACAAAGCCATATCGACCTTCTTCCGCGGGGACACGTATACTGATGCAATGGACAGAGTTCGGAAGGCGAGCCGAATCCTCACAGCCACTACCTCAATACTGTCGGTGCAAAGATCGGTGACGTTCAAAGCCACATGAGGAATCTCCCTTCGTATGTAAAGAGCGGCACTTCCTGCGGGAAAAGACTTTATGCTGCAATTCTTATGGGCGACGTATCCCGGCAAAGACCTCCCGCTTGGCAAGCCAGCCTCCGAGAGGGCCAGTATTGGAACACAGGTCTCTATCAAGAACAATTTTAGTTCTGCTAATCTACTTATAATCCCAGCGCAGTTCCATTGCATAATAAACGGCACTTTTCTAAGGTTTTTAGTAGCAACAGGTTGAAGAAAACTAGCCATCTAGGAGTTGAAGTTCTCTGCGAAGGCGGTGATCAAGGTCTCAAAGGAAAGCACCAGCTGTATAAATTTCTTCAAAGTGCCAGGCTGCATCGCTTGGCTATATGAACGCAGGACATCAAACAAAACGCGTAGAAGGTCGGAGAGATTCCGACTTTTGAGCTCCTTATTTTGATGCACGCACTGGCGCACCACTTCGACAAAAGACGGGGACTGGGACCCACTCTTGGCCACGGTAGCTGGTGTCTGCATCTCTTTTAAGGCAAGGGGATGTCGTCCATGTTGTCGAGTCTTGCTGTGATCTGGTCGCTGAGGTACATGGACACTTTTTGCAGAAGCAGATCGAACAGCCAGCTCACCCTCGGAGGCCGTTGCCGACTTGCTCGGATCAGGTCGTGCAGCGACGTCGCTTGCTACCACGTCCCGAGCTTCGACTCGAGCGCAGGGAACTCTTCACTTCCATGTATCGGCTTCTCAGTAGGTTGTGGTTTGGGGCCACTAATGAAGGACTTGCGACGGTGTAAGGCGCTTACACGGAATGTGCAGCCACTGAAACTCGCTGGATGGTCACCTCCACAATTAGCGCAAGCAAAATCTGCCTTGCACTGTTTGTAATCATGGCCACCACCACACCGCTTGCAACGTTGATCTTTGTTGCAAACTCTCGCTACATGTCCAAAGCGTTGGCACCTGATGCACCGGGATGAGTTTCAACGAACTCGTGGACTGCATGTTTGGTGAAACCAAGGTCAATTATTCCAGAGCGCTCGGTGTTGGGAGAAAACGTTAGCACAATAGAGTTTGTAGGCTTCGCTGCCCATTGTTGTTCTCTAGGCTCCACTCGGCGCATTAACCGTCGCACGTGCAGAACTGCTTGCGGTTTCAAGTAGTCAAGAAGGGCACTTTCCGAATACCACACTGGTACTCCCCTTATACACATGTGTTAGTCATGTAGGAGTGTGGCAACTGCGCTTGAACTCGTATGCCACCGATCTGAGAGCACCGCAGAAGAATGTCTACTTGCTCTTCCGTTGAGATATCTAGATGAAGAGCCCCTTGCGTTGTGAAGCGACTGCGAATCGGAGCAGATCCCAGTAGTACATTAACATCATCGAACAGCCTGATAGGGTTCCACTCTCTGAAGTCAACACCTTTCTCTTTTGGCTGAACTATCACTGGGATGCCGACTGTCCAGTGCTTCCGATGACTCACCACTTTGAAGCCATCGCTGTTCATTTCCGCCATGTCAGCCACTTCCTCGTCAGAGGCGACGATAGTTGAGTCGTCCCCACTGACCGATGATGACGCACTGCACTGCTGGACGTCCCTGATGACTGGCAGATCCCCACCATGGGATGCCATGGCCGCCTCCGCCCCACTGGGCTCCTTCGGATGGCGCTGTCCCTTTAAGGATACCGGCGCCGGAGCTGCCGTACCCTTCCCGTAGGGACAGTACCGCCTTAAAGACGCGGCCGTCTTCCAAGGATGGAAATAACCTAGTTAATAACTAGATAACAAGGCAAAATTGCTGAGCTGATGTGACAACAGATCGAGCTGCCTCTTCGTGCTTGTCTCACCGTAAGGTATGTGCCATAGTGTACCACGTGTACCAGCTATATGCAGGAATTTCAGGCGCTTAAGTCGTAGTAGCAATGCTTGCAAATCAGCGACGCACTGCCGACTTTGAGGGGCGAACCGTTCTTCAGGCTGCTGCACATCCGATGTGCATAGTTGCAGTCTCTGTCGCGGCTATCACCTGGCTGTGATGCTAGCTGTCCGAAGCATTCTGATGAGCAGAGTGATTTGTACATCATCCATCGCCGGAGGTGTTCCAAAGATGAAGCCTATGCACTATTATAGAGGAAAGGGCATTCCTATGCAGGCCTTGCTAGGGTATCTGGTGCTGATCTAGAGCGGGTGCAACAAAGTCAGTGCTGTCAGCTGTTGAGAAGGCGCCTGCCGGCATTGTGCCTCACATGTTGGCTATATTTAGTGAAGCTCTCTCCCAGGTCATTTCTGGTCAGTTTGCACGTTCAGCTGTTGGTCATCCCACACCACCAACTGGTCCTTCCCATAGCGTCACTCGCAACTCTTCCCAGACTCTTAATCCTCCTGCGTCCTTACATATTTCAATACAAGGTGCCGGAGATGCCCGCCTTTCTACCGGTTGCACTTTGGACGTGGAGATGCCGAGACCTTCCTAGAAACGTCGAGGTTCTTCCTCTCCGTTGATGTCGGCCCACTAGAGCCTCACCTCTTTCAATAAATAAAGGCTTTTCACCACCGCCACCACTCAAACACTAAAAGCACGAGAGGTTATCATTATAATCCTCAAAAGACCGATGTGTTAATAGAGTTTGTCAGAGCCTCTCTGCTGTTAAAGTAACGATTCCGGAGTTAAAAGCACAGCAGTCAAATTGCCGTTTAATCGAATCATCCTTTCACAATTTATACACAACCTTATCTAACCATTTAACTCAAACATAATTTTCTTTCAAAGAAAATTGGCTTTCACCAAGTATGTTATTCTCTCTCAAACATTTTTTTTTTTACTTTCCGAGCCGATCGCAACTGCGGCTGAGGCGGTGGCTTGATAACAGTAATTTCGTCAAAAATATTTAATCGAGCTTATGTGTCTCACAAAATCTACGACCTGACGGCGAGCTGCTAGCTGTTGCTATCGTAATGAAACAGAGTGCTCCCCTTAGCATTTACTAACGCCTACTTTCACGCCCGTATAAACAAGACAGATTGCTAAAATTATCTTTTGCGTTTTAAAAACATGCTGGTTATTGCTGGGGTTTTCTGTTCTAATCTGTTCTGTTGAGATATCAACTCTCACCACGTCCATACAGGTGCACATAAGCAGCTTGTTTGGACCTGGATGTCGGCAAGGGACGTCTGCTGTTGCAACAGTTCTGAGATAACTTATATACGCGTTCTGATTCTAAGTTGGCCATTGACTTAACTTTGGCAGCGAATGGGGTGGTGGCCTCCGCGTGGTCTATAGTAGCATGTGGTACATCCAGCGACCACTTTTCGATAACTTACAATTTAGGCCGACTATTCTACCGCAAGAATTTGTCAATCACGTATTACCTCCTTCATTGCATCATCTGATAACTTGGATCGTACTTAGCAAGTTCTCTGTTCCTTGTTAGGTGCCACTCAGCATACCGTGTTCACGGTGCAATCAACGATCATTACGAAACAGCCCACCCAGTTGTTCAATGATGAGTGTGAGAAAGTATATCGCCTTAGAAATGCTGCCTTAAAGACCTCTGATAACCACTGACCGCGGGATCGAATAAGCTATAAATTTTTCGTGGCTTCATGTAAATGGACTATTGGTAAGGCGAAGGAGGAGTATAATGGAAAATTGAATTGCCATCTATTACAGCCCAAATATTCGCAAAGCATAGTACCGGTTCATGAAACCCGACCGTAATTCACCGACCTCTCATGATACAGAGTCACGTGTATTTCGGCCCAGGAAGGAAAAGTAATCAAGTTGGCCGGATTGCGCAAGGTTTTGCTCTGCGCTTTCAAGCACAGATGATGTTTCCGTTCTACTTACGCACACCGCGCACAGAATACATCGCGATTCATCCCTGTGAATTTAATACAGTTTTGGGCCTCAAACTCGCAGCTCTTGGATGCGACTAGTCACTGTCTGTATGTTATAGACACTTGTGCAAGACTTTACTTTCGATGTTTTGAACATTGTTAACGAGACAGCTTGGCTCTCGCCCAAATGAAAAATCGCAAAAATTGCCTTACTGCGCAAATATCCTAAGATAGGTTTCGCAATCGATAATTTTCGGCCGATTTGCCTCTTGTACAATTTACTAATACTTATTGAACACATTGCGCACCGCAACATTTCATATCATGTTATTGCATTATACGCCCTCAGTGCTGCTCAGATGGGGTTTCGTCGAGTGTGTGCAATCTGGACGGCTCATTTAGACCTAGAAAGCAGACTTAGCGTTGCAGTGCAAAAGAGGTCGCGGCTTTAATCCTTTCATACATCGCCGAAGCATATGGCAGTGTAGACCATTCAATTTATTTTGACACACCAATTTTTTTGTTTCAAGATAAACATTCACTGGAATACAAGCTTCCTCAGTATGTGTTTGCAGAGTAGCTGTTGTCTAGGTTTCTTTTGTCATCCTGTTGATTACCCTCCTTATATCACCATTTCAAAGGCAACACTTCAGAAGATGGATAGAAATCCTCAATAACAACTACTAATAAATCCGGACCCTTTCAAACTAAATAAGGCTACTCCTTTACGATACTAATGAGAAGATGTGCGGAGGTGAAAGAAGGCTTCATGTTTTCTGCATTTACGATATTTATAGCACACCTATTGATTTTCTTGAAGAGCTCGCGTGCTGTCGCGTAAAGCTTGGTTCAACCTTTTTTTCTGTCGTGCTGGAATGCTGCACTTATAGTGCAGTCACTTGCTTCGTTCCTTACGTCTTCATTGCTTTATCTGCGAAGTTATTGCTTGTTACATTCTCGGAAAAGGGTGCTATTTGATAACGAATATCAAACTAGCGTCAAGTACTGAAGTGTAGAATTTTGCCCATAGGGGGCATTTGTTGGCAGATAGCTTTTTAAAGAGCTATTGTTTAAGTTATAAAGTAGTAAAATTCAGCATTTTGGCGTTTATAGCCTTAGTAGAAAATTCCAAAATTTCTAAATCCTTCCTAAGGCCAAGAAACAGATTCTGCCTGCCTTTTGCCAAGATTAGGTAAGACTCCAATGTCAAAAACGAGGTCAACGCTGCTTGAAATCAAACTGGTGTCCAAATACAGCGCTTTCAGAACGTGTATAAAATTTAAAGCGGTGTTATGTTTAGGCACGTCAACTGACGCGTACACCGTCAAAATTACCAGTGGATGCGGACATCGTGGCCGTACAAGGGTCGCCTAGAAGTCGCAAAATCAAGTTTTATTTTCGACCATGTCTAACTAAAACGCGTGAAAATCTCGTCAATCACAATTAAATTACAGCTGCGCAGTACCAAGAGGTAAACAATAATGAATTATTGATTAGGACCTCATTAAAGGGTAAATAATGATACATATTTGGTAATATTTGGCCGTGCGGACCATTTTTAGATCTGTGGGAGGGAAAAGATCTCTTCACACTTTTGCAGCCGTGGAAAAAGATTGGCCGTATCTTGTGGGGCTATGTGATTTAAAATTTGATTCAATGCACAAATGCGAACCGAATTAAAGGTACTCTTTAGTAATATATGCTTCATGAAAGTGTTTTTATACCTTGTTATCACATTTCATAACTGAGTTCAACATTTTTAAAAATAATTGAAAAAAAAACTTGCAGAGGTATGCTTCTACAAAAAGAAAACAAAAATTGAGGGAAAGATTGTAATATACCAAACGCTGACGTACCTGCTCAAAATACTTCCGAGAAAAAAAATCAAACCTAATGTAGAATTCGCGAGCATTTTTCCGCCTATAAAACATTGCGTCGCTCCATTAGTTGCACACGTGGGGACGCTGTTGAGCGATAGAGTCAGGCGAACCTTTCGCAACGCAGGCGGTAACCTGTCCGGCCCAAATGATATGGAAACCCTACAAGTGAGACAAACCACATCCGTAACGTAAATATATGTCCTTTTCCAAACGGCTGCTGTGCCGAGCAAGATGGGCTCGAATAACCTAAAGGCGCCGAAATAAAGCCAGCTGATGAGGCAACAATATCAGAGTCACTTCTACCAAGATAGTCGGCAAATTCACTTGTTGCAGCCGATTGAGTCATGACATTTTACACGTTTCAGGTCGGGCGCACGCTGCCGGAGGAGGCGATTGTAAACTTCTACGCTCCGCTAGCTGCTCACACAAGTGGTTCAAAAATACTCACCACACGAAAAAAACAAACTGAAAAGAAAATTACTTTAATTGTTTAGCTTGAAAACCCATATGGCGCCGCATGTTAAAGAAACGTGTGGAAGTGTTTGCAGTTTGCTCCCAATCACCGTATAGCATGCTAGGATGGTCGACGCGCGCTGGTGTTCATTCTGGCCGGCCCAACTCGAAACCCAAGGCCCAATTTGAACTTTAAATCGCGCGTTTTTCTGACTGCTATAAGAAACTGGTGACACTCTAGCTTGCACAGACAACAGAGCGAAGTTCTTGGAGGATTTGGATTTCAGTTTATCTTCATCATGTAGGAATGGCAGCGGCTTCTAAGGGCCTCGCTGAACAATTCGAGAACTACTTAAATTTTAAAGAATATGCAGCTAAGGTAAGAACAAACATCTTGGGTCCTTATGGGGGACGAAAACTTAATTTCCGAGAAAACGTCGCCTTAATTTTCGATTTTAGAGCTGCATCAACAAAAACGGCAAAAGGGTATTACACAGTAGAATGGCATGTTTTTGGAAAGAAGCAAATTGCTAGAAATCGACGTTTTACAACATGGTTGCTGCGTGCCACGCTGCACAACTGCAGGCCAATGCTACCATGTGCGTGTAACGTTGAACCGCAGCCTTGTAACCTAGAGCTGCACCACACAGATAAGTTGTTACGTTACGCAGTTCACCCCACATTCCTGTCCCCGGCTTCTCGCTGTTCTCGGAGTGCTGTCCGCCTGCACAATATTGGCATTCGTCCCGTTGTCTGTGCTTCCCTCTGCGCATGCCCATACCGACATGGAACAACCGCTGAAAATCACGCTTGGACAGCGAAGTGCGAGCCTCTGCCTACAACTGCGGATACTTTGCTTGCGCTGCATTAGTATCTCCATAGCCCTTGGCCACAGTAATCGCTATCTGCGACAATCACCGTGACCTCCCCTGAAATCGGCTACATAAGGCCCGAACAAACCATCGCAGCGCTTAGAGGGGTTCGGCGGTGCACTACAGAAATGGATCACCCTCACTGCCTTCGCTTCTTTGTTACACAGGTAATGAACTATCGAAGCCTTTTCGCCAAGCGCTCTAGTAACCGCTGCCTGTTTGTAATGCCGGGCCCACGGCGATCTATAGCCATGTTTTACGAGTGTTCCCACATGTTGTTGAAACTGCTATTGGTAGCCGAGGATGTGGAAACAAATATCGAGCCTGCCCCTTCCTCTGCTACTGACAATTCCAGTGACACACTTGCCGCGCCGACAGCTTTACAATCCGGGCAGTCAACAATACTTGAGCAGCTAAGCTCTATCAAGTCAACGATTGAAGAGCATGAGAAAGCATTTGCGCACCTAAACAATAGGCTTGCGAAGGTTAAGCCAGATTTGCAGTCTATTTCAAATTTAATTTCTTTTATTGACAGTAAATAAAGAATTACCGTTAACTGCTCATGACCTCGAAAACATGTCTCGCCGAAGCAATTTGGTGTTCTGTGGGCTCAAAGTGGTAAAAACGAAAGCTGGAGTGAATCTGAACATTTAAAAATTAAGCAAGTCGTGACTGCCGCCAAGTCGTTGAACTAGACAGTGCAGTCGTCTTAACGTGAACGAACGGTTGTCCGCGAGTTTAACATTCACAGTGTTTGACGGAAGTACGACTTCATACGGCTTCTTTCGCAGTTTGACGATCTCGGAGAAGTTTTCGAAACCTGCGCTGCCTTGGGAAGCGTTTGTTGCAGGGTCACATACCAACGCTGTCCAGCTCCTTGAAACACTGCAGTCCGCGTCGACACAGTTCGTTCGAACCACTCAGACTGTCTCAACTTCCGACAAAATACTTCCATTACATGGGAAAGTACCTTGAAAACTCCAACAAAGTCTTCCATTGATGGCTGCGAGGCTGTTTGCCTTATCGTGAGAGCAGTCTTCATTAAAAGAGAACTCAGAAATCAGCCCCATTCCGATAAGCAAATCGACTTCTTTGTCGCCATTTATGCCTGGGAAAATTATAGCATCAGGCAGTAATTTCTTTCTATCAATGAACTGTCTAACAAACATGTGTGAACTGGAAACTTCCGCCAGCGCGTCGCAAGTGAACGAACCCTCCACAGCTTTAATTTCTTGCTTGATGTTGTCTTTTGGGTTTTCAGATGGAGGCGCAATAAACGGAGCTTGTTTGGGATCCCACCCGCAGCTGCCCTAAAAGATTTCATCGTGAAATGAACCGTCTTCAGGGGTAGCAGTCGCAACCTCCGCGAAACTTCGGTTCTAATGAAAGTCGTTAGGCTGCCGTTATTCAACATACCTCTGATGTACATTAACTGGCTGTTTGTCAGCAACCATGCACAAAAAGGTTGTAACACTACTCGTGTCTCCATGTAACTTGTAGTTACACTATTAGCAGCGGCGTCCTAGTTTATGCCTTGAGCAGGGGTGACGATTTAACGTGAGCGATAAGCATAGTTGCAAACGGAGGTCGCTGGCTCGGCTTCGCACTTCAAACAACGAACGTTACGATAGCAGTCTTTATTGATGCCTAGGAGTTGTGCATCTAAAACATCGGCGAGAGGTGCGTCCTAAACATCGAAAGTGCAGCACTCTGTCGAGTGCATCTTCGAGGCGCAGGAGAAAAACCGCCTTGGGTAGACGCGACTATGTAGAGAAGAAGCCGAAGGCAAGGAGCTCCGACGCGATTCGCGTGCTTCATTTTTACCGCTCCTTGCTGCCCCGAGAGGCGAGCCGTGACTCGCTTCTTGACCACTCGATTGACGGCCATCAATAGACCAATTTTGCTCTCTAGCTTCCACCTCAATGCGGAGCTGTCACCGCTGCCTTTGCAGCTCCGCGCCTTCCGACTGCATTTGAGTGGCGTTTGGCTCGAAGCTCCGACGCTTGTAGTAGTCTATCATGACTTCGCTCAGTATTACTTTTACGAGAATCTCTACGAGCATGGCGGGCAAACTAGCCCCGGAAAACCAAGCGCATGCAGCCCTCTGGTGTTGACGTGATGCAGTCAAGGAGACTGCGTAACGCTACTACGTCGCCAGGGGACTTGACGGATTGAGCGTGTGGAGCTTAACCAAGCGCCGGTAGATAATAATCTGTTGAAAGTGAAGGCAGAGCGCACGAAGGACGGGGCTAAGAAAGAGACTAACATAGCGCTGACTTGCGCCTAAAGATTTTGTTGCTGGCATGAAATAAATAGGCGAAAAGGAGCACAATCAACAGATAGAACAGCATCAGTGATGATTGTCAAAAAACACAACAACAAAAGCACAGAAACGCACCCTGCGCTTAGAGAACTTAACTCTTAAGATAGTCAATTTTCTTTAGTGTTAGCGCGACGGAAGGTTTTCTGACGCAGTTGTCAAGTCCACGGTGAATAAAAAGAGCTTGCACGATTTCTCGCGTACGTTTGTCCTTATATTGATACAGTATTGTAGTACGGCTGAAAAAAAGGCGTGCATTTACAAGAAAGCCTACGTATAACCATAAGGTTTATGGGGGATGGTTTTGGAGCGTTTATGCCGACTTAGGCGATCATAGATGCCACGCCATGTTTGACCAATAATACAACGCCCACAGGTTAGCTCCATCTTATACACAACATTTTTGCGGCGCTGCACATAGGGCGAGTCGTGATTTTTTTCATATTCGGCAGGTGGAGGTCGTTCATGGTTGACAGTTTTACACAAACGCTGCAGTTTGTATGGCGCAGAAAAGATGAATCTGATGCTGGTTTTTCCTGCAATTCTTTTCAAGCTGTGTGATACCTTGTGCACATAAGGTATTATAACAGTTATATATTAATAATAATAATTCGTTTTTGGCGAATGGAAATGGCGCATTATCTGTCTCATATATCGTTGGACATCTGAATCGCGACGTAAAAGAAGGTATAAAGGAGGGAGTGAAAGAATAAAGGAAGAAAGAGATGCCGCAGTGGAGGGCTCCGGAATAACTTCGACCACCTGGGGATCTTTAACGTGCACTGACATCGCACAGCACACGGGCGCCTTAACGTTTTGCCTCCATAAAAACGCAGCTGCCGCTGTCGGGTTCGAACCCTGGAACTCCGGAAAAGTCAGGTATTACCGCGAAGTTCCGGTTTTCCGAAACATGGGAACTCCTTAATTTTGTCCTGGTTTCGGCACGTATCTTCTCCGCTACAGCGCGCAGGATGTCGGGTAGAAAGACGGCCTTTTTTAGCCTAATGATATGGCTTGTGAAGCTAGATTGCATTTTTTGGGTACATGACCAGAAAATGGCATTTTTTGTGGAGGCAGTCACGGCGCCTCCTTTTGCTAATTTTGAATGAGACTATGAGTATGATAAACGTAATTTTGTGCTTAGGGTGCGTAGCGCCAGCATACCAGTTCGTCGCACATCTTTATCTGTAGGTCCAAAAAGCGAATGCCGTCATAACCCTGAACTTCCATCGTTAGTCGAAATGGTTTTAGATTAGACCTGAGTAATGTGAGCATATCACTGGCTTGATTTTCCACGATGTAGCCATCTTTAATGTAAAAATCACCAGAAATTCATCAACGTATCAGAATACAAGCGCTGAAGATCCAAGTAAGGCTTTGTGCAAAATCTGGTCCAGGGAAGCTAGTAGACAGTCACTGAGGAAGGGAGCAAGGCCCGAGCCTATACAGACACCCTCCTTCTGAATAAAGTGGCTGCTGTTGAAAGAAAATTTTCGAGCGCAGGTATAGATCTAGTCGAACAAGGAGGCTGGCAACGTCAATTCCGTAGTGGTTTTGAAATTTGGTGGCATCATACAAGTCAATCGCTCGACCCACCGCAATGTGCACGGCGTCTTGAGCAAGTGAATAGAACATATCCTTGATGTCAACAGACAAAGCGCTGATATTTTTTAAAGGCTTCTCCTGAAAAAAATGTAGAACTGCTGCTGGGGGCGCACAAGGAAGAGGTCACTGATATTTCCGAAAAACAGTTTTGAAGGTGGGACCCGAGGGCAAGTTTCCAGGTGCCCTTTTCGGTTACAATGACCAGGAAAGGACATTCCTTTTTGTGGATTTTGGCTAAGAAGAAGCATTGCAAGCTCAAGCCGGTGTTTTTGTTTATGATGATTGCCAGCTTGTCCAAGCCAAGCCTTTCACATCTGAGCAGTGCTTCCTTTTTTTGCTTACTCGGACGGAATTTCTTTAAAATAAGAAAATTTTCACTTATGGCATTGGGCTTTCTTGTGGCAAACAGCCGACGGAAGGACGGCAAAACCACCTTCTTTGTCGACCGGGACTAGCTTTAGTCTGTGCCTGAATGTTTTCAGGAGAAGCGCTCAAAAAATGTCAGCGCCTTGTCTGGTGACATCAAATATATGATCTATTTCCTCCCTCAGGACGCCGTGCACATTGCCGTGGGTCGAGCGATGGACTTGTACGGTGCCACCAAATTTTAAATCCACTGCGGAATTGACGTTGCCAGCCTCCTTGATATACTAGATCTATATCTGCGCTCGACGGTCGTGTCTTTCAACGGCAGCCACTTTATCCAAAAGGAGGGTGTCTGTATTAACTCGGGCCTTGGTCCGTTCTTCAGTGACTGTCTACTAGCTTCCTTGGACCAGAATTTGCTCAAAGTGGCCACATCGTTTCAAATCAAGCAAGTGATATCCTCACATTGTTCAGGTCTAATCTAAAACCATTCAACTAACGATGGAAGTTCCGGATCATGACGGCATTCGCTTTCTGGACCTACAGATAGCTGTGGGACGAAGGGGTATGCCGACGCTACGGACCCCGAACAAGAAAAGGGATTTTATCATACCCATCATCTCATTCAAAAACAGAAAAACGAGGCATCGTGACAGCCGTCGTAAAAAATGCTATTTGCAGGTCGTGTTCCCACCAAATGCAATCTAGATTCGCAAGCCGGATCATGAGGCTGAAAAAGGCCGGCTTTCCAGGCCACTTCCTGAACGCTGTAGCGGAGATGTTTCTTGTCGAATTCCCGAAAAAAACAACGAATTTCCTTGTTGCAGAAAACCGCAACTTCGCGGTGATACCTTATGTGCAAAAGGTATCACATAGCCTTAAAATAATTGCAGGAAAAGCCGGTCTCAGATTTTTTCTGCCCGAAACAAACTGAAGCACATGTGTAAAACCGCTATCCGTGAAGAACCTCCACCTGCCGAATGTGAAAGCAATCACGAATCACCTATGTGCAGTGCCGAAAAAACGTTGTGTATAAGATGGTGCTATCCTGTGGGCGTTGCATTAATGGTCAAACAGGGCGTGGCATCTATGATTGCCTAAGTGAACATAAACGCTCCCTAAAACCACCCCCCAAAAGCATTATGGTTATACATTGGCTTTCTTGTAAATGCACTTCTTTTTTCATCCGTACTACAATACTGTATAAAGATAAGGAGCAACATACGCGGGAAATCGTGCAAGCTCTTAAAATTTACTAGGGACTTGACAATTGCGTCATCAAAACTTCCATCGCGCTAACATAAAAAGAAATTGACTATCTTAACAGTGAATATCGCTAAGCTCAGGGTGCGTTTTTGTGGTTTTGTTGTTGTATTTTTTGACAATCATCACTGAAGCTGTTCTATCTGTTGATTGTGCTCCTTTTCGCCTATTTATTGCGTGCCAGCAAAAAAACCTTTTAGAGGCAAGTCAGCGCTGTGTTTGTCTCTTTCTTAGCACCGTCCTTCGTGCGCTGTACCTTCATTTAGTACCATGTACCGACTAGCCCAGACAAATACCTTATTTAAATAATCTATTGATTTCCAACGCGGGTCATCAAAATACTAATGACATCGTCGTATGAGGTTTGATGCTAAAATGACTTCGATCGCTTGCGGTGCCGTTCCACTGAGCAGACCCTTCAAATAATGAAAACGATCTATGTTGCTCAGTTCCACGTTAGCATGAACGGCACAGTTGTATGTAAAAGTTCGAAAAGGCTGGCAAGTGGGACCCTTTGCCGACAAAGGGGATGAAGTCTAACTTTGGCAGCTTTGAACGAACACGGCCTGGTCGTCCAGCAGTAGCCAAATCAGAAGGTTGATTGCCTGCAGTCGGGACCTCGATAGCAGCGTAAATAGCATTGGAAGGACCCTACACAGCTAAGGATGGTGCCTGCAGATCCTTGATGTGGTGACAAATTAGCGCCAGTGTTTCTGCGGCGGAGTATTCGTGCTGTAAAACTGATGCAACTTCTTCACCCACCTCCTCATCCGAAAGAAAAGTCTCTAGCTTTTCTTTCGGGGATCGCAAGCCGCCGTTGCAAACTCTGAGCCGCTCGTGAGACTGCTTGAAAGTGAGCAGGATTCCAGCGCCCGATTGGATGAGTTGAGCAGCTTCGATCCGCAGCCGCATGTATAAAGGAGGCTGGCGGTACGCTTAGTATTGTCACGGTTCATCTGGAGTCAGAATGGCGGCTGGTGTGACAAGGGCGTTCCTCGTCTCGAGGGAACACTGGCGGAGCTCTTGGTAGCTTTCCTAGAGGGTTCGATGGCGTTTTAGTGGCTTATCTCCAGCAGGGGTTAATGTCGGAGCTCACAATAGCCTTCCCGGGTTTCGACGCCACAAGTATAAAGGAGGGAAGGCATGCCAGCCGCGTCTAACTGACTTAGTCACTCATGCCAACATGGCGTCCACTCAGCCGCTCCTTCTTCCTTATCTTGCTTTCCTAGGCGTCAGGCGCATACAAAGTGAGTTACAGTACCATGCATCTCTTGCAAAGCAACACTCGAGAGAGAATACAATACAAAATAAATATTGGACGTTAACTGCACTAACACAAGAAAAAGGTAAAGATACAAAACACAATTTGTTCAACGGGACTTGTCATTATAGAATCAAGTGGGCACTTAGGCCTGTACCACCATTAGTTTGCACCTTTCAGTGAATCAAATTGCAAAATCAGCCATCCTCTCGTAATTGCTATCGCATTCCTCTATGTTACTATATATATAATAATTGTTCAGGAATCCCACGAGTTCTCGTCTGCCCGGTAAACCACTATAGCCAAGCACGGTCCTGCCTTATAGGTGCCGTTTCGTGTGCCTCTATTTGGAATAGTTTTGTATTAGGCGACAGGAACCTATAATTTCCATAGTAGGTGTTAATAAGCTTGCACGTTTCCCCCTACATTACTTGGTGTTTTCCAATTAGCATGTCATAGTGGTTATTCACCGGAACTGTCTTCAAAATTCGATGCTATGCAAGGTTAATCACCGTCATCACTTTTGCGGCTCACAGTGATACCTCACATTGCTCTCTAACACTGTTAAATTGACGTCAGGTCCACGAGTGGTGAGGAAACTTACTGATGCTCGCAAACATTATACGTATAAGAAAACAAGCGTTACTTTTGCCCAATGTTTCCGCCGAATGTGGGTCCATCAATAATCTTGACAATAATATGTGAAATGATACTGAGTTCATGGGACTGATTCGAATGAGTATATTCACGCTGATATCAACAAAAGACGTGCAGTGCAGCAATATCAGCTGAAATGTCAGCTCTGCAAAAGACGCACGCACACATCACAAATCAGTGAGCATTAAATCTCAAGCGGAGTGCTCAGTCGCCTAATAAAGATGCATACTCAACTAACTAGTAGCATGCAACTCTCGGAAACAATACCGGGAAACTTTAAGGCTCAAAAATTTTCACGATGCCCTGTTCTAGCATTCCTTTCAAATGTGTGTGAATGCAGTCTGAAAACGTATTCACTGAATGCAGAACATGAAAATTATTATCTTAAAAGCTGTCCATCAACCACACATTTTTTCTATGCCCCTCAGAGGACCCAAGTGTTGCGGTCTTGGAGTAGTGTAGCATCTAGTAACTAGAGAAGTTCAGACCCTGATAATAATATTCGAAGACACATTCGCACATTGCCGCCGCGGTGACAAGGTGGTTATAGTTCTTGGCTGCCGACCAGAAAGACGCGGGTTCGTTCCGGCCGCGGCGGTGGATTTTCTGATGGAGGCGAAATTCTGGGGCTTGTGTGCTGTGCGATGTCAGTGCACGTTAAAGAACCCAGGTGGTCGAAATTTCCGGAGACGTTCACAGCGGCGTCCCTGATGGCCTGAGTCGCTTTGGGACTTTAAACGCCCACAAATCATCTCAAATCAAACATTCGCATATTATACAGACTGACCACTGCAATATTTTTTCTCGTATAAAGCGCTAAACTAGTGAATTTAGTCAAATATTCGATGAGAGTGCAGGCCGCAATTAGTCACACCAAATACTAAATGTTTTATTTTGGTAGGTGGAAGTAGGAAGTCTGAAGCATGGAGCTATTGCAAAAATTAACGTTGCCCTTTTTTCAAACATTCCCGCCGCATTTACACAGGCTTTACCGCATTTTGAATTCTAAAACCGCGTCGCTCGTTACCGGCCCCCTGCGTGCATGAGAGCACTATCCTAGCCTTACCATCGTAAGGAGTCTTCTTCTATATGTAATTTTCTTTGCACATGGATCCGACATCCATGGCTTACGCTTATCCACCGTCCTGTATTCTGTTCTGTACTTTAAGCTGGTTGAAATCCAAGCCCAACACCAACCAGACCCTGGCGTTATTATTTCCCGATATGTTGGTTATATATCCCTGTGAAACTGAGAAGTATGCTCAAATGGTGTACCCAAAAGGAATCCTCAAGAACAGCCACATGGCGCAAGAGTAAAGTCACCTGGAGATGAGGACCTTCTAGACCGAGTGTGCGGACAAAACTAATTGCGCGAGCATTGTGTGTGACTAGCCAGTACCGGCTTCCAAGGAACAAAAAATTTATAGAATTGACAGTTTATTTTGCTTGTTGTAATGATACGTTCAAATAAATTAACTTTTGTACATCAAAAAGCGAAACCATACAAAGAAGGAACCAGGTAAGATGCAACTACTCGTTACGCCGCCGCCTTGTTTGGTTTCATAATACCTGATAGGCTAGCACCTCGGTTTAGCTGCTCTTGTGTTTTCTTGTATCAAGTATACTTTAGGCAGTTTTAAACACTTAACAGGAACGATGGAACTCTCCATCCTATGCATGCCAAATCATTAAAAATGCTACTGGTTGCTACAAAAGAACGGATCCGTGCGCCGATTGCACTTCATAGTGAACAACGGAGCCGTATTGCTCCAGGAACGTCTTTCCATCTTTATTGACTTTGGCCAGTGACCAGTAGTCCTCAGCGCCATGATACCTAACCAGACGGCATGCGATCAAATCCTCCACTACACGTCTATTTTTAATTAAAAGTTTCTTTAGGTTTATTTTATTTGTTCAACTGTGCGAAATCATCAAATTTCAGATACTTTGCTTTTTACCTGGTTTTCGAAACTTGCGTTCGTTTCTGTCAACTTTTTTACTAGCGGTTTGTCGACACCGATTTTGGGGCCGCATAGCCAAGTATGAAAAGCTGCAGTCCCGGTATATCCCGGTAACAGCCCTTATCTTCTGGGCCTGATAAGAGTATTGTTTTTTCGCTTATATTCTTACCCCTTCATTGTCCTAGAAAGGCACATGTTAGGATTTTAAAGTTATGTTGTACCGCTAAGCGCAATTTTCGTCGACACAGTAAACTGTGGGAATCAATTATAAAAAGGAACAAAATATTAAATATTTGCAGACATAAGGGTCCTAATATTATATTGGTGCTTCAACCAACTATTCTAAGCTAAATATTTTGCGTAAAGAGTTGAGCAATTGACCTTAAAAAGTATTGGTTATGTAGAAAAGTCATTCGTAGCCACACATGGATGCCAAATTCTCTAAGCTTGCTCCTCCGTGAGCTGCCTGGAGGGATCAGTGTTTCATAACCTCAGACGAGGTGCTTTTTTTATGAAGGAATATTTTCGTAGACATTGTACAGCTACTGGCAACGAAGTCACGGATGAAAAACAAAAGCTAAGGGGGTGAATGATGACGTAAATTAAGGGCTTTTAAATAAACTTGACATTAGCAGACGCGGCTTGGCCGGCTGGGGAAGATAGAGGGACATTTTGCACATCACCTGATGGCAAGGGTACTACTTTCTTATCCTGGAGAAAACACTCTACTTAAAAGTTGAGCTTTTATATGAATGAAGAAAAATTATGGAGGCAATTTAAGATAACCTAAGTGATGTGGATTCGAAAGCCTGCGCGCTGGGTTTTCGGCCACGGCGTTGGCGTCAGTGGCCAGTGAATTTCTATCACATCCTCTGCTAACACAATATGAAGCGACATGTTGGAGAAGACTCCAAACAGAAGTCTTCCACAACCTTCACATTCTACATCAGATATATCCGGAGCAATATAGGGATACATGTTCGTGGTGCGGGGCAACCCCCACGCAGTATCATATCACATGGGAATGTATACGCAATGTAGCTTTCCGAGGTAACAAAGAGCCAAATGCGGAGCAGTGGGAGGACCGGCTAACCAGCAGCCAGCTCAATGTCCAAAGAGACCTAGTGAGCCACGCATGCCGGATGGTTCGGGACAGTGGTGCCTTGGACTAGGGGCGCCAACCACGCTCTGCCTGGAAGACCTAGGCAATCTTCGGGCAAGCAGCAAGACTCCTTTATTAGAGCAATAAAGTTTATTCACTCACTCACTCTATTAACAACACCCGAATGGAGGCTGGCGAATAAGACAATACCTAATCCCATTGCGAGAGACTGGCACCTAAGCGCGCGGAGTGCGGTGCTGCTTTGATCGCCTACTACTCTAACGAATTATCCAGTGAAGCTGTTCTGTTCGCACTGTTCGAAAGGAATCTAATCATGACGAGGATGCCCAAACCAAAAGAGAGAGAGTGGACGTTTAGATCGCGGAGTGTTGTGCTGCGGTGATGGCAGCACTGATACCAAATCAGAAGGATTTTAATTTTGTAATTGAGTTTTTTTGCCGGGACAACCAGAGGCTGTGGCTCCCCTTTGTACCCAGGGGTTCCACTGCATTGAATTTGCAACAATGGAGGCTACTGTGATTCATAGATAGTGTCCCCAAGGTGGAAAATCCAGGCCTGGATCGGCAAGGAACTTTCAGTGCTTGCTCGGAATCAACTCTTGAACATATTTTGTTCAAACCTTACTTATGACCTGCATGTTCTACAGAGCGAATAAGACAGTGATGATGATGCAACGAATATTCGCTACCTTCGTATGACACTGCCAATGGGAGAACATGCAATGTAACAACTTCGTTCTCTCTCTACAGTCTGGTGGAATAGACCTTATTCTCTAACTGCAGAGTTGCTTATGTTTGAACTGTGGCCTCTTTTTTACTCACGTGAAGTCAAGAGAGCATTTATGTTATCAGTTCTTTGGTCTTTCAGCTAACTGCCAGAATTTCTTCCGTCGGTTGGCTTACAGTGATGTTTTGTTGGGGCATTTACCCTTATGCAGGAATTTTCAATGAAAAATTGAACCAAAAGCAAACAGGCAATCGGAACAAATTTTCATGGATTTCTAGTGATTAGAAGAGAAATTTGGAAAAATGTCGCTGTGAAATACACTTTTGGTTCATCCTAAGGATTAGAATAGGGGTAAGGTGCGAAAGGCAGGAAACGAGGCAAACAACGCCAGTGCGGAAACTCTGCCTTTTAGGTCGCCTTCAATTGTTCTCAAAGTACGAGGGTACCCTGGTACTGGAACAAGATTTCATTCACTCCTTCTTAAGCACAGCATAAAAATTGCAGGGGACATCTAAGCTATGCTTTCATGGTACGGCGGGATAGATTTAATGGGTCAATGCCTCTATATGCAGATTCGCTCATACTCTAGATCCCTTTAAATGCTGCACTCCTGACGCAGTGGTGTTGGCCCTCCTCGACATACAAGAGCCTTCGATAACATACGACACGAGGCAATACTGGAGGCTCTCAACATCATGAGCATTTCCAACAACCTCCTGCAGTATGTCCGGGGCTTCCTAGCTGACCGCAGAGGGTGTGTCCGTCTGGGCAATGTCACCAGCTCCCTGCGGCACATCTGGCGTGGCGTACCTCAGTGGAGCGTCCTTAGCCCCTTGCTCGTCAACGCCGCCTTTGCCCTCCTGCCCAACTTCCTGGCCAAGGACCTCCGGCTACCCATACACGTGGCTATCTACGCGGATGACATTGCCATCTGGTGCTTTGGGCCCCGCAGATACAGGGTCCACACCATTAAAGACGTGCAGCGGGCTATCAATGGTGTCACCGCTTTCCTGGAGCGTGCCGGCCTCAGCATCTCCCCCTCCAAAACACAGGCGATGCTTCTTAACACCAGGGTTGGCTCCCGCTCTGGCCGCGACCTCGCCTGGAGCCGCGAAGTGAAATATCTGGGTCTGCTCATCTATGTCCGGCTCACTTGGAACCCGGCAGTGCGCCATTTCCTGGCCCAGTCCTCCAGGATCCAGAGGGCTATACGGTCCCTGTTAGCCAAGGGCAAAGGCATCACCCCCAAACTGGGACTCCAGCTTTACCAAGCCATGGCCGTCCCGCAGTTCACCTACGCTCTACCCCTCGTCCGGCTCACTGTGGCCCAACACTTGGCCATCGAGCGTAAACTGCGGGCGGCCATACGACTATGCCTGGGACTCCCTGGCTCCTCTCCGGTGGCTGCCACCCTGGCAGAAGCAGGTTCATAGCCCTTGGAGCTCCCCTCCAGGCGCACCTCCCTCCGCTACATAGAGCGCCTCCACAACACACTCGATGGGCGCCGCTTCTAGGGCCGCCTTCTCACAGGGCCCAAATCCAAAATGGGTCAGGTGGCCCAGTACATCGAAGATCTTGTTGGGGGACAGCCCGAGTCCTTCCCCCTCTCTCCTCGCCCGGACCTTGGACACGTCTACGGGGTCCACCTCTCCTTACCTGGCTCCCAAACGAGGCGGAACACTGCTGCTGTGGGCCTACGTCAGGTGGTCGCTACGGTTCTCCTGGCCGAATCCCCTGGCACTGTCTCTATTTTCACGGATGGCTCCGTCCTCCCAGGACCCTGTCCATATGCGGGTGCAGCCTGCACTGCCTCATCGCTCCACTCGAGCAGACAAGCCAGGCTCCCATTTGTGGCCTCGTCCACAACCGCCGAACAGGGCGCCATTCACTTGGCTGCTGATATTCTGAACGAACGCCCTGAGATCAAGGAGGCAGCCATCTATACCGACTCCAGGGCAGCCCTCCAGCTCCTCCTGAGGCCTTTCAAGGGCCCAGCCATCGCCCGCAGGCTGGCTTGGCGGCTCGACGAACTGTGCACCAGGGGTACCCGCATCCGGCTGACCTGGGTACCGGCCCATGTCGGTGTCCTGGGCAGTGAGGAAGCGGACTCTCTGGCTAAAGCTGCACACTCACCAGGAACTCCGCTCTCCAGGAACCTCTGCTCCTTGGACCTTGCAAGGAGCATATTGGACCGCCTCCTCCTCCTCGATCACCCGGATCCCAGGGTGGCTAACGGCCATCCCCCACACCCTCTTCCAAATCATGGCCTGGACTGCAAGGAGCGCAGCCTCCTCCTGAGGCTCAGGGTAGGCTGCGCCAACACCGGCTCCCGCCTCTACCGCATTGGCCTTTCCGACTCTCCTGGGTGCTCCCTCTGCAATTACCCAGAAGAGACAACCCAGCACCTCCTGTGTGATTGCCCTGCCTTTGTGTTCGCAAGGACTATCATGGAGGCGGGCTACCGCTCCTTGGGCCTCCCCTGCAGCTCAGTGGACCACCTTCTCTTCCTCGGTGGTCACCATCCTGCTATGGCCTTCCGGCACCTCCTCTCCTTCCTGGAGGCCACCATCCTCTCCGGCCGCCTATAGGCCACAGGGGACAGCACATGTCATCTGACATGATCACTGCGCCTGCGTGCCTGCCCTCTCCTCTTTCTATCTTTTCCCCCTCCCCTCCTCCTCCTATGACACGCCGGCAGTGGACGTGGAGGCTAGCCCTCCAGTAGACAAGCCCGTGTCTTCCCACTTTCATCCTTCCCTGCAACCACAGAAGAAGAAGCAGCGGTGCAGCAATTAAGGGATTCGCCACTGCCCTACGATGGCAGGTGCTGTAACCGTCGCGGTTTGTGCGATTCTGGTTGCTCTTCCAGAGCAACCTCTGGCGATCGACCGATCAATAATTTGATGCTACCTGCCATGGTGGGCAGTTTCCTAACGATTCGGTGGGCAGGTTCTTCGGACGCCACAAGGTCACGTGCCTTAGATCATGTGACTAGCCCACAAGGTTGCGTCAGTGGGTATTTTCTCTGTATTTTTCGCTCAAGGCCTACGATGCCGATGACTACAAAAGACGCGAAGACCTCGCCGGCCTTTCTCCAACGTTGCCTCCTTAACGTTATCACCTTACAAAGTTATCGAGAGAGCGCCTATGAGGCGGCCAGCACTGAACCACAATGAGCCGTAACTTTGGATATAGCGCATTTGCATAGTCGGAATTCGTTGCTCCATAATTTAGAAACGTTACTCGCTGAAAGGCTGGAAGTTAATGTTCACTCCACAGCGCTCACGCTTCATCTCTCTTTCTGCTGAATATCTGGCGTAGTCGGCATCCCCGTTTTGAGCGGTGACTACACGCAGAAACAACGCACGTGTGCCACCTAGGCCGCACTACCTTTTGGTATTATGACATCCTCCCTAGCGTGTTGTTAGCAAAGTCAGCACTGTGGCAGGCCGGAGTTCACACAATGATCGCGAGAGGTTTACCACTCGGGAAGAGCACCTGCGTCGCACAAGACCCACCGGCTGGGGCACCTGCCATTGTGGGCCACTGGCCCATTGCTTAAACACTGACCCCCTTCCCGAGAAGTGGTATTAGTATTCCTCGTTGATCTATAAATGTAAATTTGGGAGTAACTATTTTTGCATATAGGGGAGGGGGGTGAATATACCAGGTGTCCCAGCTAAAGGTAACCAAGCTTTTAATAACCACGGAATGTCCTAGCCGCGTGAGACCAACTTAGAGTTGTTTAGAATTGCGTGACCTGTTCGGTAGTATTTTTTTGTTCTTCAAAGTCAAATAATTAGTTAAGTCTAATTAGCTAACCTATTAATTTTTAAATTGAGGAACAACGTCAATGTAAATGTTGTAGAAATTACGTACGAGTGAATGAATTACATAGCTTTACTTATCTGCCTTAAAAGAAAGTTATCACGTGACAAGCTCCTGGATCACACCTCTGCCGCGATGTGCACGCAGATGCTCTTCGGGGAGAGCACTTCAGTAGAAATAGATTTTGTTCTGTAATATGCATCCTCGGACATTTAAATGGCACAATTGCCACGCGGACGCTTTTTTATTGCGCGAGCTAAGGCTTAAGGCCGAAAAAAAACATTACGTTAACGGTATCTTGGTGCAAACGCTGCAGCCAACTGTTTTTTAAAGTGATCTATAATTTTTTCATTGACACTTCATTCCCCAAAGAAAATATTAAAAAGTTAGCTAATTTGGCCTAACTAATTTGTTACTTTGAAAAACGAAAAATATACTGCGGACTAGGTGACGCGACTCCAAACAGCCCTCAGTTGGTCTCACGCAGATAGAACACCCGGTGTTTTTTAAAAGCTTGGTTCTTTTAGCGGGGACACCTGGAATAAGTATATATAGCCTAACTCACGAAACCATGCCAGCAGTCAAGGTGCTAGCGTTGAAGAACAAGTGTGCAAGGCATCCTTCAATTGCATTCAAGGAAGAAAAGCCTGTCTGTCTCTCACGAGATTCTAAATTCTAGACTTGCAATTCAAAGTTTTTCAGTGTAAATGATTCCCGGCTCTCGAATCAGTCGTAGGGCTCTTATGTGTTTCAGAGTTCTCTGGCTTTCTCTAGGGGCATTGCACTGCATCGTTTTCATTTTCACTTTCTGCTTTTCGCATAGTTCCATTTTGCCTTTTGATATGTTTGTCCTTAAAGCCAACGTCATGAATTTATTTTGCTGCTTTGTTACTGTTTTTCACACTTATTGACGTGTTTCATCGTTGCCCTTTCTCACACTATGCTTTTTGCTTTGTTTATCGTCAAGAATAGCACTGCCGGTTCTTTCTGGCTTGTGCTTTCTGTTCGCCTTTTGGTGGGTGCTCCTTCTCACGTTGTCCTTTTTGTTTGCTACCTCCCGTTTAGATCTTTTCATGTCGAATTGATTTTGCACAGCTTTTGTAGTCATAGCGCTGTTAGAAAGTTTTATGTGTTTGAGGTGACTGCTTTTCCCCGAATAAAAATTGAAATTTAAGCGCTTCTGTCCATTTCGTCTTCTTTTTCTGTAGTTTTCTGTGTTCTTTGCCCTGGTAGTTCAAAAAACTAAAATAGCAAAAATGAAGCTGCAATGCATAGCCACAGTACATAAACTCGGAAACTTCTGATGGATATGACAGCAGTTGCCCACGTAAATATGAGTACAAAAACAGTTTTACCCAACTTCACTGTGTTAGCTGAACAAATTTCCAACAAATATTGTTAGAAGTCTTCTCATCTCAATTGCGACGATATACGTTTTGCGGATTCCGGTGTTTATTTCATGGTAGAAATGAGAATATTCAATCCAGCTGCCAATTACTGAAATATATGCAACGTTGCAGTGATTGCCTATCCGAGGTTATGAGGTGTATGAGTGCTGCCGGCTTTAATGTGACAGGAATTTGTGTTGTGAGATGTCTTTGCGTGTCAAGAATCGCAGGCGGTCAAAATGCATCCGGAGTCCTACACTATGGAGCCTCTATTTTGACTTCTTTAATTATTTTCTTCCTTAGATTCTTCCCTGCGAAGTCGAGGTGTCTACCTATCACTTCTAGTTGACAGGAAAAACTGCACATATGCCGAAAAATATCGCATTCTTGTCTAGAGCTTTAAAAATTCGGCTGTCTCTTTGCCAATATGTAATGCTTCCTACCACTGGCGAAGCACATATATAGCGCAAGCTGTACTCCTATAATGAACATCGGTCCAGATTTTTCCCTGCTTTACGGGTCACAGCCAGCAATCTATTTGCTTCGATGGCATGGTCGGCACACTCTGGTTCCTCTTCAAGCGCAGCAGCGTTCCACTAAATACAAATGATGAAAAAGGACATTAGTGCCCTTCTCTGCCAATGTGATATTCTATGTGAACTGCCCTATCACGAGGAAATTAATCGTACATTTTTATGGCTGCGACGTGCTAAAATCTCACAAATCTAGCTCGTACCATGTGTGCTGCCAGTGCTTAACATATCTACAACTGCGCAAAGCGTCAATGAGTGTGAGGAATAGTGGTAGTGAAATCGGCAACTCATTAATTGATTCCACTGCCGGCAAATCTATTCGGCAACCTTTACTTCGGGCTAACTTCATCAACAAAAAACTGAGGTAGTCTAAGGTGTACTCTACTCGTAGTATTAAAATGGTACTTGATAAAGTGCAAGAAGACACATGAACACATCAACAACAATGTATCATATCTAATTGTGCCGACGGCAAACGCCTGTGTAATATGGAACCGTATTTTGAGTTACAAGGCTCTTACGTATAGACAGGTCTGAAGTGGTGTTATATTCAACCTGCCGCACGAAAGCCCGGAGAAACATTAGCAGCACACTTCACACCGAGCCTGTGCAGTTCTAGACAGGATCTGACTAAGAAGGGACATGTACGTTAGGAGGTTACCTTAGCATCGAGCACTCTCGCGCAACACAAAATGTTATGTTTTATGCGTTTCTATGCCCCTGCAAGAGCTCGCGCAGGAATTACGAAGCGCTGCAAGAAAGGCACTTATTGGTGTATAAGCAGCGCTTGTAAGTAAGGCGTGTCAGCAAAGATGGACAAAAAATTAGACCCTTCACGCTTGGGTGTCGTGATAGATCTACGCATATTCCATTTCTTCATAAATTCCACCACAAAAATCAGGGCTACCATTTTAGGAAAAATTTCGTTCGCATTCGGTACCATGTCTCTATCGAGAATGCTGTCATGCAGTCAAGTTGCAGTGAGGACTGCATCTTCATACCATATGCAAGGAACTGTTTCAAAAACATCGTTAGACACAATAATGACAGTGTATACGAATATGTGAAGAAACTCTCTGGACTCTCTGCAGCATAATTTTTGCTTTGTGAAGTTTGTAGATCTCATATAATACAATTTTATGCATCATTATACACTCGCATTTGCACATTCCTGAGACTTCTCTAAATTTGCTATTAGTCGTATGCCTGAAGTCGTATTCTTAAAGTCGCATGTTCCATGTCAAATGCCAGACTGCTGGATCCTTGACGGACGCCAGCCAGCACAAGGCATGATGGTCTGTGACACTGAAAGGTTCCTCATAAAGGCAGGGCCGGAATTCGGACGTCGCCCACACAAGGGCTAAACATTCTTTCTTATTGGCGGAATAGTTAGATTCTGCTTTAGGCAAAGAACGACTTGCGTAAGATTTGACACGTTTGAAACCAGCCTAGATTTGGACCAGGCCTACGTTGCTCCCGTTGAGATGAAGCTCTGTGTTGATGCTTTCGAAGAGGGTGCCGGTACGGGAGATGCTTGTAGATGGTGTTGAAGATCTTCGAATGATTTGGCCTGCCCGGCGTCCCAAGTGAGAGAGGTGTCTGTCCGTGTCAGATGCTTCACGAATTCGGCGATTCGAGCGAAGTCTTTTACAAAGGGCAGGCAGTAAGCAGATAACCCAACAAATCATCGGAGCTTTCCGCCCTTGCGGTGCAGGAAAGTTGACAATAGCTGTTGTTTTCTCTGGATAGGGTCGAACACCCGCGGGGCTGGAAACGTTCCCCACGAACTTGAGCTCGGTGTAAGAAAAAACATATTTCTCGTTTTTTAAGGCGAGCCCAGAAGAATGAATGGTTTGTAGGAATGTCTCGAGGCACCGAATGGTGCACTTCGAACGATCGGCCGAAATCCACAGCGTCGTCAAGATAGACGAGGCATATCTGCCACTTGAGATCTACAAGTACTGTGTCCCCAAGCCGTTCGAAGGTGGCTGCTGCATAGCTTAAATTCACAGAGCCCATACGGAGTAATAAACAGTGTTTCTTCTCGGTCCCTCTTTTTCTCCGCCTCGATTTGCAAGTATCCGGATTAGAGATTCATCGATTGCATAGCAGACGTGTATAAACTTCTTTTTTAGTAACTGCCTTGAGACTGTGGTAATAACCACAAAACCTGAGTGGGCCATCTTTATTCTTTACAAGTATGACAGGTGCCCCCCACTGGATACAGAAGGGCTGAATAACGTCACCGCTGAGCATCTCTTTCACTTGATGTTTGATAGCTGCGCTTTTGGTGGTAAGCACGATAAGGGTACCGGCAAAGGGGGGAAGGGCGTTAACGTGTCATGCGTAAAAATGCGGCGCTTGGCTAAGTGTGTTCTACGAACTCACGAAGAGCTTGAAAAGGTAGCCCCATAGTGCTAAAGGAGATCTCGCACTTGGCAATGCTGCGGTTCGGAAGCGGAGGTTTATTGTCGAACTGTAAATAGGCGGCATGCCTTTCAGGTTCGCTAGACGAGATCGTAACAAGAACAGCGGCAATTCTGATGTCAGTGATATCGGTAATGTGAGCGACGGCAGTCAAAATACTCAGATGTTCATAGCCGCCGCCGATATCAATAAGTGTGAAGAAGATGATGACCAAGACAAACCAGACTACTCGTGAAAACGAAGATGGCCCTGCGCGTCAGCCGTATTGCTATCGCCACGTGTGTCTGTGCCCGACCTGGTTGCCCTCGGATTGTTCTCGCCGCTGCTTCCTTCCTCCCAGCTCTTTTAAATAAACCCCCGCCCTGCATTTGGTGGAGGTGTTGGGTGTCGCCTCTGCTTTGCCTTCTCTACTTCTGCCTTGCCTTATCGTAGACAAACAACCGCTCTGGCGAACGCACTCCGTACTAAAGCAGGACCTGTTTGCCATCCACGACGCCTTCAATGTTTCGGATTGTGTTCGCGGCAACGGCATCATCACACCTGAACGGGGCGGGATGGTGACGTGACCGTCAACGATTATAGTGCCGTCGGTCGCTCAGAAGCGCAGGGTATTGCATGCTTCGTCGAGAACGTCACTGCCTTGGATTTAAGGTCGATCACGGCGCCAAATTTGTGTTAACAAATCCATGCCAAAGATGACGTCGCGGGAACACTGGGCAAGCACGAAGATATTTGCCAGGTATGTTTCTTCTTGGACCTTTACCCCAGAACTGCATGCCAGACGGCGTGATTAAGTGACCTCCTGCAGTATGATGTTGTGGCCCCTTCCAAGGCGTAGTCACCATTTTCAGAGTTGCGTCGAAAGGTGCACTAACAACAGTGCAGTCGGCACCGGTTCCCACAACTGCTGCTACGTCGTTACACGTTGGTCTCGTCGATAAAACTGTTCAGAACGGCGTTTCCAGCTGTCAGTGGGCAGGAACATCGCGAGTCCGGTCACGGCTGCGGTGCGACACCAGTTGGTTGCGGTGATCAGGCAGCGTGTCATGGTCTTGAGTGTCGGAATATCTCGGTACCGTGTCGATGGAGGGATGCAGCGGTAGGGCATCTTCACATTTCGCCGACGAGCAACCTCCCTCCTAAAGATTGCCGGTTCTAGTTTTCCCGAAGGGAGCTTGGCGACCGCCCCACGTATGGTGGGCATATGGACGTCGCATTGAGGAGAAATGCCGGGGGATGGGGGGGGGGGGGGGTACGGAGACCGAGAAAACTTATATGGCGCGCCACACACAGCGGCCAGGAAATCGTCAATGACTGAGGGCCAGTGACCACGCTGCAGTCGGGACACTTCGGCGCTAAATACCGGCAGACCCATGCGTCTGTAGAGGCAGTTGTGGTACACGCCAGAGGGCGGCGATCGGGAGTGCGCGAGACGTCACTTCTGCGCGGGCCCACTGGAGAAGGTAGACGAACGGATACTGGACGGGATTAGACAGGGGCCTCCTGGCGGTGGCTTGGAGGTGGGCCGCCACGAGCAATGGCTGTGGCGTATGTCATTGCCTGAGGCGGTTTTGGTTGGAGATGATCGGGTGGGGGGAGCGCTTTCTGGACCTCTTCACCCAGTAAACGTGTTCTGCAATTAATATTCCCGGATATTACCCATGTTTACAATCTGCTATTATCTACGGCTGACGTTCTGATGACATTATAAATTGCTCGAGTGCTGCCAGTTCATAAAAGCGGGGACGAAAATTCAGTCAGTAACTACAGCCCAGTTTCCATATTACCGGTATTTTGGAAAAAGTATACAGAAAATAATGCATGATAGGGTAAGCTTTTAAAGACGACAGCCTGGTCCTTAAATTCAAATACAATTCTCGAAGGAACCGATCCACAGAAACAGCAATACTCGCCAAAAAAGAAATAAAAAAATTAAAGTGGATAAGCTCTGATAATCCAAGATATACAAAGTTAACGATGTCGGCGTTCACTGTGTTCATTGGCGTTGGCGTTGGCAATGTTCCAGACGGCGATGTCTTTGAGCAAAGGAAGGGCGCATAACTGGCTCCCTGGATATGCGGTCGCCTCATTGGTGCTTCGATACATGTGGCGGTGGTGAGAGAGAGATGTGGCCTGGGTGCATTAGCGCAGACAGCGTTGTGGCTGACATGAGGCACTGCATTAATAGCTAGGCCACAGCGTGCATTTGGTGATCAATCTCTCGCGATCAACCATACACTGCATGCTACCTACCAGGCGGCAGGGAGGGCGCGCTACCTATCCAATGTGCGGAACGCAATCAAAGCAGGCTTTTGCAATTGGACACCAACGCCACGTCCACGAAAGCGAGATTGAGGTCTCCACTGACCCACGCAGCCAATTGTGCGCCTTTCTTTCGTGAAAATCAACAGCCTTTGCAAAATTGTCAACGCCAGTGCACTCTATAAAGGCCGGCGGCCCACTTGTTTTGTTCGGTTTTTGAGGAAAGGAAATGGCACAATAACCGTCTCACATATATCGGTGGACACCCGAACCGCATCATAAAGTAAGGGATAAAGGAGGGAAGAAAAGAAGAAAGAGAAAATTGAAAGTTGGATTTCGAGGAAAGACGCGGCGCTGCTCAGCAGCAGAACACCTGTGGCTCGGTGCTACTAGTGGCGCATGCGCAGTAGTTACTAGGGGGCGAGAGAGAGAAATATCCGCGGCGAGGTGCGCGTTGTGACTTTATGTGCCTCCTCGGAGCACCGCCACGGCGAAATCGCAAGTTCGCGGCCAGTAAAGCTTTCGCTTTAGAATGGGACGACGCTTAAGTTTCGCTTTTAATAGTGGAACGCGACAGCGTGTGTCAGCACTGCCAGAGAGTTCAGGGAACGCCATCGCCCGTTCGGCGCGACGCCTTGCCCGTTAGACAAATCGCTGGGCTACGTACCGTGAAATGGAGGCGCGGGTAGGCAAACCACGTAGAAGCGCTGCCAGGCGCCTTGCTGAAACACGCAGGACTCAATTTGCAGTTGTAGTTCGTCGGCACATCGTTCTCGACAAACGCGATGCCACGACCGCCAGCATATCTTCCGCGCCGAACGAACGGGGAGCAAGCCACAAGCTTCGTGGTGAACGCGCTTTGGATGTGCGCTGCGTTCGCCGCTCACCGCGTGATTCCATCGTGCCCGCACCGCCCCACTGCGCCCATACGAGAGATATGTCACACGCGCCACGTCCTTTCCTTAAAATCAATTTTCTTTTTATTTTCATTTCCGTGGCGTGGCGTGGTTCGGGTGTCCACTGAGATATGCGAGACAGGCCTCAGTTCCTTTCCTTAAAACCAATTTTCGTTTCATTTTTCTTCCCTTGCGGCGCGGTCCGGGCTGTCCACCCAAAAAAAATGTGACAGGTGTCCCTTCCTTTCCTTGCGCTGCCGTCGCGCGCTCTGGTGGGGCAGGGGCGTACATTGCGAGGGGGAGGGATTTTTCGCTCATAGCCGACACCGACGGCACCGGCTTTTCCTACGACACGAGCTCCCTAACACTGACATGTTTCAAAATAAGGAGATAGTTGCAGGTATATACATCGATTTCACTAAAGTACTTGATTTACTAAACCACCGAATTCTACCACATAAACTGGTAAACTATGATGCGCGCGGAAAAGCTCTCTACCTTATGAAATCTTCCCTCTCACACAGGAGAAATATGTAGATTTTAAAAATTAATCGTCTCCACTATAAAATATTAGTGCACGAGCTCCCCAACAAAGTACGTTGGGGGTGCTTTTATATTTATTTTAAATGAACAATAATGTGTATTTGTTTAACTGATATTATATTTGTGCCTTACGCTGATTACACTTCAGTGTTTATACCCGGGCAGAAGTTGACGTCGAAGAAAAAGCAGCCAGAACACTAGATGCATTTAATACATGGGTGGAAGCAAGTTGTTTGAAGATTAATTCTAAAAAGATAAAAATCGCATTAAGCTATCTAAAAGGAAAAGTATTATCCAGACCTCTTAATGTATCTTTAAGCTCTGATCTTGTAGATATAGTAGATTCTATTAAAATAATTGAGATCATATTTACAAACTACTTGACTTGCAACAATTATGTCGACTGTATGTGGCCAAAAATATCTTCAGCTGTCGATGTTATGAATATCTTCAGCTGTCGATGTTATGTCGCACCAACGTGGTATTCTTCCTGTGAAAGTTTGGCTGCTACTTTATAACTCCGTAGTCCTATCTCTCACTACTACTGTACCGATTGGTCCCCTACGGGAGCCAGTAATTTGCAAATGTTGAACCTCCTTCAAAAAATTGAGGTAAGGTGCATTGCTGATGTACCTTACCTGACCCCCGTTTTAAATATGAAATCTTGTCAGCATTTGCATTATGTATTTACCGGCTTATAATAAGCTACAAATGTTCTGCACGCAGTGTTGAAACTTACAATGGTTATTTGGCAGAACTTGTAAAAATCAGCCATATTCGAAAAACTACGCAAGAAACAATTTGGTTAGTGCCGATGCCTTGAACATATTACATCCAAGAGTCTATCTCTTACACTCCACCAGTATTATTACATAAGTTAAAACAAGAATTGTTCGACCCTGTCGAGCATTCAAAGGACGTTATAAAACTATTTTCTTGTTTCTGTTTTCTGTATTCTGTTTTCTCTTTCTTTACTTTCTTTTTTCTCGAAAAGTGATTTTTACCGTTTGTCTGCTTAACTGCTAAGCTGAAAAAATAGAGCTGGACCTCTGGCAAGCTTGCGACCTTTTACTTTTGCCTGGTTCTCTTTCTCAGCGAGAATAAAACGCTAATTCAACGATCAATTCTTTGATTGGTTAGTTGGTTAATCGACTGATTCTTCCATCCATCGGTTGATTGATTGATTGGTTAATTAATTGATGTACACGAGGACACATTCGTTTTGGAGCTGTACTCGCGTTTACAGGAGCAGCTCGAGTCGTTCCTTGCGCATCACGGGGGCGAAAGGTGGCAGGAACTGGTTTTTGACGAAACTCGGTGTGGTTAATCTTGTCTCGTCTTTTTTCAACCAGGTATGAGCTGCACCGTCCAGCCTATACAAAACACATGTTGGAGCTTCGAATCGTCAGCGCACCCGTTGTTTTGCACGCCGTGATCAAAGTTCTTTAGCCATAACTCCGGAGTTTTGCCTCGGAAGCCTTGGAAGGTCGGTAACTACCGCGGCTTCTGCAACAGGAATGCGAGCGAAGTGTTAGTAGCCTGCATGCTAAAGGCGGTTGCGGGATAAGTGAAGGCGACGCTAGAGCAGGTGGTTGTTCCCTCGTAGTTTGATCGGATTTGAGACTTCCGAACTCCGGCTGAAGACCTCACTGCCATCGGATACCCTAGTGGGCAGGTGTAATATCGACGGTAGGAGACTTCGGCGGGCTCAAGTCTCGGCTTGATGGTGGAGTCCGGAGCATCCGGTGCGTTACACAGCACCTGCACTAGATGTCACGGAGCCAGGAGGGACCAGAACACCAGAACGGACGCAAAACCACAGAATTTGGTGAGGCGAACGGCAGTACATCAGCTGCTCAACTGTTCACACAGCTTCCTCGCCTCGAGGAGACACGTTCAAGCAGAGCACCACGACAAAGAGTGCACCGTGCCAGTATTAAATTCTTAACTTTTAATTATTAGCGTTATATTCTTTATCATTGAGAGGCATGTATTCTACCAGTAGTAATATCCGTATAAGGGTGTTGGAATTTTGAAAACGCGGTCACCTTGTTGCGGTGGCCTAAGAAACTTTGCCTATTTCGAGAAGTTACTTTCACTTTAGAGGCTCCTTTTTTCGTGCAAGTCTCTCGAAAGAGCATGTATTTTAGCGCGACGTAGCGAAAATTTGTTCGGCCGCAGCGGAGAAGGTTACTGTGTATTAGATCTGTGTATAACTTATGGCGGGCTACACGCTGGTAGACGCGCCGAATGCACCTAGGCGCTGTTTTCTTATTGCTATAGCACTTAAAGTATTATGCGAAAAAAGCGCGGTTGTAAATCAAAAAGCCTATTTTTAAAAATTGTGTAAAATCTTAGGTGAAACAGCCTGTATATGCCTACAAAGTATGTTATTTTACTAATCTCTGATTAAAGAAGAGTCCAATTTGGCACTCAGCAGTTTGTTTCGTTCGGCTTAGTGAAATATTTGAATAAATAAAACAATTTGGAGTGCAACCTGACGAAAGCACCAATCGGAACTTAGTACTGTCTACTTGCAAAAAGAACCCACTGTCCCGCTTGAATCGGTAAACCTACCGTGATAGCCGTTTTAAAAAAGCGGCATTTATAATTAATAGGGCAGCGTACCTTAAATCTAAAGCGCCATCATCTCTTAAGTGTTTAACAAATCTTGCATAAATCGGCAGACAAACAGAAATGTTCCTCTAAATGTTATTGGTATATCTGATTGTACTCTATTCCTGCGCTCTGTGGAGGTCTGCGGCTCTCAAAAACCTGTCTGAACTTCACCTAATACGAATGCGGCAGTTGAATGTGAAACAAACGTTATCTTGGCCTAATCACACCAGTACAGTAAAATATGGTAATCTTGCATGATTTATTTTATAGCTAGGTGTGTATATTACTATAACCTTGCTTAAAACCACTAAAAATGTCATAATCTCTCTTGAGGATAGAGCAACACATATTAGTTCGAATCCCGCGATCTGGTGAAAATTAGCGCACTCATTTGCACTGGGCGCTTACAAAACACCCTCTCTATATTCTTGGTTGCTGAATTTTTTCAATAATTTTACGATGTATTTGGTTCACTCTTCGAGACCACGTAATAAGTACATTAGAAAGATCTGAAGCTTCGCCTTCCATCCCGCCTGCCACGAGGTGAAGCAAAATTGTTGTGTCGCCTGTGGCTTTGTATAGCATTCACCAATCACTACTCCTTCTTAATAGGGCTGGCAGCCCTATTAAGAATAGGGCTGACAGCTTACAGCACTTAATAAGGCTCACGTGCAGGGCTCACAGCCCTGCATGTGCCATCTGCAGGTATGATGAGCGCCGAAAGACAGTCCCTCTGCCGTGCACTGGAGCATCTACACCTGCGCCCACTGGAGGAAACGAAGATTCTCGACCACTGGCCGCGGCGATCGTCGGCGGTGAAGGCCTCCAAGATACTGCTCCGCTTTTTCAGGACTTCTGGCCTGCAAGATAGGCTGTTACTTCACTGATCGCTGTGACTTTGCATAGTGACTTTAATTTCCTGCAACTGTCTTTTCTACTTCATCTTTTTCTCCTCTCACCCCTTTCCCCCCGTTCAGGGTAGCAAACCGGCTATTCTTAAGGTTAGCCTCCATGACTTTCCTCCTCCTCCTCCTCTGGAAAGAAAACAAATTCCACTTTTGAATGTTGCTATATCTTAGAAGTGGTGCCGCTGTGGTCATAAAATGTTACATTTCATTCTGTTTTTAAGTTTTTATGTACAGAACTATGCGCAAACGTTCCGTTGCATTTGATTCAACATTTACGGCTTTTCTTCGGTAGCAGCTTCCATTCCAAGCTGTTACTATGGCTTTTGGCGCAAGTTCCTTTTGCACATTAAACAAAAACTGAAACTTATCCTATACGAGGCTGCAATCTTTCATCCTTTAAGGAACCGGTTCTGACAGGAGGGCGTGAAAATATTTGTCTAAAAAATTTTCTAAAGTTTCGTTTTCGACAGAGAGCTATGACGAAGTACGTATGTCCATAAGGCGACCACGCACTCGGCTCGAATTGCAATCCGCACTTCTCTGTCATATATGTGACCATCTGTGATCTTGGCATGACAGCTAAAATTGCTTGCACGCGCATGGATCTCTGTGTAAGGCATTTGTGCCTAACCAAGTATGTGCAAAAATTGGTAGATAATTTTTATTGTGTGAAAATTTTCTGTGAGCTTTTCTGTGACTCGCAGACTCATTGTTCATGACAGTCGGGCAAGCTGTTTTTTATTTTTAACAAAAAAAACTGTCCAGAAATGATCAGCCCACTAAGAAATAACAATGGCTGGAGTCAGCGCTTGTATATTTCTATTCTAAATCATTACAGTAACCAGTGTTTACTTAAAATTTGGAGTGTATGTGTCTGATGCCAACGCCAGAACACAAGAAATGTCATCGCAGGTTTATTTTGCTGGTGTAGAATAGATGGCTGGAATTCTTATACCAAACTTAAAGCAAAAAGAAACTGATGTGCCAAAGCACTGCATGCGAGATCGCTTTATGTCTTATTTCAGTATTGGAGCTAGTATCAAGACTCCTTCGTTTACCTCTTTCGGGGTTAAATACATCTGAGAGAAAACTGCGTTCTGCAAATTGGACTATTGGTTAAACACACAACGGTCATGGGCTAACGTAGACATTGTGGAAAAAAGTATGGACAAATGGAAACTGCTTCTTTGAAGACTTTGACACTCAAGTCAGGCAGGAAATAACATTTTGGTTCTTGTTTAACAGGACACAATGGTGAATTGTACAAAGTATTACACTAAGGGAGTTCAGGAGAAGGAAGTTGAGGATAGTGTTACACTATCTACTACCCACGAGCAGGCAACTCCTGGATGAAAATGTTAGACCCTTCCGACCATTAAAAGGACGTTATTAACGTTTTTTTAGTTTCTGTTTTCTGTTTGCTCCACTTTGTTTTTGTCAGAGAGTGATATCTTGCCGTTTGTCTTCTGTACTGCCAAGTTGAAAAAATGGCCCTGTACCTCTGGCAAGCTTGCGACCATTTAATTTTGTCTGCTTCTCTATTCCAGAGAAAATAAAAGGCTCATTGATTGATCGATTCATTGATTGGTTGGTTGGTTGATCGATCGATCGAATGATTTATCAATCAGTCATACGATTGATTGATTGGTTGATTGATTGATTGATTGATTGATTGATTGATGTACACGAGGACACATTCCTTTTAGAGCTGAGCTCGAGTTTACAGGGGAAGCTCGACGCGTTTCTTCCGTACCTAGGGAGCGAAGGGTGGCAGGAACTGGTTTTTGAAGGAACTCCGCGTGGTTCATGTTGTCTGGTCTTTTTCCAACCAGCTACGAGCTGCACCGTGCAGCGTATAAAAAACACATGATGGAGCTTCAAATCGTCACCGCACCTGTTTTGCACGCCGCGATCAAAGTTTTCCAGCCATAACTCCAGAGTTTCGCCTCGGAAGCCTTGGAGGGTCGGTACCTATCGCGGCTGCTGCAGCACGAATGCCGGCGAAGTGTTTGCAGCCTGCATGCTAAAGGCGGTTGCGGGATAGGTGATGGCGACGCTAGAGCAGCTGTTGTACCCTCGCGGTTTGATCGGTTGGAGACTCCCGAAGTCCAGCTGAAGACCTCACAGCCTCCGGCTGCCCTGGTGGGCAGGCGTAGTATCTACGGTAGGAGACTTTGGCGGGCTCGAGTATCGGATTGATGGTGGAGTCCAGGGCATCCGGTGCGTTAGTCAGCACGTGCACCAGATGTCACGGAGCCAGGAGGGACCAGAACACCAGAAAGGACGCAAAACCACAGAATTTGGTGAGGCGAACGGCAGTACATCAGCTGCTCAACTGTTCACACAGCTTCCTCGCCTCGAGGAGACGCGCGCAAGCAGAGCGCCACGACGAAGAATGCACCGTGCCAGTATTGAATTTTTAACTTTTAGTTATTAGCATTATATTCTTTATCATTGAGAGGCATGTAATAAACCGTTACTAATGTCCGTAAAGGTTTTAGAATTTTGAAAACGCTGTCACCTTGGCGCGGTGGCCTATAGATTTTTGCCAATTTCGGGAAGTTACGTGCACTTTAGAGGTTGGTTTTTCGTGCAAGTCTCTCGAAAGAAAATGTATTTGAGCGAGACGTAGCGAAAATTCGTTCGGCCGCAGCGGTGAGGGTTTCTAGGTATTTGAAATTCTAAACACTGACATGGATATAACTTATGGCGGGCTACACGCTGGTAGACGTGTCGAATACACGTATGCGCTGTTTTCTTATGTGCTATAGCACTGAAAGTATTCTGCGAAAAAAGCACTGGTATAAATAAAGATGCCAATTTTTAAAAATTGTTGTAGTCTTGGGTGAAACACCCTGTATATGCCTACAAAGCATGTCATTTTAAAACTCTGATTAAACAAGAGTCCAATTTGGCACTCAGCAATTTGTTTCGTTCGGTTTAGTGAAATATTTGAATATAGAAAATTTTCAGTACATCCTGACGAAACCACTAATCGGAAATTAGTATTGTCTTTTTTCCAAATTAACCAACTGTCCCGCATGAAAGGGTGAACCTGCCGTGATAGTCGCGATAAAAAGCTGAATTTAGAACAAATAGCGCAGCGTGGCTTAAATTTAAAGCGCCATCATCTGCTAAGTTTTTCACAAATGGTGCATAAATCAGCAGTCAAAAGCAAATGTTCCTCTAAAATTATTTTTGTACTCTATTCCTGCGCTCTGTGGAGGTCTGCTCCTCTCAAAAAACTGTCTGAACTAACCTAATACGAAAGCAAAACTTTGATGTGAAACAAACGTTACCTTAGTCGAATCACACCAGTGCAGTAATATATGCTAATCTTTCCGTGATTTTTTTATGGCGAGGTGTGTACGCTACTCTAACCTTTTAAACCAATAAAGATGTAATCTCTCTTGAAGGTACAGCAGCACATTATATTTCGACTACCACGATCTGGTAAAAATTAGCGCACTCATGTGCCTTGACCGCTTAGAAAACACCCTCTCTACACTATAGGTTGCTGAATTTGGTAAATCAGTTCACAACGAAGTATTTTCTCTTTTCGATACCACGTTACAAGCATATTAGTAAGATCTGAAGCATCGGCTTCGAATCCGGCTTGCCACGACGTGAAGCAACTTTGTTGTGTCGTCTGTGGCTGGGTATAGCATTCACCAAGCACTACTCCTTCTTATTAGGGCTGGCAGCCCTATTAAGAATAGGTCTGACAGGAACTACTCCTTCTTAATATTGGCTGACAGCCGACAGCCATTAATAGGGCTCACTTGCAGGGCTCACTGCCCTGCATGTGCCATCTGCGGGTATGATGAGACTATAGCCGTCATTGTTTGTGAATGCCTTGCCTACAGCGCCGAAAGAGAGTCCCTCTACCGTGCACTGTAGCATGTACACCTGCGCCCACTGACGGAAACGAAGATTCTCGACAACTGGCCGCGGCGGTCGTCGGCGGTGAAGGCCTCCAAGCCACTGCTCCGCTTTTTGAAGGCTTCTGGCCTGCAGGATAGGCTGTGACTTTACTGAACGCTGTGACTGCGTAGTGACTTTAATTTCCTGCAACTGTATTTTCTCCTTCATCTTTTTCTCCTTTCACCCCATTCGCACATGCAGGGTAGCGAACCGGCTGTTCTTCTGGTTAACATTCCTGCCTTTCGTCGTCCTCCTCCTCTGACAAGAAATTATATTCCACTTTTGAATGTTGCTATACATTAGAAGTGGAGCCGGTGTGGTCATAAAATGTTATATTTAATTCTGTTTCTAAGTTTCTATGTACAGATCTATGCGCAGACGTTCTGTTGCATTTCTTTCTTTTTTTCGGCGTTTCTTGGGTAGCAGATTCCATTTCAAGCTGTTTTTGTAGCTTTTGCGCGGGTTCCTTATTTACATTAAACAAAAACTTAATCTGTACGAGGCTGCAATCTTTCATTTTTTAAGGAACCTGTTCTGATAGGATGGCGTGAAAATGTCTTACATTTTTTCTAAAGTTTAGTTTTCGACAGAGAGCTATGACGGGATATGTATGTTCATAAGGCGACTGAGCCCTCGGCTGGAATTGCCATCCGCACTACTCTGTCATAACTGTGACCATCTGTGATCTTGGCATGACAGCTAAAATTGCTTCCATGCACATCGAGGTCAGAGTAAGGCATTTGTGCCGAACCAAGTATGTACAAAAAGGGGTCGATGCTTTTTATAGTGTGAAAATTTGCTGTGAGCTTTTCTGTCACTGGCAGGGTCAATGTTCAAGACAGTTGGTCAAACTGTTCGTTATTTTAAACAAAAAACAGCGCAGAATTGATCAGCCCTCTAAGCAATAACAATGGCTGCAGTCAGCGCTTGTATATTTATATTCTAAATGATTACAGTAACCAGAGTTTACTTAAAATTTAGAGTGTATGTGCCTGATGCCAACGCCAGCACACTAGAAATGTCATCGCAGGTTTATTTTGCTCGTGTAGAATAGAAGGTTAGAATTCTTATTTCAAACTTTCCTGTGGCAAAACTCTGCATGAGAGGTCGCTTCATGCCTTATATCAGATTTGGAGCTTGTAGCAAGAGTCCTTCGTTTGCCTCTTTCGGGGCTATATACATCTGATAGAAAACTGCGTTCTGCACATTGGGGTATTGGTCATACACACAAAGGTCAAGAGTCAAGGTAGATATTGTGGACAAACTATGGACAAATGAAAACTGCTTCTTAGAAGACCTTGGCAGTCAAGTCAGGCAGAAAATAACGTGTGGTTCTTGCTTAACAGGACACAATGGTGAATCGTACAAAGTAATATACTAAGGGAGTTCAGAATTAGGAAGTTGAGGATAGTGTTAGACTATCTACTACCCACGAGCAGGCAATCCCTGGATGAAATTGTTCGACCCCTCCGAGCATTCAAAGTAAGTTATTAAACTAATATTTTGTTTCTGTTTACTGTTTTATGTTTTTTCTACTTTATTTTTTTGTCAAAAAAGAACATCTTGCCCTTTTTCTGCTGTACTCCTAAGTAGAGAAAGTGGGGCTGGGCCTGTGGCAAGCTTGCGACCTTTTAGTTTTGTCTGATTCTCTTTTTCAAAGAAAATAAAACTCTGAATTATTGATCGATTAATTGGCTGGTTGGATGGTTGATCGATAGATCGACTGATTGATTTATATTGATTGATTGATTGATTGATTGATTGATTGATTGATTGATCGATTGATATACACGATGACGAATTCATTTTGCAGTTGAACTCGAGTTTGCAGGAGAAGCTCAGCTTCTTCCCTGCGTAGCTGCACCGTCCAGCCTACAAAAAACACATGTTGGAGCTTCGAATCATCAATGAAATTGTTGTTTTGAACGCCGCGCTCAAAGTTCTCCAGCCATTCTTCCGGAGTTTCGCCTCGGAAGCCTTGGAAGATCGGTAACTATCGCGGCTTCTGCAACACGAATGCCAGCGAAGTGTTAGTAGCCTGCATGCTAAAGGAGGTTGCGGGGTAAATGAAGGCGAAGCTAGAGCAGGTGGTTGTTCCCTCGTGGTTTGATCGGATTGGAGACTCCCGAACTCCGGCTGAACACGTCACAGCTTTCGGCTGCCCTGGTGGGCAGGCGTAATATCGACGGTAGGAGAATTCGGCGGTCTCGTCTCGGCTTGATGTTGGAGTCCGGAACATCCAGTGCGTTACCCAGCGCCTGCACCAGATGTCAGGGAGCCAGGAGGGACCAGAACACCAGAAAAGACGCAGGACCACAGAGTTTGGTGAGCCGAACGGCAGTACGTCAGCTTCTCAACTGTTCACACTGGTTGCTATCTTTTAATTTTTAGCGTTATATTCTTTATCATTGAGAGGCATGTAATCTTCCAGTAGTAATATCCGCATAAGGTGCTGAATTTTGAAAACGCGGTCACCTGGGCGCAGTGGCCAAAGAAATTTTCCCTACTTCGAGAAGTTACGTGCACTTTAGAGGTTGGTTATTTCGTGCGTCTCTCGAAAGAGCATGTATTTTAGCGCGACGTAGTGAAAATTGGTTCGGCCGCAGCGGAGAAGGTTACTGTGTTTTAGAAACTCTTAGCACTGATATGGATATAACTTATGGCAGGCTACACGCTCGCAGACGTGCCGAATGCACGTATGTGCTGTCTTCTTATGTGCTATGGCACTGAAAGTATTATGCGAAAAAACCGCTTTGTAAAAAAATGGCTATATTTAAAAATTGCGTAAAGTCTTTGGTGAAACACCCAGTATATGTCTACAAATCATGTGCCTTTACTAATCTATGATTAAAAAAGAGCCCAATGTGGGACTCAGCAGTTTGTTTTGTTCAGTTTAGTGAAATATTTTAATAAATAAAACATTTTTCAGTAAATCCTGGCGAAAGCACCAATGGAAATTAGTACTGTCTATATGCAAAATGAACCAACTGTCGCGCTTGAATGGGTAAACCTGCCCGATAGATGTTTTAAAAAAGCTGCGTTTAGAATAATTAGGGCAGCGTACCTTAAATTTAAAGCGCCATCATCTGTTAAGTTTTTCAGAAATGGTGCAGAAATCGGTTGGCAAACGCAAATGTTCCTCTAAATTTAATTTCTGCGCTCTGTGGAGGTCTGCTCCTCTCAAAACCTGTCTGAACTTCACCTAATACGAAAGCGGCAGTTGGATGTGAAACAGACGTTTACCTTAGTCTAATGACACCAGTGCAGTAAAGGTATGCTAATCTTTCAGTGATTTATTTTATACATAGGTGTGTACATTACTCTATAACCTTGCTTTAAATCAATCAAGATGTCGTATCTCCTTTCAAGGTACAGCAACACAATTTAGTTCGATTCCGACGATCTGGTAAAAAGAAGCGCGCTCATGTGCTCTGGCCGCTTACAAAACACTGTCTCTACATTATAGGATTATAGGTTGCTGCATTTGGTAAATAAGTTCACGACGTAGTATTTTCACTCTTGGAGATCACGTTATAAGTACATTAGTAACATCTGAAGCATCGGCTTAGATCCGACCTGCCACGATGTGAAGCAACTCTGTTGTCTCGCCTGTGGCTTGGTATAGCATTCACCAAGCACTACTACTTCTTAATTGGGCTGGCAGCCCTATTAAGAATAGGTCTGACAAGCACTACTCTTTCTTAATAGGGCTGACAGCTGACAGCCCTTAATTGGGCTGGCATGCAGTGCTTGCTGACCTGCATGTGCCATCTGCGTTATGATTAGACAATAGCCCGCATTGTTTGTGAATCCCGTGCATACAGCACCGAAAGACAGTCTCTCCCGTGCACTGGAGCATCTATACTTGCGCCCACTGACGGAAACGAAGATTCTCGGCCACTGGCCGCGGCGGGCGTCGGCGGTGAAGGCCTCCAAGGCACTGATCCGCCTTTTGAGTACTTCTGGCCTGCACGATAGGCTGTGACTTTACTGAACGCTGTGACTGCGTAGTGACTTTAATTTCCTGCAACTGATTTTTCTTCATCTTTTTCTCCTCTCACTCCTTTCCCCCCGTGCAGGCGAGCAATCCGACTATTCTTCTGGTTAACCTCTCTGCCTTTCCTCCTCCTCCTCCTCCTCCTCTGGCAAGAAAATATATTCCAGTTTTGAATGTGGCTATATCTTAGAAGTGGTGCCGGTTGGTCATAAAATGTTACATTTCATTCCGTTTCAAAGTTTCTATGTACAGATCTAAGCGCAAACGTTCTGTTGCATTTGATTCTTTTTTACTGCGTTTCATGGGTAGCAGCCTCCATTTCAAGCTGTTTCTATGCCTTTTGTCGCGGGTTCCTTTTTACAGTAAACAAAAACTGAAACTCAACCTATGCGAGGCTGCAATCTCTATTTTTAAGAAACCTGTTCTGACACGAGGGCGTGCAAATATCTGTCTAAAAATTTTTCTAAAGTTTAGTTTTCGACAGAGAGCTATGACGGCGTACGTATGTTCATAAGGCGACTGAGCACTCGACTCGAATTGCAATGTACACTTCTCTGTCATATATGTGACCATCTGTGATGTTGACGTGACAGCTAAAATTGCTTCCACGCGCATTGACGTCTGCGTAAGGCATTTGTGCCGACCCATGTATGTGCAAAAAGGGGTCAATGCTCTTTATTGTGTGAAAATTCTGTGAGCCTTTCCGTCACTGGCAGAGTCATTCTTCAAGACAGTCGGACAAGCAGTTCGTTTTTTTTAACAAAAAATTCTGTCCAGAATTGATCAGCGCACTAAACATTAAAAACGGCTGGAGTCTGCGCTCGTATATTTATATTCTAATTGATTACTGTAAACAGTGGTTACTTAGAATTTTAAGTGTATGTGCCTGACGTCAACGCCAGAACACCAGAAATGCCATCTCAGGTTTATTTTGCTCGTGTAGAATAGAAGGTTGAAATTCCTATGCCAAACTTGAAGCAAAAAAACCTATGTGCCAAAATCCTGGTCAGAAAAATATGGTCAGAAATTCAACATTACAAACGAATGTTTTTAGTTACTGATCATTTCCGCACGAAGCAGTAGGAACTAGAATTGACGTTCTGCGAGTACAATTTTAAACTCTTTACTCGAGGTAAAGAGAGCACATTTATCTTTTACAGAGCCACCGGCAACAAAATATTCATAATGGAAATTAATAATTCACAATACAGGGTACTAGACATTAGCCTTAATATGGACGAACGGATAAAATTATTAACATCATTCAGCGCATACTTCCGAAGGTAAACCATTTTCCCGCTACATTTGCAGCAACAACCCCCATTATTTATTCCTTTCAACGCGAATCTTGCATGCCTAGGAAAGCCTCAGACCACCTCAAACACAAGAAAGATTTTGTAACCGCTGCTTTCGATATCGCGGCGTATAAGTAAATACCGCTTCTTCGAGTATATTTCGGTGCATCACGGGTTCATGACGCACATCGTACTTGTTCCTGACGCACTTCGTACATTTTCGCTAAGCTTACTTAGCAAATAGGATACTCATTCAAACCACCTGCGGGAACTGTGTGTTGTTTGGCGCAACTTTTTCTCTGTTATTGATGGGCTTACCGGTGTCACCATGCCATGCTGACTGAGAACACAAGCGTAGCAACGCATAAATCGTTTTCCATCGTTAGCGCGGATGTTTTTCGGCTATTTTCGTAATGCATATATATCAAAGTCAAGTCTCCAGATGCCTGAGGTCAATGTGCGCTGCAAGCACTCTTGGATTCAATCTGACATTTATTCCTTTCATGTCAAAAATTCATCCACTGAGTCACCGCAAGGGCTTACGCAGAGAAGGTTACTCAAAATTGTAGCGTGAAAATGTGGAATGAAAATGTGAGAAAATCGGGGTGAACCAAGATATAACACCAAATTTGTTTGTAAAGCTCTATATCAGAATTTAAGGGATGCCTACAGTGGTTGGCTCACCTTTACTGTGGCTCGCAAATTACACTAGCGAACCTTCACGCAGCAAGCAACATGTACTGGTAGAAACGTGTGCAAGGAATAAAAATATCGTCTAGGAAAATACTCAGATCCTCTGAATGACTTTCTGACCAGATGAAATGACAATATTTAAGAAATTACCAGCGGAAAGCTCCGACCAGAGTAAATGACAATATGAGACCGCAGAGGGAAGAGACAGAGGACACTTTTCAAAAAACGTAAGGACTATGCGCAATCAGCTACGGCCGGCTCATGCGCTTACAGTGTATGGATGGAGAAGCAAAATTTCTTCCGCGTATGCAGTGTAAAGCGTCATATTTATAAGAGCATAGCAATACGATTGCAGTTCTCCTTCCAGCAGCTGCTTAAAGTGCCTATATAGAGCAGCCTAAGTAAATCCCTCTTTTCGCAGGCAGTGGACCAGGTGCGCGCAACCTCTACAGAAACGATGATTCGAAAATACGATTCGGCTTTCGTTGTTTCTATAATACAGAGTTACACCGCTAGCCGTAACCTCCATCTATGGCGAAGTACTTCAAACAACAATTCTGCTGACCTTTACTAAAAAGATTTTGTTGGGTGCTGAATAAAGTGGTCTGCTTGAGAGCCATCTGTCATTAGTACTATTAAGCCAAGGTGCACAACTGGCTACACAGAAAAACGGCGCTCATTTTGCTACGATTGCACGCCAGCACCCGTCAGCAAGCGAGCATGACGAGAGGAATGGGCAGTAATGAACAAGGATGATTCTAAAATTTTCACACTGAAGCTCGGAGTGGCGCTTTTGTTAGGTTCACGTTTAGACGCTGGGCAACAGTCACGGCAACTGCACAAGAATGAAACCTAGCGCATATTTGGATTTTAAACAACAGGCAGTGCTGGAACTTCTTTAGATGAGACTTTGAAGTGCTGACCTACACGCTTAAACTACAACGCTTTCGAACAGGCTAAGTCAGCCTCTCTCCTCCCTTTGGAGGGGTTTACAATGCTTTGTTTTCTAAATGACATGTAGAGCAGCTATTATGATTGTGTCCTTGCATCCACTGCCACCAAAATGCCCACTTTTGACTAGAAATGACGGCGTTGCTTAAGGTGTCGTGACAGTGCTAAGTGTTCGGAAAGTTCTAGAGAAGCATTGAAGGGTTAGAAAGACCTGTGGCATCGAAGCTGCGTACATGCATTTTGCGGTTCGGATGATGCAGAACTTTTTTTTCATGTGTCTGCGGCAGCGGTGCAGTGCTTTAACAGCCCAATCAGGCCAGACCTTTACAGTTTCCAATTACAGTGAGAATTCTGAATTCTTCAGTCCACGCATTTTCCAACACATTGCCATGAAAGCCTGTTGGTGCAATATATCTCGAGAACATAAAAGCAAAAATTCTATTTGCGTTCGCTTCCATAAAATAGCAGGAATCAAATCTTTTTGTCGCGACTGCATTTCAAGGCGTTGGAAAGCACAAAAAAAATTGTGACTCAGCGAGAACAAGCTTTGGAGAGAAAAATAAATGATTATTGAGAATCCACTGGTTTTATACACGCTGCATGTTTTTCCTAATTGCCCTTTTTGGCTTGTGTATTCTGACGGAGATTTCTTCGGCGAAATCATTACTCTTTTAAGTGTCTAAGATGCAGGTTTTGCATTTTGGCCGCGGCTTTCTCAGCTGCTGCTTGAATAAATTTATCAGTGGAATTAAACACATCACCAGAATTTATTTATCAGCCTCGGCCCTTTCGGCCACATGGCTTTATCGAACATGGAAAAAAGGACAAATATACATCTTCAGAAGGAAATAGCAGTCTTCGTAAGCAAAGCAAAAACAGCTATAATCGGTGACCGCTCATGGAAGCATTCGAGTTAACCGGCGCGAGGGCGTCGGCAGCGGTGGCTGTTTTGCGCTAACGCTTCTAGGTCTTGTTGTAGCGCGGCGCTCCGATCCATAATCTCGTCGAACAGCGCAGTTTCCGAAATGATGGTGAGCCCTGTACGCGTTGTTCCCGGCGCCGCTCTGAACTTCTGCGAGGTTTACGCGAACCTCCGTTCCTGGAGTTGCCTACTGCGCCGATCGGTATATCTCTCTGCGGCGATGGGGGCAATATCTTATCGATCGCGAGAGCAACGATAGTCCCCCGCATCACACATAGCAGTAAGGAAGGCAGCCCCTTGATATCCGGCGCATGACGTTTTCGCTTTGCCAATTCATTCCTTCGTCTGGCGGGGAGCGAATCAAAGCGGAGAATTCAACTCTGAGCTGTAGCTGCTCAAGAGACAAGAGACACAGTGAACGGCTTGGACCGGCACACGGGGCCGATAGCCTTCGCAGCTTCGATAGCGAGAGATGGGCGGCATCGCTGCCCATGATTGAGATTCGATTCTTTCTATGTATGTCTGGAGCAGGTTCTCTTCTTCTCTCCTCATCCTGGCGTTATTTTCGCCCCAGGACACCTGTTTTGTTTCATTCTTTGTCTCTCCATCCTCTCCTTGACAGCGTTTTTTACCTCTTCATTTGAATACTTTTGTCTCCAGCAGCGTTCCTCCATTTTTTCCTTTTGCTCTTTTCTTCCTGCTATATCTCATCGCCGTCCCATTATTCGTTATCACGACTTCATCTCCTGGCCGCTTCGATCGTAGACCTTGACGGACTTCATCTACTCGACCGCTCGGGCCATTCTCTGTATGACGACTCGCACCGGAAAACATGACAACGGTTACGGTAGTTCGAATTTTTATTGCAGAGTGCAGCAGACTTAGGATACTGCTGGTTAAGAATGTTGTGTTTGGCGAGCAATTTCAACCAGCCCTTGCAAACTCGGGAACGACCCTACTCACACAAGTGAACACCACTTGGATGCGCCATCAATCTAATCGGAGCCGCTTCCGCTGCTCATTTTGTTCTCTCTCGTCTTCATCTACAGGTCTCCTCAACCGTGCTGGGCACGCTGCCTACCCAGCGTGCGGAACGCACTCAACGTTACAGACGCCCAGCGCCGTCTGCTCGGCTGGATCACGCAGCCATGCAGCAGCGGCTTTGCGGCTGTAGAGCGAAGGTGAATACTCGGCTCGGAGGCGCGGCGAAGTCACGTGATGCGTTGCTATGGCAGCGGCGCAGGAAGGATGTTCAAGTTTAAACTACAGCCTAAGGCGGAATCGGCACCGCTAGGCCAGTAAAGATTTCGCTTTAAAAACACTGCACTGGAGGAAGAATATTTCGCACTTAAGGTACAGTAGATTGGAGCAGAATAAAACCGGTTGGGAAAGCGTCAAAGGAGATGCTTCACTTGTCATATTGACGCTAATATAGTACTCTATGTATGTGTGCGCAAAGCCGTCGGAACTTGGCTTTATCATTTGAGTATTATATCTTTTTTGTGGACCTACTGCAGGCCAGTTCTATGGCCCAAGCAGGAGAGGCTTACATAAATAAGGATACAACAAAAACGACACATACAACTCAAGGAAGAACACGTGGAAAACAACACACTTCTCAAAGAAACGACAAAAGCTTTTAGGCAAAAAATGGCAACAACAAATCTCTTGTAGGATAGTAATGCGAGTTTCATGTCAAAGAATGATTTTGTAAGGAAAACAGTACACATGAAGCACGAAAACTACTGGTTTCTAATTCTTTCCCAGAATCATGGCGTTTAAAAATATTACGCGCTAAAAAAATTACATTGTTTGACTGTGCGAGAGAAAAAAACTATATTTAAATGCGTTAGCGCGAGAAAAAATTGGGGCTAAAAATTTTTCGTGTACTAGCCGCGTTGCGCTTGTACCCGGATGTTTATCGGATATTGGGATGGTAAACTTAATTTTGCTGGAAAGTCTATTATAAAGAATTGTAATGCGTCTAGATTTCCTCAGAGGCTGCTAACGTAGGCATACTGCTGTGCTTCAATAAATCAGAGAGGTAATGTAACCGCTCATATTATTACAAGGCGGAAAGCCAGGGCCAAGGACGACATTATGTCAGATGAAAAAATGATTTATTAGCTGAGGGCATAGCGCGAGCGCTCCGCCCCGCGGCCACAAAGCGGTCGCCAGATCGAGGGCTTGAATTCTGTATGGTGAGGTGACGATGGGCATGACCAGAAAGAATTGAAGAAGATGAAAGGCCTGCCACCTAGACGAACTCGATTATATCAACGGTTGCGCCCGCAGCTTCTGTTCAAGCAGTCAGTCGCCCAGAGCCGAAGCTCAAGTGTTACGTACTCCCAGGACCGGTAAACTTGGGTCTTGTCCGTCTTGCCGTCTTGGGTCGTGTCGTTGTCGGGTCACAGTACGTCTTGCCCTGGTCGTCGTATCTTGTGGTCGGGGCTGGATCCGGGTGGGGGAGTGCGGCTGGTCGGTTCTGGTCAAGTCGAGATGGGCTTGGGCTGGCCGGCGGAGTCCAGGTCCCCTCGGCCGACGACGAAAGCGAGCAGAAGGCGGCGTATCTCCAGGCACCAGGATGACGATGTGACACCCAGCACTGCACCAAATGTTACGAGGTGGCCAGCCAAAAAACTATACGGCATGATGAGAGATGAAAATATGATTTAATGGCTGCGGGCCCAGCGCGACCGCTTCGTCCAGCGCCATGCCTCTGTGTCTTCGCAACAATATTTTCCAAAAAACCAATCTGAATGCTTTTCTATGAACCCTTTAAAGCTACATAATTTCATTTTTTACAATAAGGGTTCACACAATAGTGTAATTTTCTACTTTGGACCTTACGGGTGCATTATAAGCTAGGATGTTTTGTGCTAATTCATGCTCTTTTAAATTGTCCTTTCAGGACCCAGTGTTTTGTAAGGGGGCTATACAAATATTGGGTATACGTTCGGAGTAGGTGAGCTTGTTTGTTTGTGTAACGCACAGATATTATATACTTATCCGCTCCTGAAATGGGACTGTCAAGGAGTGAATATAGGGAAGCAGTAACTGAAAATATTTACTAGTAACACAGAAAAGTACAGTGTTCTCTGTGTTTACATTAATTACCCAGCGATCACTCCGTCGTTGTATTGCAAAAATACTGTTCTGCTGCAAGATGTGGTCATTAACAGAGGTTATATCTTTGAAAACAAGGCAATGGTCACCATACATCTGAATAAATACATCACCGGTGACCATATCTGATAAATCACTAACATAGGTATGAAACAATAACGGCCCTAAAACCCTTTTGTGCACCAGAGTTAACAGGAAGCACATGAGCTACACAACTACTTATTTCTGCAAATTGGCTTGTATTGCCGAGGCCTTTATTATGCCCTAACATTTTGCAACATGTGCTGGTTATTAACAGGACGATAATTATTTATAGAAAGCCGGTTACGTTCTTTTGAATCGTTGTAACAAGTGCAATGGGCCAGTCAGCTGGTGTGACGCCAGTAGCAATCGACAAGTCTAACATATCGGTAAGAAACCCTGGAATCGGCTCGCCATAGCGCGTAAGAAATGCGTTCGGAATGCAACCAGGACCTAGGTACTTCTTAGTATTCAAGTCAACAAGGCAATGACACATTCCCGAGTTATCAATAGAGTTTTCGCTGGGATCGTAAGGAAAATTCATATTCATATTTACAACTTTCGGAAAAAACAGTCTGAACATGCCTAATAATATTTTTCTAATTTCGATTGGTTCGCTGATATATTGATCTTGACATTTCTTTTCATGAATATCCACGTACTTTGGCTCAAATGGCGGCCAAAATTGGTCAATCGCGATCAAATCTGCTAGCGTTTTACTGAAAAAATTTCTTGTTGCTTGTGCAGCTATTTTTTAAAAAATCATTAATAATTTCACTGAAAAATGCTGCGGACGCTTTGTGCAGCTTTCTCAGGAGCTTACTTTTTTCCTTGTAAATAATATCTAGATCCGATAGTTAGAGTGAGTCTGCGGAATTTTCTTTGTGCGAACAAATTGGTCAACGCAAAATTCTGCCGTTGCGCGTTATTATTGCCTTGAACACTCTAATTTATGACTTACACAAAAAGATGCATATCGAGATAGTGTAATGCGGTCGTGTCATGTGTCATGGTGTAATTTATAAATACAGTTGATAGGACACTCTTCCTACTTTTCTTAGCTGTCTTACCCCAGGAAAAGATACCAAACTATGGTCGGAAATTGCACGTTCCACGCGAGCTTCTCAGTTACTGAACATTTCGGTATGAAGCTGTAGGAAAAACAGTTCAACTACTGTGAGTACAATCTTTTACTCTTTGATCGAGGTTAAGAGAGCACATTTATCTATCAGAGAGTCACCAGCAACGGAATATTCATAATGGAAATTAATAATTCATAATACTGGGTACTAGACATCAGCCTTAATATGGACCAACAGATAAAATTTTTAACATCATTCAGCGCATTCTGCCGAAGGTAAACCATTTTCCCGCTAAATTTGCAGCAACAACCCCACTTATTCATTCCTTTCAGCGCGAATCTGACATGCCTAGGAAAGCCTCAGACCACCTCAAACACAAGAAATATTTTGTAACCGCTGCTTTCGATATCGCGGCGTATAAGTAAATACCGCTTCTTCGAGTATATTTCGGTGCATCACGAGTTCATGACGCACATCGTACTTGTTCCTGGCGCACTTCGTACATTTTCGCTCAGCTTACTTAGCAAATAGGATACTCATTCAAGCCACCTATGTGAACTGTGTGTTGTTTGGCGCAACTGTTTCCGAGTTTATCATGAGCTTACAGTTGTCACCATGCGATGATGACGGGGAGCACATGTGTAGCAATGCATAACATTTTTTCCATCGTTAGCGCGGATGTTTTTCGGCTATTTTCGTAATGTATATGTATCAAAGTGAAGTCTCCAGATGCCTGTGGTTACTATAGGCTGCAAGCACCCTGGACTCGATCTGACATTTATTCTTTTCAAGTCGAAATTTCATCCATTGAGTCACCGCAAGGGCTTACGCAGAGAACGTTTCTCAAAATGGCAGCGTGTAAAGCCATATTTTTACTATCTCACTGGTGGGTGTACTGGCATCTTCTGAAATTAAAATGTGCAAGAATCAGGGTGAACTAAGATACAACACAAGATTTGTTTATATCGCATTATAACAGATTTTTAACGGCTGCCAACAGTGGTGGGCTCAGCTTTTCTGTGGCTTGCGAGTTACACTATCGCACATTCACGCAGCATGTAACATATACTGTTAGAAAGGTGTGCAAGGAACGGAAATATCGCCTAGAAAAATACTCGGAATCCCTGAATGACGTCCTGGACAGAAGAAATGAGAATGTTGAGGAAATTACCAGCGGAAAGCTCTGGCCCGCGGAAATGACAATATGAGACCGCAAAGGGTACAGACAGAGGACACTTTTCAAAAAACTGCTCCTGTGGCGCTTTCCCAACCGGCTTGATTCTGCTCCATTTTACTGCACCAAAATGCGAAATATTCTTCCTCCAGTGCAGTGTTTTTAAAGCGTAATCTTTACTGGCCTAGCGGGGTCGATTTCGCCGTAGGCTGCCGTTTAAACTTGGAACATCCTTCCTGCGCAGCTCCCATAGCAACGCATCACGTGACTGCAGCGCTCCGCCGAGCCGAGTCTGCGCCTTTGCTGCGCCGGGGCTCCACAGCCGTGGAGCGGCTGCTGCATGACCACGTGATCCAGCCGAGCAGACGGCACTCGCCGTCTGACCGTTGAGTACGTTCCGCACGCTGGGTAGGCAGCGCGCCCAGCATGGTTGAGGAGAGAGAGTGGAAAAACTTTATTGGGAATATATGTGGAGGAAGTATGAGAGGGCCCTGAAGGGACCCTCCCTTATAAACACTAGGTGGGCTCCTCGTTACAGGAGCCCATTGGCCTCCAGGGCTGCTCGGGCTCGGACGACTAGGGCCTTTTGGCGCGTTAGGTCGGAGCAGTTGAGCAGGGCTACCTCCCAGTCCTCCGGGGTGGGGTTGGGTTTGGGGTCTAGGTTTGGGTTTGACTGGCATGCCCACACCATGTGGTAGATATCCGAGGACTTCTCCTCACAGTGTGGGCATTTTCCCGTGTAAGCGGGATCAAAGAATATCAGAACTGCCGGGCACAGCAGAGTTTTGGTGAAGAGACGGAGGAGAATGTGTTCCTCCGTCTTAGCGAGGTCCTTGCATGGCTTGGCAAAGATTGAATGTTCAGATTGGTAAAGTTGTGTTATTTCCTTAAAGGTAAAGACGGGCTTGGGATCAGGATCCGCTGCGGTAGGGTTATAAGGCGTTGTTACCCGGAGAGTGAGCGCGCGAGCGGAGGCATCTGCCATTTCATTGCCTTCGAGTCCTAGATGAGCGGGAGCCCATACTATCGTTCGGGGAGCGGGGGCCCCGGGATAGTCACTGTTTTGAAGAATGCGGTAAGCTAGGAAATGAATGTATCCCTGTTCAATGTTTATACATGCCCCTCTCGAGTCAGTAATGATGACCCGCGAGTCCCGGTCTGCGGCGGCTAGCGCGATAGTAACCTCCTCCGCATGAGATATGTTTTGAGCTCGGAACGTAAGTCCGTTCACCGTAGCTTTCTTGTGTACGACTGCGGCCGTGTACCACCCCCCACGGTGGGGGCCGGAGGCGTTCACGTAAAAGACTCCGTGTTTGTCACCGTAGTGGTAGGCTAGAGATTCCGCCCGCGCGAGGCGTTTGCCACTATGGTCTTCCTTTGACATTTTGGCCGGGAGAGGTCGCACGTTCAGGGCGAGTCTCTAAATCTCGGGGACACGTGCGCGCTCATCCACGAGTGTTGTGTGATGGCGAATGTGCAGTCGGGCTAGTAGGCGGCGACCCGATGGCATTTTCGAGACTGTAGTGTATTGGTTCGTCAAGTGGGCTTCCCGAAGCTCGGCGAATGTGTTAACCATCCCCAGGCCCATGAGGCGTTGGTTAGACGCGTTTGCCGGGAGGTTCAGGGCACACTTGTACATTTTTCTGATGACTACCTCGAGGGCATTTTCGTCAGATTTTCGAAGGTGAAGGTAGGGGGTCGAGTAGAGGACTCTACTGGTTACGAAGGCATGCGCCAGCCGCAAGGCGTCTTTGCATCGTAGCCCCCCGCGTTTGTTAGAGACCCGGCGGACCATTCGGCCTACCTGAGTTCCTACCTTGCGCAGTCTGGCTAGTGTTGTTTCAACTCGTACATGTTTGTGGATGAAAAGACCAAGTACTCTGATCTCGTCGTGTTCGGGTATGGGGCCGTTAGGCAGGGATAGTTCCAGTTTGGTATCGCACTTTGGTGATAGGCGAATGTGCACAAATTCAGACTTAGCCGGGGAGCACTGAAGGCCGCAATGGCGAGCGTAGGCATCTACGATCGCAGCCGCTTGCTGCAGGTGGGTTTCTATGTCACCGACTGTGCCGTGTTTGGCCCAGATGGTTATGTCGTCAGCATACAGCACATGCTGAATGCCTTCGACTTTTGCCAGCTGGGACGGGAGATTCATCATGGCGAGATTGAAAAGGAGCGGAGAAAGAACCGCGCCCTGCGGGGTTCCTCGCGTTCCTAGCTGGTAAGGGCCGTGTTCTTCGTCTTGTATCCTGATGATGGACTGTCGCTCAGATAGGAATTGTTTGACGTACTGAATGGTTCTGCGACCGCAGTTGGTCTGGGAAAGACTTTGTAAGATGCTTTCGTGTTTGACATTGTAGGCCCGTAGAAGAAGGCGAGAGAGGACAAATGAGCAGCGGAAGGGGCTTCAAGGGGGTGCCTTTCTTACTGCAAAGTGTGATGCGGGGGGCTAACGTTATCGTCGTAATCGATAAGATATTGCCGCGATCGCCGCAGAGACATGCCGATCGCCGCATTTGGGAACCCCAGGACCACAGGTTCGCGTAGACCTCTCAGAAGCTGAGAGCGGCACCGGCGACAACGCGTACAGGGCGGACCATAAACTTCTTAAAACGCAGTCTCAGACGAGATTAGATATTTAAAGAAGGGAATTGCGCTAAAAAAAGACACGGACGAGAAAAGAGAAGGACCTAGATATAAGAATCTAGGTATATATGTAGTTGTGTTCTTTCTGAATAAAATCAGTTGCGAGTTTGCGCCCGTCCTTGTCTTTTCTCGTCCGTGTCTTTTTTAGCGCAATTCCCTTCTTTAAGTATGTACGACCGACTCGCCCAACAACGTGTTCTCCTGAGATTAGATATAGAAGCGTCGCACTCAAAGGACAGCGTAGAAGCGTTAGCACAAAACAGCCACCGCTGTTTTGCGCTCTCGCGCCGTATAACGTCGAGTGTTTCCCTCACACGTCACCGATTTTAGCATCTTTTTTCTTTGTTGACCAACATTTCTATCTGAATATTCTTTCCTTTTGACTACGTTCGGTAAAGGCATGCCCCGAAAAGGGCAACAGATCTTGATGTACCTGGACCTTCATAGCTGTTTTCCCCTTTTGCATTGTTTCTAAGGTTTTCATTGCTTCCTCTTTTGTTACTGGCGGGAGGTTCCATTGTTATGTGATACTGCGTATCCCATTTACTTCCCGATTTTTTCGGCTACTATCTAGATCGTGCAGTACTACTTTAACAATCTTATCCATATCGCTTTCTACATTGCCATCTTTGTTTCCAAACACACAAGGTTGGTTCTTGCCCGTTCCCAGTTTCCTCGTCACCGCTTTTACGCTACCTTCGTTCTTTAGAGCATGCTCGACTATCTCCAGGTTAGTCTTCCTTGAATGACATGGATAGCTATGCCAGTTCAATTCTCGCCGTGCGGTTTGATTAATTTATGCTTTGGCGTTTCTTAATCACATCTGTCTTCTCCTGAGACAGCTTGTCTGTATCCTGTCCAACCAGCCTACCGCATATGTCTGCTGTACAATCTGTAGTGATAGCTATGCGATCATCGTTCATTGATTAGACATTAGGTCATTGCCCTCTGTTAATGTTTAGTCTATGGGGGTTTAGCCTCCCAAAGCGGCTCAGGCTATGAGAGACGCCGTAGTGAAGGGCCCCGGAAATTTAGACCACCTGGGGTTCTTTAACGTGCATTGGCATCGCACAGCCCGCGGGCATCTAGTCCATAGAAATTCGACCGCCGCGGTGTCCTCCGTTAAAGCCGAATATCTGTTATGAAGTGATAACTTGGATTCATCTTCTTTTCTACTTACCACTAGCTCGTTAATTTGGTTGGTTTATGGTTTACGAGGGTTTAACGTCCCAAAGCGACTCAGGCTATGAGGGACGCCGTAGTGAAGGGCTCCGGAAATTTCGACCACCTGGGGTACTTTTACGTGCACTGACATCGCACAGTACACGGGCCTTTAGAATTTCGCTTCCATCGAAATTCGACCGCCGCGGCCGGGATTGAACCCGCGTCTTTCGGGCCAGCAGCCGAGCGCCATAACCACTCAGCCACCGCGGCGGCAGCTCATTAATTTGCTTCCGCCAGAATAGTTCATTCAGTTCCTTCTTCAAGACTAGGCTAAATAGAGCCCTTATTATCGTCATAAGCCTGGCTACACCTGCTGCAGGGCAAAGGCCTCTAGCATGCCTCGCTAATTAACCAGATCCTTGGCCTCGGCAATTACCCGTATTCTTGCAAACTTCTTAATCTTGTGTACATTTCACAGCGCAAAGTGGACAAGAACAAAAGACACAAACTGACAGTAATGGGCGCCTTTTCTTATCAGAAGCCATTACTACGTGGTTGCCAAGCAGCCATAAAATAAGAGGCTAAACAATATTTTTATTCAAACTGAATGATGACAAGAATAATGACAAGTGCTAGTGTGGAATACAGAACGCCAAGGCTGATAATAAACGGCAGCGTGGATGCAGTAAAAAGCCGGATCAAAATGATCAGCATAGAAGCAGTCCTACCGTGCTCATTAGATCTTAAAGAAGTCGTACCGTGCGCAATCAGGGCTTCGTAAAAAACCAAAGGTGGGGCCCGAACCGGATAAAAAAGACATAAAAACAAAATCCTTGGCATAAACAAAAGCTTATTTAGATAAAAGAAGGCAATAGAAGGGGCAATGTGACATAAAGAGAAAAACAATAACGAGGTTGGGCTGCGCGAAGCCGATTGGTAAAAACAATGCAGCGAAGTGATGAAGTAAAAACGGGTGCAATCGAAAACACGATGAACATAAAGCAATTAGAAACGTCATACTACTGTGATACGCACGGGATGTAAAGAGCCATCCGATAAAAAAACATCACAGCGATGCCAGAAGAAAAAATCGTGTGAAAATTTAAACACAGACGAGCATGAAACAATCAAAAGCACCATTCTCCATCAAGAAGGGCATTACAATTGGCCTTCAAGGTGATGGCGGTCTTTATCAATCAGAGAAATGAAGACGGTGCAGAGGCAATCGCTGCCTGCTTCGCTTGTGAAGCACGATTCGACAATTTTTCTTTCTGCTTTGTCATAAGCCCGCACCAAGTATCTAGTCCTCTGCAAAAGTTGCCATCATGTCTTCATGCGATCACATTGATAGCAGTGCTCCAACATATTTCTGGCTGCGTTGTTCCAGATTTTCAATGCGTGTTCGGTTACCTTTTCGTTGAAGCGGTGCCCCGTTTGTCCGGTGTAACCTCGGCCACAAAGTAAGAACAATCTCATAAATAAGCTATTTTTTTGCACTCGGAGATTCCCATGGCGCGTTTCTTCGTACATGCGGCCATTTCTGCTGTATCATCATCGGACACAATTTAGCAAGCTTGCAGAGACCAGATAAAACAGCATTAACATCGTATCTTGCATCGCCCAAGGGTCCAGAGATGACGCCCGCGACCTCTTGAGCCACCTCAGGAGATACGCAGGAAATCAGGTGATGAAACGGAGGAGCCTCCGAGGTGACGCGGTGGAGATGGAAGATGGCTCCAATTCAGCAAACCACACCTGCGGGTTCTGGCGGCAGAGCAACGGCAAGGGTAGATGAATTGCTGCAACGTCTCGTGCGCGCGAGGTAGCGTCAGGCGGAAGGTCGCCTGGGAGAGGTAGCTTGCTGAAGTCGGTCATTTCTGTGACCGAAGCCTCCACTATCGAAAAATCTCGAGACTTCGGCGGAGCTCCAAAACAATAGGTGCAACCAATCAGGCTGCTATTACCGAACTGCTCATGCCTGGCTTGTGCCCCGCTCACGCGTCGCTTTAATTTACTGTGATCATTTGGTGTGTTGCGTCGCTGGCACCAAGGCGCAGCTGGGAGCTCCAAACTGAGCGTCACCGCCTTGTAGTGTCGGTGTGTGCAACAAGTGTGTCGCATGAAGCAGCTTTTCACATTATAGCCAAGTTCGATGGTGTGGTTATTTTCGTAAAAGGTGTGAATACCACTATGTTTGTTATTAAATATTACCTTCCAGATGAAGGTGCATTTTGTAAATCGAAGCTGTGTTCCTAAGGAGACAATGCCGGTTAAATCACGCGTAGCCAGTCGTACACCTTAACTTAATAGTACTAGTGAGAGATGGCTCTGAAGTAGACCACTTTAATCAGCCTCTAACAAAATCTCGTTACTAAAGGTCAGCAGAATTATGGACCACAGTACATTGCCAGAGATGGAGGCCAGGGGTAGCTGTGTAACTCTATATTGTACAAACACAGAAAGCAGAATGGTATTTACGAATCCTCGTTCCTGTATATTGTGAGCGCACCAGGTCCTACTGCCTGACAAAAGAGAGAGTTACTTTCGCTGACATATATAGGCACCGTGAGCAGCTGCTGGAAAGTGAACTGCGATCGGATTTATCTTTTTTTAATAGTACTAGGATTTACATCCCATATGCGGAAGAAGTGATGCTTCTAGATCTATACACTGTGGGCGCATAAGCCGGCCGAAGCTGGTTGCGCATAGTCCTCTGTCTGTATCCTAGGCGGTCTCATACTGACATTTCATCCGTGTATTTTTCTAGGCGATATTTTCATTCATTGCACAACTTTCTAACCGTATATATTGCTTGCTGCCTTAAGGTGTAATAGTGCAATTCGCGAGCCACATTAAAGCTGAGCCCTCCATCGTACACAGCTGTTAAAATTTGATATAATGCGATACAAACAAATTTGGCGTTGTATCTTGGTCCATCCCGATTTTTCCACATTTTCATTTCAGAACATGCCAGTACTACCCTTCATTGCAATATTAAAAATATGGCTTGCCACGCAAGACTTTTGATTCACCATGCGGTGAATCAATTGATGAATCTTTTACATGAGTGGAATAAATGTCAGATCGCATCGACTGTGCTTGCAGCGCACAGGAACCACCGTCATCAAGAGACCTTACTTTGATATATATACATTACGAAAATAGCCGATAAACATCCGCGCTAACGATGAAAAAGTTTTTATGCGTTGCTATGCATGTGCTCCCAGTCAGCATGGCATGGTGACATCTGTAAGCCCATCAATAACTCGGAAAAAGATGCGCGAAACAACACAAAGTACTCGTAGCAGGTTTGAATGCGTATCCTGTATATGTAAAATAAGCTGAGCGAAAGTAATAATAAAATGAGCAGAAAAGGTTCACTTCTAGATGTACGAGGTGCGTCATGAACGCGTGATACACCGAAATATGCGCGAAGCAGCAGTATTTATTTATACGCCATGATATCGAAAGCCACGGTTACAAAACCTTGCATGTTTTTGAGCTGGCCTGAGGCTTTCCTGGGCATGCGAGATTCGGGATAAAAGTAATGGGGAATAGGTGTTGTGACTGCAAACGCCGCAGAAAAATAGATTACTAGCGGAAGAATGCGCCGAATGGTGTTAAAAATGTTACCTGTTGGTCCAAATTAAGGATTATGTCTAGGTACCCAGTTTAGTAATAAATACCATTCTTATCGCGGTAACAGTGCTAGTACCAGCGTCGCAGTGTCGCATCTCGCTTCACAGCAACACGCCGCACCAAAGCGGCCGGTCAAATTCGCGTCATTTCCACGTGCTCAGTTAGAACGCTCGAGCAATGTTAACAAAGTGGAAGACTTCGAAGATTTCTCTCGTTATGTGATCGTGATTTCTGCATCATCAGTGAGACATGGTTGCTTGGTTTGATTTGCGATGACGAAATTGTTCCGCCAGTTTATCTATTGTACCGAAGAGATAGTCTAGCCGTGGGGGAGTAGCCATTTGTTGCGAAGAAGGGTACTGAGGTAATGGTCACAGACCAGATCACTGAACACGAAAGCCTATTCCTAAAGGTGTCCCTCTAGGGTAACATGTTTTTCCTTTTCGCGGTTTATCTGAGGCAGATGCTGATGATTTGCTGCAGAATAAGTGGTATAATCATTTGCTGACATTTTCTGGCACAAACTTCATTACTACTTGGCATTTTAATCTGCCCTGCAACCGCATACAGTATGAATATCCCGCTGGCGGTACTCTGTAATAGATAAATGTGCTCTCTTAACCTCTAGTAAGAGTTAAAATTGTCCTCGCGGTAGTTCAATTCTAGACATAGAGCTTCATACCGAAATGTTGAGTAACTGAAAAGTTCTGGTCGAACGTTTAATTTCTGACCATAGTTTGGTGGCTTTTCCTTGAGAACGAGAGCTAGGAAAAGTAGGAAAAGTGTGCCATCAACTGTACTGCAGAAATTGCACAAAGACAGATGACACTGCCGTAGTACACTATCTGGACATGCATCTTGATTCTGTAAATAATAACGTAGAGCGTTCATGGCAATATTTACGCGCAACGGTAGAATTTTGCAGTGGCCGATTTGTTCGCACAAGGAAAATTCCCAAGAGTCGCGCTAACCCTTGGGTCTAGATAATATTCACATGAAAAGAAAATTAAGCCCCTGAGGAAGCAGCACAAAACCTGTAGAGCATTGTTCAGTGAAATAATTATTGATTTATTTAAAAATGTTAGACATGCAGGAAGCAACTTTTTCAATAAAACGCTAACAGGTTTTATCGCGAGTTACCGACCAAAATTTTGGCGCCATATAAGCCAAAGTAACAAGATCTATAAAATATGTCTAAAGGTGAAATTATCAACGAAACCACTGAAATTACAGAAAATATTATTACTTATTCTCACAGCGTTTTTTTTTTCGAAAGAGATAGATATGAATATAGGTTTCAATATGATCCCCTCAAAAAACTCTTTTAATAAATCGCGAAAGTGTCATAGCCTTGTTACTTGAATACTAGGAAGTACGTAGGCCACGATGGCATTCCTAATGCATTTCTTATGTGTTAAGCCGGGCAGATTTTAGGGTCTCTACACGATATGTTCAACTTGTCGATTGCTACAGGCGACATACCGTCTGACAACGCAGCTAAAAATTAAATGAGGCTATAAATTAAAGCAGGTAAAAACAAGAGGCTTAAATTAGCCAATGGTAACAGCCAAGAAATTCAATAAGGCGCTAAAAGCAGGTAAAAGGAGTACGTAAGTGAGGCAACAATTAAGAGGCCGAAAATGAGATGTGATGAGAGCTGAGATGGGTGACCAAACGGTTAAGGTGGCTTCGAAAAAGGTACAATCCGATTGACCGGGACAAGTATATCACCCCTTTTTCTAGGAGGGCTATTAAAGGCCCGCTAACGCAACCTGCTTTCAGGTTTCCAATGATGGCTGCCTCGATTATTTCTCGAGTTTACTGGTTTTTGTTTTTTTCCCAAGATTCTGGTGTTAGAAAAGATAGGAGGGCGGCTTTTTCAGGGTGAGCAGTCTGGACAGTAAATGGTCAAGTTGCTTGATTTTTTTTATCTCTCATGTACAAGTTGTTCAAGGAGCGACCTCTCTGTTCGACGTATTCTTTGCCACAGGACAGAGGAATAGAGTAGACGACTCCCGTGGCGCATGAGACATACGGGTCTTTATGCTTTATCCCGGCATCCCGGACTGCGCAGCGTTCCAGGCGCCTTTGACCGAACTTTTGAGAAAAGGCGAGCGCTGAAATTGAAGTCTCGCTGACAGAGCTCAGTTGCAGTTTCCTGAACTTAACAGGGAGCTTGTGATTCAAACGAATGCAAGTGACCTGGGCTTAGGAGAAATTTTTCTCAGGAGCAGGAAGGCGCTCCCCGTCCAGTGGCGTTCGCTAATCGTTCGCTGACGCCAGCAGAGAAGAACTATTCGGTAACAGAGAAAGAATGCTTAGCGATAGTTTTTGCTTTGCGGAAATTTGATCACTACAAGGACGGCGAATCTTTTGTGATAGAGACCTATCATAAGACGCTCACTTGGCTGAGACGACTCAGGTGACGAACGGCCTCCGAGCACGATCGGCTTTGCTACTGCAGCGTTACCACTTTACCGTGCGCTAACGTCAAGGGTAAACACTGCTGCGGCTCACGTACTGCCACGAGCGCTAGTGGAAATTGGGGAAGGACACACGACCGACCACACGACTGTTGGAAAGAGTGAGGGCCTGCCCCCAGACGTAGCCCAAGAAGGGAGCACAGACCGATCCCTTATCTCTGGTAACAGCGTGAGCCACGTGAACGACGCTAGTTCCGCGGGGATCGTATTCAGCAGAAAGCAGCTGCTCGAAGCTCAGCAGAAAGATCCATTTTGTCGAAAAGTGTTCAACGGAATCTAAGAGCCGGGCGGTGCGGCCGCCCCGCACATGAGGCATTTGGTATTGCTGCCAGTGCGAGGTGCCTGGAAACAGCTGGTAGTGCTGTGAGCGCACTGGATTCTTATCTGCTGGACTCCGACGGCGTCCTCCTACTGATGGAGTTACTGTGCTTGAAGACCGAAACATATTGGCCCACCGAGACGCCTAGATGATCTCTGCGAAACGCCATCCTGACACTTGAATAGGTATAAAACACTGAATGATAGCTTTAACAAAACTGGTTGTAAGTTTCGAAGATAATCTGGATCTCCGCCATCGGGCTATGTTTTACAAATGTTCATTTATGCAATAAACAACGTTCAGTGCCAGCATTTAAGTTTACAACTTTCTTGTGAATTTCTCGAAGAGTGTGTTTTGAGACCATAATTACATACGTTTGGAGGGACAGCTAGAAGAAAGCATCCTCGAAATTTTGGCGGTCAGAGGTTCAGGGTGTTGTTTCCGAGTAGAGCCAATTTATGGTATGGAGCACGTATATTTAATAGGCGACTGAGGAGAACAATTCATATTAACCGCTTGCAGATTGGCCAAATCTGCGTGCACATTCTGTAAAACTGACATTTCAGTTCTTATCGCTTATCCGCACATAATTAAAATATCTCCTCTTTTCGTGTCATCTGGGCGGCCGCTGCCGACCCACCGGGTTCCAAGGGAAGCTATTTACCAATTACTATGCTTTCTGAATGGGGATGGCCTACAGTCCTGCCTGTGAAAGCAGCGGTTGTGAGGAGACCATCGCTCATCTTCTCTGTGAGTGCCCTGCATTTTCGAGTGCAAGACATACACTGTGTTGTGCCCTGGACCGCCTCGATCCTCGCCCATTAACAGAGCAAAAGATCTTCGGTCCGTGGCCACAGCAGTCGGCTGCCCTCAAGGCATACAAGGCACTCTTTACCTACTTGAGAGCGACTGGACTGAGTGAGAAATTATGACAGCGTTGTGCGTGTGTGTGTGTTATGCCTTTTTTCCCTTCTCTCTTCCTCCTTTTAGTCTCCTAATCCCTCTTCCCCAGTGCAGAGTAGCCAACCGGAACCCCTTTCTGGTTAACATCTCTGCCTTTCCCTCCTCCTCTTTATCTATCTATCTATCTATCTATCTATCTATCTATCTATCTATCTATCTATCTATCTATCTATCTATCTATCTATCTATCTATCTATCTATCTATCTATCTATCTATCTATCTATCTATCTATCTATCTATCTATCTATCTATCTATCTATCTATCTATCTATCTATCTATCTATCTATCTATCTATCTATCTATCTATCTATCTATCTATCTATCTATCTATCTATCTATCTATCTATCTATCTATCTATCTATCTATCTATCTATCTATCTATCTATCTATCTATCTATCTATCTATCTATCTATCTATCTATCTATCTATCTATCTATCTGTCTGTCTGTCTGTCTGTCTGTCTGTCTGTCTGTCTGTCTGTCTGTCTGTCTGTCTGTCTGTCTGTCTGTCTGTCTGTCTGTCTGTCTGTCTGTCTGTCTGTCTGTCTGTCTGTCTGTCTATCTATCTATCTATCTATCTATCTATCTATCTATCTATCTATCTATCTATCTATCTATCTATCTATCTATCTATCTATCTATCTATCTATCTATCTATCTATCTATCTATCTATCTATCTATCTATCTATCTATCTATCTATCTATCTATCTATCTATCTATCTATCTATCTATCTATCTATCTATCTATCTATCTATCTATCTATCTATCTATCTATCTATCTGTCTGTCTGTCTGTCTGTCTGTCTGTCTGTCTGTCTGTCTGTCTGTCTGTCTGTCTGTCTGTCTATCTATCTATCTATCTATCTATCTATCTATCTATCTATCTATCTATCTATCTATCTATCTATCTATCTATCTATCTATCTATCTATCTATCTATCTATATATGAGCCTCCACTTAATCGCATACAATCCGCTACCTTCTTAGTGACACCAGCTGCCAGGCCACCGAGGTGTACTCGAGGGCCAGTGATGACTCTTCGACAGACGATGGCTTCGTACCAGTCGTCAGCAAGAAGGGCAAGCGAAGACTGCGGAGACGTGAAGATTCGTCCTTATCAAGCACGTCTACGATCATCAAGACGCGAGGTCCCTCGACACATACCGTCTTGTTTGTGCCTGATACATCAACCGAAAACCTCATCCATCTTAAGAGGCAAGCCACGTCTTTGTTGTTTGAAGGCCTCGCCTCTGGGGGGATTTAAGACGCGAGAGTCAACCCCTAAAAAAACATCATCGCCATTGATGTCACGGAGCAGAGCGCACTGCAAAATTTGACCGCCGTTAACAAACTCAGCGAAATAACCGTATGCTCCCATGTCCTTCAAAACAGTGGCACTGGAGCAGGCGTCATTTACGACGTCGACATTTCCATCGCTGACGGTGATTTGAATACTCCATTCAAACCAACTTCGAACAGCATTTCACTAATGGAAGTTCACCGCCCTGGAAGATCTCAGAGCATCAAGCTGACATTAAAGGGCGACTCCATACCATCGAATGTAAAGGTCGGGCATTTTTTCCACCCGGTTAGATCTTTCGTGCAAAAGTCACTTCAATGCAGAAAGTGCATGAGGATCGGACACATGAATGTCGTCTGCAAGAAAACAATCGTATGCCCTAGATGATCTGAGTCACAACGGCGACGTTTGCCGCGAGACTACCCCGAAGTCTACCAACTGCCGTAGCCCTCTCCATTCTTCCTCGAAAGACTGCCCCGCCTAAAGACCCAACGAGCAGTGCTGAAGCAAATTGTGCGTGATCATTCCACGCACAGAGAGGCCGCTGCTAAGGTGCGACGATGTCGTTCGCGCATGGACTGCTGCATCTCGTCTTCCTCCTCCATCTGCCGTACTAAATCAAGGGAGCCCGACGGATGGCGAAGCCGGACTTGCTGCTTCGGACGTTACCTGGCCATCACTCCCGAAACCCAGTGCTGGCCAGGAAAGTTGCATGTCGTATCCAAGTTGTGCGCCTACTGTTGATACAGAGAGAGGCGAAGACCTCGGCCACAGCCAAAAGCAGCAGGTTATAGCAATGCTCAAATGCGTCCAGAGTGCCATTCGCACTGTGCGGGCAGGACGGCGTACGCCAGCAGCACAGAATGCGCTGCAAGTGCTGCACGCGCTAACTTCCTCGCTTTAGCGGCTCTACAGTAGCATGCACAATGGCTCCCTCAGCATCAATATTTGAACAGCAGCTGAAGGAAGCCTCTATATTCCAATGGAATGCCAGCGGACTCCAGTCCGGAATTTCAGATATTCCGCAATATGTTTACGTAAACAACTTCCCAATCCTTGTCATTTGTGAGCCGAATGTACCAAAGATATTGCAACTGCCAGGTTGCGTTTGCACCTCCCAAGCACAAAGGGAACCTTAAAGTCATCGTCAACATTCGGCGTGAACTTAGTATGTGCTTCATCCAGTTCCCCCCAATACCGACAACCAGTGCGTTTGCCTAACAGGGAAGAGGCGTTATCAAACGTTTACGCTTGTGAGTGCGTATCTGTCGCCACCAAGACGATTTGACGCCGCACGATTGAATGACTTGATGGCGGTTACACGCCGCCCTTTGATCGTCATGGGCAACTTTAACGCTCGCTACACCATGGAGGGAGGCGTTGGAATGAGTATTAGGGGACGAAAGCTTGCTTCCTTCGTCTCTGATCACGACCTTTATTGCCTAAATGACGGCTCCACAACAAAATATATTCGAGAAAAAACTTACAGCCGCTGCCTCGACTTGGCTTTCGTTTCTCGATGCCGTATCAGCAACGTACAGTGGTTTTCGGTTATTGAAACGCGCGGAAGTTACCTTATCACTACATATCTGATCATTACAAGCCTTTCCACATGCACCTCTGCCACACGCATGCGACGCATCGATTGGTCAGTGTTTCAAGCACTTATGGAAGATGCTTGAAGAGAATGTTCCTCCACTGGTTTGGAAGGAAAAGTTAAGGAGGGCATGAAAAACGCAACATGGTTATTCACCCCAAGTACAAATTACACGGAATTTGATATGGAATTGCAGCGCCTGCGATCACTGCGGCGGAGGGCAGAGCGTCGATGCTGATGCACAAATTCGAGCCTTGACCTCAGAGATGCGAGGCACATGCAGAAGAAAATTCAGCGCAGAATTCAAGCCCTCCAGGCACAATGTTGGAGGTCATTCTGTGAAACGCCCAGAAACCTTTGTCACGCATCTGGTATGTCGTACGTGGCCTCCGATCCTCCCCACACAAGCTGCACCCTTTCAAGTCTCTCGGACTCTATGAACGACGTGGCCACGTCGAGGCAGCTGAGGATTTCTGCTCTAGGGTAGGGTAGCAAACCAATTATTCTTCCGGTTGACCTCCCTGCCTCTCCTCTTCTTCCTCCTCTTCCTCCTCGTCTTTTCATGGCTGCATTAGTACGTGCACAAAGTGGGGCTTGCTTCGTACTATACTGATGTGTTGATTCTCTTTGGACAGTAACGTCAAGATATCGGTTCCGAACAGTCGCATGAACTTTCAGTGATTAGTTATATTCTTGTCTCGATTATTATGGGGCCTGCAGTCGACATGAACGTTGCGTAAAAGGAACGCTAATTTTAGTATAAGTATATGGTTTGCCAGCTCCAGTGACTTTCCTTATCGAGTCTTGAGTTGAAGTCTATGTACCAGTGTAAGAGTGCTATGCAAGTGCCATCGCATAACACTGAGATCTGTCTACACATCTCAATATTATGTTTCTAGAGCAGGAAATCTTACCGAATATTTCGGAGTTACTATACGTCGGACACCTCGCAGGCTAACGTTAAAAGTATCCGACAGACGGTTGTTCCTTAATGTTTATAAATAGGTGAATACCATGCCCTAGTTAAGGCACACTGTAACACGTTCTGATCAGCAGAGCTTTAATGCTCAGTTAATTGTTAGAGCTGATTATAGCAAAGATGCATTTAACTGTTGCTTCCCGCGCAGCCACATTAGAATGCTTGTTTAGGTGATGCTCATCTTGGTTCAGCTTATGCAGTGATGACTTGTAAGAGGTCATTTTCTGGGCTCGTCTAATTGCCATGCATAATGCGCAGCAGCCGAGATTGCCGCAGTCAAGACATCGCTTTCGATCGATGTAGCATGACTAGAAATTCAAGTGCTGGGAAACCAACACTCGAATTTACTCGTCCCTGTTTAAATTTAACACGTTGTCCGTCTGTGTTCCTTAAAACGAAAACGGAAAACAGAACAACAAAATATGTGCAACTATGCTTAACGAGGTGCTCGCTTGCATTGTGAAGTATTATTCACGCAGATAAGGAATATTCGAGCGATAGCTGTCGATACTCTTTCTATGCACACTCATGACTGATTTGGTGTGAACCATGCTAGAACCAGGCCTCTATATCATTTCAAAGCCTTGTGTTTTCTCTAACTTTCTCGCTTGCGATAGCGTATTTCCAGACGCGCTATTCGTAAGAACACTCAGGACCTCCCACAGCCCCTTCGCCACGGAGAACGGAAAAGAGAATTACTTATGCGCTACGAGACCTTGCACCCTTGTTTCTGTTCTGAGTATCTAATAGTGTTAAGGGCAAAACTTCTGAGGCGCGAAACAGAAAGCGCTATGAAGATGCTGTATATAATATGTATATAATATGTAAGCCCGTTTCTAGTACATGCAATAACAATAAACTTGTGTCAGCGCAAGGGTCAGAAGGATGAGTCTGGTTACCACTCTAACGCCTCTGCAGTTTTGTTTTCTAACATATGGGGCCACTCAGTTCAGGTTAGAGTGATATTACAACTATAGTAGGTGGTCAGTAACTTTTTCATTGTGACTTCCGCGAATGCTGTCAATAGAGCAGCTTACGGGTGTATTGATTATTTGATAGGTCAACACTAATTCAACTTAAATCAGTCAAGCGAACAGACGATTGTGTTCTTATTTATCACAGAAGTACGAATACTCTTCCACCCGAATACACACAAGCGCAGCCGTACTGCTACGAAGGAAATCTATACAACTTGTAGATAAATTCCTTAGTTTATGAATTTTTTCGTGAAATACGAAGTTTCTGTCCAATATGTATAGCTTTTTGTAGCCGTATGGATACGATTGGATGGATGCCAATGATTAATTGCTTATTTATTACAAACTTACTCCCCCTTGGGGCGTTTTCTAAACATTTGACCAATACGAATACACTTTACGGCTGCTAGAAGCATACAAAGGCTTAATTGGCAGTGTCAGGCAGTTTTGTAACTTTGAGAAATATTTGAGCCTATTTTCTCATAACTGCAATTAGGACTTCCACCGAGTTACGTTTTCCCACAGTCATAAGTCATCACTTTGTAGGTATGTTTTAAGGCAGTCAACGTGAAGTGATGAGGAGTATCTTCGCTGTACTGATTACAAAGACGGTGTGTTTATAAAAAAATTACGTTAATTTAGCGTGGCGCTATACACACCGCATCATATCTGAGACTGGCGGTTCAGCACTGCTGCATGTTGATTTGAACCGCTTTTTAGCTCCTCTACCTCGCGCCGCTTACCTCAGAGGAAGTTGTATAACAGCCTTTTGCTGCAAGTTATTTTCCTACGGGATCTCACCAATATGACAGGGGGTGCGCTCCTGACTACATAGCCATGCGGTCTCAGTCACGTGCAAACCGACCTGATGTGACTGTTGTGTTTAGAGATGAAACTCAGCTCTCGAATATATGATGACACAGTTAAATGGCAGCAGCGAGGGGTGATGAACTCATTAATGTCAGCAACTGCTTATAAATATTCTTGCAAAACTCTCTTCATGGCATTTTTTTTCGGTTGATATGCGGTTCGCAGTTTGCCGAATGTCTAGCCCGAACTGTCACCAATTGTTCAACGCACGAGCGCATGAAAAGCGACTAAAATTTTCTGCACATGCTCCTTGCATCATAAGCATCTGACGTAAATGAGCATGTGCCCAGCTGCCACACTACATTCTCTGTATTATTCATCACACTGGATACCTATAAAAAACATTAGGCTCAGTGTTACCGTCACATCTTCAGCACCAACTCGAGAGACGACACGTTCCTTGTGTGCCGTACTGAAGCATGGTGAGTAACTTTAAATATACTTGCTTTAATGCCGCAAAATTGTCCTGGTTTTGCTTCAACGTGGTACCTTTCTCAACGGTAATACTCTCGGTGAGTTTTTAACGTTTGGCGACCTCCTTATTCTTGCGCGAAGCGCGAGGTTTCGCTATAAAACCAGGAAAGAGGCGTGTGGGCACGAAATAAAAATTCGAATTATTTCTCTGTTATACAGGTGCTCAAACCACTACAATGTGAGACATGATTCTTCATCTTTTGCAACAATTTTCTGCTCGAACATTAAAATTGGTCTTCCTAATATTGCTAGGTGGGATCATTGCGTTGTTTTGATACACGTGTCACATCATTGCTAGCACGCACATCTAGAATAAGCAAACTTGAGTCGACTAAGGGTTGTATACCTGTTGGGTGAATTTACAGCACATACTCATGTATGCTTACAATCATACCTCACAACTCTCGCAGCAGATTTGTATAGTGCTGTAGTCTTTCCGATTATTTCCAGAGACTTACCATTTCTATCAAGGAGAGAATGGTTTACCGGGGTGTCAACGCCACGCCGGCCGCTAGAATAGTTTATCTAGATGAACTTAACATTTCTATCCTGTATATCACTCCCAATGGTAACAGTGACTTAAAACAAATTTTGTTTTATTGGTATCTTTGGGAATACTCCGATAGGAGTCCTAAAAATTCGAGAAAGTTATCCTTTATACCTAATTCTAATTAGCAGGAATGTTCTATGTACATAATGAAAAAAAAACATTTTCTGGAAGGTATAACACACACTCAGTAATGCTTTCTCTTTATACGCGTGGCAGCATGTGTTATGTATAATATATCCAAGAGAATTAACACAGCCGTGAAACGTGCAGCACAGGCATTTTTTACAGGCTGTAAACACAAATACACTGAGCAGGATTATTTTTGCATGAAATGATTTCCAAAAAATTTTAAATAGGTCGCCAGTGCTGCTCCACATCCGTCACAAATCAGATCGCTCAAATAAATATAAGTGCGGAAAAACAAGCGTTTCTTCTGTCAATGCAAAGGCTGCAGCAAAATTGGTTTCCACCGTTTAAAAAACCTTTAAATTATTGCACTACGAAAAAAGCGGTGAAGGGCTGCGTTGCTAGCAACGCCAGTCGGCCAAGTTGTCTGCGCCTGCTATCGGCGATGGAGCCTTGACTTCAGTGTTTTCTTCTTAATTATCCTCGGTCATGTTACCCATCTTTGGTTTGCGATTGAACGCTATTTCCAGACCACATGCCCACCCTTGGCATAAGAGCACAGTGTTTTGAGAGGCATAAACCCGCTGGCCGCTCAATCCTCACGCTCTCTTTTATTCTGTTTTCTACGTATTTACATCGACTAAATGACACAACTCGATCTAGCCAGCATAACTGCTAGCCTATTTCATTTTTTGTAGCAATAGCTACATTACGGCAGCTTTTTGAGCGTTCAGCATGGCGGCGCCGCCACGCTGTCACGTGGTTGGTGACGTGGTGCGGAGCAGCTGCCGGCGGCGCGGCGCCAAGGCTGATCACGTGGTTCTTCACGTGGTTCGTCAAGTGACCAAGTTTCACTCAGCCAGCTGTAGCTATCGCGTCACTTCAGGTTTAACCAGAGCTAAACCAGCGCCATTTTTATTTCTTAATCCCTTTACCCACAGAGCCACAAAGAGCATTCCGTTTCTTATCATTCTATTTTACGTTTGCCTCTGCTTCCACTGCAGCACTGTATCTTTATTTCCGCTTGAAGTGCTTCCTTTCTGGGTGTTATTCAGTCTTCGTACAGTGGGGGGAGGGTAGTACAAGAAAATAAAAAATTCAGATTAATTGTCATGACAGAAGATTGTGATCAGATACATAACAAAGAAAATCGCAAGAACGAACCAGAAAAAGAAAAATATTTCTGGCGTAAACACAAGCACACGTTAAAGGGCGCAGCAATTACAGAAATACATTCGTTGAATTTAAGAGCACAAAAAAAATCTTTTTGGCATTTTCACTGTCCGCACATACGTACATAACACAAGCAACGAAAAAATCGATCATTTACAGCAGTAGTGGCGACTTCGTGGGGTAACTGGTTTCAGTCTGAAATTCTTGTGGTGAAAAACGACATTTATTGCCTAAGTGTTTTGCAGCCTATTTATTTTATTTTGTTCACATAGTCTCGCCGTAAGGAGACATAATCGAGAGGATCTAAGTACTTATCACGGCACACAAAAAAGCAGTCACTATGAACTAATTTTTTTATTGAATAATGATAGGCGTATAGGTATATACAGGCATTGAACGACTTATCAAAACAAAACTTACCTGGAAGGCATGTTTGAGGTCAGATAACTCAATTCCCTCTCGTATTATGCAATCCAACGGCTGCTGGTGCATATCGTGCCTTTAAGGCGAATATAGAAGGCCTCGATTAGCACCCCGTATGCCCATAAGAGAAAAAAAATTGTCAAGAAAATTTTCCGTCTTAGCATCTTCCTGCTGTTCCCTAATGAAATCCAGCCTTAGCCGGTGCTACGCTGAAGTGTCTTGTATAATTTCCGAAAACATATTGTTACGAGCAATTCGAAGGAGAAACTACGGAGAAGACACGTAAAACTGCGGCTGTTCCTAAGTGGTCCGAGCGCTCGAGCGAGAGAGAACCATATTCTTTTTCCACGAATGAGGACGCTGCTACTTCTTCTACAGTGGCACGTATCACTGACCCCTCTTATGCAGCATCGCCACGATGCGGCTAGGAGAGAAATGTCAGCGAAAACACCGCTGAAGTGAACCGCTGTTCATTCAGGTAGTCTGGCGTGGTAAGGCTTCATGCGAGCAATGTGCACGACTTCAGTACGGTGCGACCGTCGCGATGAGCGAGCCGCTTGGACGGGAGCGACTGCATACGCCGGCGAGAGAAGCCCAGCGAGCGCCATGTCGTCGGTGGACCGGGTCCTCACACTGCTCGGCTACAAGCTGGACAGGAAGCTGGGCGACTTCAAGGCACGGCTGCGCGAGGATCGCGGAACGACCAACACGGCCGCCAACCCCTAGAACCCCGCCACCGTGATCCTGGACTCGCTGAGGCGCCGCAAGTGCGGCTTCGGGCGACCCACCGTCAATATCGGCTCTTCCGGTCTGCGGAGGCAGCGCTCCCAATCCCAGAAACCAAGGGCACCAACCCCGTCCGCCGTCGCTGCTGCTGCTAGGCCGAACGCAAAGTCGTCTCGTCTGCCGGCCAAGCTACACCTAGGAAGTTCGACCGCTACCCAAAGCTTGCCAAAGCGACCATGCTTCGGTGAGGACTAACTGGCACGTCGCCATTCATGACGGTAACGTGTTTGAGTCTTGTTTTACAGACGCTACAACTGCGTCTGATAGTCCGCGTCTCGGTAGCGCTCGATCGCCGCCAGCTCCGACGCAATGACAGACGCTGATTTCAGCATCTGCAAAGTTTACAACCGTTGCTGCTTTCGCTGTCCGCGCCAACTCGTTCAGCCATGCCATCCTGCGACGATTCTTTCCGTTGCGGACAAGGCTTTGTTCCTACGCTACTTACCAACTGCATACGTCACATCACTGATGCGGCGCACTACTTCGTAAGGGCCGAAGTATCTGCGCAGCAACTTTTCAGAAAGACCGCGGCGATAAACAAGTGTACAAGCTCACATCAAGTCCCCAGGCGCGTAAGTGACGAAGCGGTGTCCGAGCTTGTACCTCGCGGCGTCAGTCTCTGGTTGATGGTTAATTCGCAGGCGTGCCAATTGACACGATTCCTCAGCACGATGAACGAAGGTGTCTGTGTCGAGGCTAGCGTCAGAGTCGCAGTAGGGGTTACCGGGCAACATAGCATCCAAAGGAGTGGTCACTTGCCCACCGAAGACAAGCTTAAAGGGGGTCAGTCGGGTATTCTCCTACAGGGCGGTGTTGTACGCAAACGTTACGTACGGAAGAATGGTGTCCCAAGTTTGATGCTCGAAGTCAACATACATAGAAAGCATGTCGGCTAGTGTGCGGTTGAGTCGCTCTACCAACCCGTTTTTCTGTGGGTGATAGGCCGTAGCACGTCGATGGCTGGTGTGCGTCAGATTCATCACGGACTGGGTTAAGCGGGCAGTTAAAGCAGTTCCGCGGTCAGTAACAACAACGGCGGGGGCTGCATGACGAAGGACAGTGTTGTGGATGAAGAACTGCGCCACTTCAGCAGCAGTGCCTTTCACAAGGGACGTGGTCTCAGCGTACCGTGTCAGGTAGTCGGTGGCAACGACGATCCAACGCTTTTCAGACGAAGACTTCGGAAAGGGGCCAAGTAGTCCATGCCCACTTGGTGAACAGGGATCTTCCGTGGATCGATGGGGTGAAGAAATCCGGCTGGTTTCAACGAAAGAGACTGCCGACGTTGGCAGTCACGGTATGTTTTTATGTAGTCCCGCACCGATGGGAGTAGCCTGGACCAATAATATTTTTGTTTAATCCGCGCGAGTGTACTACTTACTCCGAGATGGCCGACGGAGGGTGCATCCCGACAGGCACTCAAAATCTCTGGCCTCAACTGCGATGATATGACAAGCAGGAACGCTTCTTTACTGCTGGCAAAGCTTTGCTTGTAGAGAACACCAGATTGTAAAGTGAAGGTGTGGATGCGAGTGTCGGCGCCATCAAGGTAATCGATGAACGGCGCGAACTCCGAGTCCGCCCACTAGAGCGGTGCCATTTGGGTCGTACTAACAGCGCCCAGGAAAGGAAAATCATCGGCGGGCTCCTAGGGACAGATTGTGATAGGCGCACGCGACAAACAATCCGCATCCTGATGCTTTCGGCCCGACTTGTAGACTGTTAAGTCGTATTCTTGCAAGCGTAAGCTCCATCTAGCCAAGCGCCCTGAGGGGCCTTTGAGGCTCGCCAGCCATCATAAGGAGTGGTGGTCGCTTACCACACGGAAGGGTCGCCCTTAGAGGTACGGTCGGTACTTGCTGATGGCCCATATCACTGCAAGGCTCTCTTTTTTTGTCGTAGAATAATTGGTCTTGGAACGCATTAGTGTTCGGCTGGCATAACTGATGACCCGTTCGGCACCGCCTTGCCACTGAACCAGTACAGAACCAAGACCAACATTGCTGGCATCCGTGTGGATGTCCGTAGCAGCTTGTTTATCGAAACGGTCGAGTATCGAAGTAAGTTGTAGACGGCTGCGAACATGGACAAATGCAGCCCCTTGGTCGCTACCCCACACGAAGGTCGTGTCATCGCGAGTCAGTGAGTTCACCGGTTCGGCAATTCGGGAGAAATTTTGAACAAAGTGCCGATAATACGAGCACAGACCCAAAAACCGGCGAATGGCGTTCTCGTCAGTTGGGCGTGGAAAACCTGAGGCGGCAGCGGTCTTGTCAGGGTCCGGGTGAACACCTTGTGCGCTGACAGCGTGACCAAGAAAGCGAAGTTCCTCAAAGCCAAAATATTTTCCGGCTGCGATGGTGATTTGTGCGGATTTGAGTGCTTGTAGCACAATGCGCAACCGCTCCAAGTGTTGGTCAAACGTGGTCGAAATATAGCGACATCGTCCAGGTGAACCAGGCAGGACTGCGACTTCAAGCCGGAGAGAACGGTGTTCATCATGCGTTGGAACGTGACCGGTTCTGAGCACAGAGCAAACGGGAGCACCTTAAAGGGACACTGAGGAGAAATTGAAATTAGCTTGTATCGATAGAATACCAGCTCCTGATCACACAAACGCCGCTCTTACTGAAAACAAAGCTCTTGTAAGGTAGAAACTATCAAGAACCAAAATACGGGTATCGCCACCACAGGCCAATCTCGCAAGTACAAGCGTGGTGAAGCCATAGGACAAGAGACGCCACATTGGAGGAATTTTCAATCCTAGTTGGGTTTGCGAATTTCCGAGGCTGACAAACTAGGCTGCGCAGATCAATATTGAAGTAAGTTTTGTTTTAAAACCAATAGTGCATTGTTATCACACAAGGAAGGCAGGCAAAAGACAACCTGAATGTTGGAAGCAAAGAAAACCGATGCTTGGCGGCGCCACAGGCGGCCAAGAGAGTTTCGATTTGTTATGGCGCTTCGCGTCTATGAGCTTTGCGTGTCCCGTGGTTTTGTTTTTGACGCGCTTCGATTTACTAGCGCCGAACAGCAGAGGAACTCCAAGTGCCGCTTCAAGTGCTAGTTAACCTTTGAATGAGCATGTCAAGGCTTGTCAGATGATCGCCACAGTCGATGAAAAGCTATGATGGCACGATGGTCGGTGATCGTACAAGGCAACACTTGTGTATTCGCACGCTCGCCCGGCGAAAAATTCGCGGTTGTGCCAGTCAACTTCAAACTACTTAATGTAAATTGTTTATTAGGGACGGGAGACAAGGTACAACGCAGTTCAGAAAAATTGCTGATGGCCTAGCTCTGTTAGGCAAGGATATACCTAGCGAAAGCGCGAAGATTTCTGCATCAGAAGAGCGCATTCACTAGATGCGCCTTTATTGACGGCTGTAACTTGAGCCGTCGTGGCGGAGCGGCAGCGTTACCGCCTGAAACGCCGAAGGCCCTGGTTCGATTCCGAACCTCGGCACTGGACTTTTTTCTTTTATTTAGTGAGTGGGCGGGGGGTTTCAGTGGCTCCCATGCATGTCGCCGCTGAATACGTTGATTAGTGGTTAAGCAGAGGCTCTCATAAGGCGCGTTTATGCTGCGGCGAGGCGCGCGCGCGCGCGCCCTGCACGGCGAAGTTACGTCGGTCAAAGCGAGAACCTCTATACTCCAACAGCGGTCGACCGCCGACGCGTTCGGCGGCTTCGGCGCACTCTGACCGCACTGGCGGGGAGATTGGAGGATGTATCTATTTCGCGCCGAGTGCGCCAGCGGCCGCCGGCCCGGCCAGACTGATTTGGCTCCGCGGCGAGGTGCGCGTTATATTCAATAGCTTCGGCAGTTCGGCGGAGCTGTTCTTTTCGAGCGCGGCTATTTTAATTCATTCGCAGTACATATCTGAAGGTACATGCAAGTGGGCGAGAGAGCCAGATCCAGTGGACCCGTTGGATCTATCGGAAGCCGTTGAAGCGTCGTGCGCCGGCATTGGCTCCAAGCCTTCGACTTTAAACGCGACCGCCCTCGAGCACCAATTTGTTTTTTATGGCAAAAAATAAATAATTTGGCCCTTGCAACCGTGGGAGACCTCGACGCTGCCTGCTGCGCCGTGCAATCGCTCCGCTCAAGGAATCACAATTCGTTGGCCCCAAAGCCCCGGCCAGCCTCCGATGGGCGCAACGCACCCCTCGCGACTCCCCGCACTGGGGTTATCATATTTAGTTTGCAACGGCTGCTCTCTGAGGAAGGGGGAAACCACCCGCCGGCGCCTAACCTAACCGTGATCCCTCAAAAGCATTGCACGCTCTGTGGGGTTGAGGTCGCTGAAATGCAGGCCAGAGTTTTTGCGAGAACTACGTCGTCGGGTTCGGGAACGGGATACATCGTAACGCTGGCAAGATGCCGGTGCAAACGTAAACGAAGCGACGGTCCCCCGATAGATGCCTTCAACGTGCGGCGGAGTAGCTTTCCTTTCGGCAGCTGCTAGACCACACCGCTAGCCGCCAGAAATCATTGAGTCTCCGTTTACGTCACGTTTCACGTCACTCCGTTCTGTGTCGTCATAAGAGTTCTCCATGTCGTCATAAGATTTCTCGAGTTTGAATCGGAGCGGCAGGAAAATATTTTTCAACTTCGAATCCAAATTTCTTTGAAATAAATGCATCTTTCGCCCCCGGACAACCGTCAACAAAGCCATTAAATGCCGAACTATCAGATATTGCTAACAAAAAAAATTTGGGTTCTCCTCAGTGTCCCTTTCAACTAACAGTGGCCGTCGGGCGTCACCAAAGCCGTCTTCTCCCGGTTTCTCTCAGCAACTTCGATTTGCCGGTGCCCGCTTTTAAGATCCAATGACGAGAAGTATCGGGCGTCCCACAATCGGTTGAGCGCGTTGTCTATCCTGGGCAGTTGGTAAACGTCCTTTTTGATCACGTTACTAAGTTTCTATAGTCAACACAGAAACGCAGTGTTGTCTTTTGTTTTTACAAGAACCACAGGCGATGGCCATGGGCTGGTGGACGGCTGATTGACATCGTCCGCAAGCATTTCGGCAACCTGATTCTCAATGGCTTATCGCTCCATCGGGTAAACACGACAGGGGCGCTGGCAGACGGGTCGCGTAGTCGCATCAGTGATGATACGGTGCTTGGCGAGTGGAGTGCGGCCAACCTTCGAGCACGTAGCGAAACCGTCCGCAAAGTCTGGCAAGAGGTCCGACAGAAGATCCTTCTGAACAATGGCAGGGTGGGATTTATTTTGGCTTAGTGAAGAACGTGGTGTGGGCCAGCATTGTCTGGAGTGGATCCTCCCATCGTGCACAAACCTAGGACCTCAGCAACGTCGTGGAGAAAGGCAATAGCCATGCCTTTGACGAGGTGGTGATATTCGTTGGAAAAGTTGGTCAGGAGGATGTGGGTACGGCTGTCACGTAGTCGAATGAGACCTCGGGCAGCGTCAAGGCCCCACGCAAACAGCAGTGGAGTATGGCCGTCCGCCAGGCCCTCGTAGTCGTCAAATAGGGCGTTCCGCACGAGAACCAGGACACTGCACCGCGGCGGCGGACCGTGACGTCATTTTGACTATGCGCAGAGTGTTTCTGCAAGGATCTCAGGAGCCAAAGCGGGCAACGGCCTGTTTCGTCGAGAACGTCACACGTGCGTCCTTAAAGTCAATCACAGCGCCGTCCGCCAGCAGGAAGTCGATCACCAGAATAAAGTATCTGGAGCACTCTGAGAGCACGACAATTTCACCAACGTACGTCACCACGAATTCCAAGTCTAGCCGTGTACTTGCCAACAGGGGAAATTGGGTAGCCACCAGCGGTGCGCATGGGGGCCCCCTCCACGGTGTCAGAACCTTTTTAAGGTCTCCACCAAAGGCACGGCTCGTAACAGAATAATCAGCACCGGTATCGAGCAGTGCGGTAATCTCAGTGCCATAAACTGTCACCCGCAAATTGGATACAGCATATCAGGTACTGTCGCTGCCACTCTCTGTCCAGGTATCGTCGCCTCGATGGTTTCGCGATGCAGAATCTTTACACGTCTCGACGTCAGCGGCCTTGAATGCAGAGGTCGCTGGTGTTAGTTTTCCTGACGCGGACTGGGAGAACCACGGCCAGCAGAGCTACTCTGGTAGCCGGAGCTGGAAGCACGATAGCGAAGGGGCGAAGGCGAACGGCACTGGCGCCTTCCAGAGCAAACACGATTCTGGCGCGCCCAGAGATGCTCCGCAATCACTTGCGGTCGTTCACCGTACTGATGCGACGGGACGGAAACCGCGAAAACCCACTTGGTGGTACGTACAGGCACGGTAGAGATGACCGGGCTCCCCACAGTGGTAGCACAGGGGCCTACGGTCCAGTGTACGCCAAAAATCCGACTTCCGAGGACGTGGCTCAGCTGTAGCAGGTGCAGTTGCAAAATATGTGGCGGTGCTACTGACGGGAGACGTCGAGGTGATACCGTAGCCAGGTAAGGTTGCGTGATGTGTGCCAATGCTGTTCATAGCAGGCGTCGGAGTAGCGAGACCGTAGCCAGCCGTGCGACATACAAAGGATGTCTATGTGGGTTTATGATCGAACTGGGGCTGCGCTTTGGGAACAGCAGGTGCCTGCGCAACCTGACGACTTCTGTCAGCGCTGCCAGCGGCGCAGGCGACACCTGGGGCAGACTGAATCGTTGGAGTTCCGGACAACTAACCGAATCAGTTCGCGCAAGGTGTCTGCACTGCCGTCGAGGCACGACGAAAAGGTTTCGGGCACAATTCTGTTGATGTCTCGATTGCACTGGCGGCCCGTTGTTGGAGCGTCATCTCCATGGTGGTCGCCTGGCGAGAAATTCCGCTACAGTGCGGGGTGGGCTCCGTACGAGGCCTGCGAAGAGCTCCTGCTTAACCCCTCGCATGAGATGGCGAAGCTTCTTCTCCTACGTCATGTTGGGGTCGGCACGCTTGAATAGACGGGCCAAGTCCTCGATGTACATGCGCACACTTTCATTCGTGCGCTGATTTCTGGAGTGCAGCGCAGTTTCGGCCTTCTCCCGGCGGTCGGCGTTGGGGAATGTAGCCTGGAGATTCCGGCAAAACGTCTCCCAGGTGGGAAGGGTAGTCTCGTGGTTTTCAAACCACGTGCGGGCAGACTCTTCCAGAGCAAAATATACAATGTGTAGCTTGCTTGTCGCTCTAGCCATTGTAGCAGGCGATCCACTCCAAGGTCGCCAGCCAATGCCAATCTTCAGCGTCTTTGAACGCGTCACCGTGAAAAGATGACGATGTTCGCGGTGGGTGCCAAAGTATCGGCGCCAGGGGCCGGTTGTCAGTGGCCATGGCAGTTGGACTCAACGGGCTAGGATGGGTCGGCGCTGGGGACCTGGAGTCAGTGGCCATGTCAGTCGGTCTCGATGGCTGAGGCTACGTAGTTATTGTGCGCGGGGGAAGGGGCCCAAATTCAGGCGACTCTCTGCGGATACGACGGCTGGGTCGCTGGTGGACAGGTATGAGGTACGTAGTGATGCTGTGCGCAGTGCGGTAGTCGGGAAGAGTACCCAGCACTGCTCCACCAAATCTTACGAGTAATTCGAAGGAGAAACTCCGGAAAAGACACGTAAAACTGCAGTGGTTCCTAAGTGGTGCGAGCGCGAGAGCGAGAGAGGACCACCTTCTTTTCTACAAAAGCAGGCGGTTCTACTTCTTCTACAGTGGCACGTATCACTCTCGAGCACCTAAACTTTGCATTCTTTATACGCTATGAATGTCAGTATTGAGCAAGGGATCATATATGTTAGAGGTATATTCAAGTGTGGACGTAGTATATGTTGAGTACAACAGCTGTTCAATTTCTAACGCTTAGTGTTGCGGCGCAGGAACTCTAATGTTCGCCAGGATTTGGCGGTAGTTTTTTTTTTCATTATGGTGGTGCCATAATACGTCGGTCGTAAAAACGACGCGAAGATACGTACATTCACTCATGGGAATTAGCTGAGAAGTATTTATGACATACTTGTAACCGTAGGCGGATCGCGTTTTGTAAACGGCATATACACTGTTTTTTTTTTTGCAAAGTGATATGCATGCCCAAAGTGCAGCACCAATCAACGACTCTGTTCAACTCCTGTTGCGAAAAACTCCACAATCATGTCGCTAAACTCGATAAATCACACAATCGTTTGCGAACAAGGGCACATGGGAAGAGAGATCAGCAGCTATATCATTCGTATAAACAAAAAACTGCAGTGCCCCCAAAACTAACCCCTGGCGAACTCACGATCTCACCTCAATCTCCTGACAACTTTTATTATTATTAACTACGTGGTGACGTCTATAGCACAAATATTATTTCATCCAAGAATTCACCAAAGTCAATAATTTTATACCATGGAAGTTTTATAACCAGTAAGTGATGAGGCACAACATCGAAAGTTTTCTGGAAGTAAAAAAAAAATAACATCAGCAGGGCAGCTCATGTCTAATGCACTTGCTAAATTATGTTTTAGTTAAGCGAGTTGATTGACTGATGAATAGCCACGTCTAAAACGATGTTTATTAGGGCTTAGCAGTGCGTTGGTATCGAGGTGGTTCATAATGCTATCTGGCCTAATTATTGTAAGCTACTGTGCACCATGGCCTAAATATCTGGAATGCGCATATGGATAACACCTTTCTTGACAATCTAAGCTCTCTGGCAGTACAGGACGGGAAGAGGCTGTTTGATTCTCTCGATAATCCGTCACTGGCAAGCGATAGTGGCGGCGGCTCACCAGAATAGGGCTTCACCCGCCCACAAATTTCTTTCATAAAAACTAAACCTCGATTTTCTGTGGCTTTGAGGAGTTAAGAGCTCTGTAGCCGAGATTTACGCTGCCGAAGATTGTGGTTGGGGAGAAGGCTCACTTGGCACCTGCAATTAAACAAAATATATGAAATGCAAGCACTCTTCCTCAGCGTAATGGCGCTCGATCTTAGACATCTGAAAGTGTTAATTCCTTTTCTTTTCTCCAAAACAGTAACTAATCTCTAGTATAGAATGACTTGAACCATTAGTAGAGGAGTGAATTTAGAACTCACTGATTGTTCAAAAAATCTAGGTATGGTAGAGGATGGAGCGATGGCGTACATTTAGATCATTGGATTGGCGTGCAAGAGGGCCATACGGTTCTAATTATGGTACCACCGCCGTTCTAAGGTTAATACATCATCATCACCCTGACAACGTCCACTCCTACACAATGGCCTCTCCTATATCTCTCCAATTAACCCTGCCCTGGCGGCCCAGCTGTGACTTTCTGCCGCCCCTTGCTACACTTGCCTTCTCTTAGAATCCGATGCTTTACTGTTAAGAACCATAGGTTATCTTGCCTTCGCTTAACATGCCCTGGCCAAGCACAATTCTTTCTCTTGATCTCGACAAGGATATCGTTAACCCGCGTTTGTTCTCTAATGTAAACGGCCCTCTTCCTGCTTTTAGCACAACATTTATACGGGGGTAGTTGGTTCATTTTCGAGGGACGTCAGAAACTTCGCAAAGAACAGGATGTATAGAAAAGAACACGCATGTCCTTACCCTAATGGTCGATAGACATCAATTCTTTGCTTGCGTGTTTTTTTGTTTTCAAACGAAGCGCTAGACATTGGTATACATGAATCACCCTGTCGTATTCGCCTCGAACGCTAAAAAAATTATAAATGAAATTCTGCACGCTGTTTTGGTTTCGGTTTCATCAGCCGAACGATAGGTGTGACGTCTAGTTGTGGTTAACGTCACGTGAGGCACAAAAAAAAAACGAGAATATAACTGCTGTACGTCCATTGCTGTAATTCTGGCTATTGAAGCAGGCTGGTTTGAGTAGTCTAACTATTTTAATCATGTAGCAGCGCTTATATTGCCATTTTTAGTCTGTTAAAGGACCTAAACATCAACTACACGTAAAAGCCTTCGTTCGGCTGATGAAATCGAAATCGAAACAACATGAAGAAAGAAATTCGATTTTAAATAATTTAGAGGTCGTAGGCGAAAATAGCATGGTGATCTATGTATTCTATGGTTTAACGCATCATTTCAAAGAAGAAAACATGCAATAAAATTAGTTGTCTGCAGTCCTTTGAGCTGAAATCTTTTCGTTAGCCTCCATTTTCTTGCCTAATAAACGAGTACTGATAACGTGCAGCTGCTATGTACTTCTCTTTCGAGGGATATTGGTGAACTGCAATTTATGAGCTCAGAGAACCTGCCAAATAAGTTCATGTAAAATAAAGGTGCGGAATGAGCCTGGGAGCATATTCCAAGCCTCGATGGTATGAGCGCTAAAGCTTTATTTAAATGCTTTGGTACGAGCATAAGAAGGGACGGGGTTAAGTTCATGGAAATGTCTTGTGGTGGTGGGTTGAGATGGAATAATAAAACTTGCACATCAAAGTCGATAATTATAGTGTGCAATGCGATACAGAAATTTCCTAGATTCTAAATGGTGGCGCCTTGATCACGTAGGTAGTTGCAATAAAGGAAGGGCGGAAGTTGGCGAAAAATTGCGGCGATAGTGTTGACAAATGAAGTGAGCGGCATTTTTCTGAACACTTTCGATCTCTGGTAATGTCTTTGAATTTGTGAGGATTTCATATAATGCAAGCGTAATCCAGTACGGGACAGAATAATAATTGACACATTTATAATTTCACTTCTTTTGGAGGTTCAGCTAACGTACGTCTTTAATATCCTAAATTCATTAGATCTTTGCTGCAGAGGAATTGAATGTTTCGACTAAGATAGGTTCGCAATAAAAATAAGGCCTAAGTACTTAAAATCGAGCACCAGTTCTAGTGAAAAGCTATTAGATGAATATGTGAAAACAGAGGGCGAAGAGCTGTTACAAAAAGTCATGACTGCCGATTTGCGAAAATTACTGCTCTGCAGTCATTACTCTATTGAGAAAATGTAGTAAGGAATTTGTTAAGACGATAATTATCCTCGCCGGAATGAATGATGTCATGCAGAACACAGTCGTCGGCATACAGGCGAATTTTAGAAGTGATATTATTCGGCAGGTCATTAATGTAATGTAAAAAGGGAAAGGGTCCTAAGACGGAACCTTGAGGCATACCGGAGGAGACCAGAGCCACATAAGAGTCGCCTAAATTGAATCACACGTACTGAGAGCGGGCAGAATCGAAATTACATTTTAGATGTCCAGTTTACCAGACACCGGTTTTTTTAATATGAGGTTTAGTTTGAACAAAACTTTAGAATGCATTACAATATCAAAAGCCTCAGAGAAATCAATAAGTATTGCATCAACTAGATTACCACAAAACAAGTTAGACGAAATGTCATGAGTAAATTCAGATAATTGTGTCATTGTGCTAAACAAACGTCAAAAGCTGTTCTGAACACTAGATAAATGTTGTTTGTTTCTAAAAACTCAGTGATATGTTTGTGAATGATCGGTTCCAACATTCTCCATGATGATGATGTTAGGGATATGGGCCTATAGATGCACAAAAACGGTTTTTCACCAGATTTGCATAAAGGGAACACTTTCGCCAACTACCATGCCACAGGAACAGTACCAGAAGCAAGAGATGTATTATTATGGTGTGCAAATAGTGAGTTGTTCATAGTGAAAAACGAACTAAATGCATTAGGTATGCCGTCAGGGCCATCGCATTTCTTAGTGTCCAAGCCTAAAATAAAATTTAATACCCCCTCTAGAGAAAGTTCGATATTTTATAATTGAAGAAGTACTACAATAACACGGTAATATATGATTATCATGCATATAAACAGACTGGAAGAGAGGTGTTGAAAGCGTCTGAAATTTTCTTTGGGCACTGAATTTTCTTATCGTTTTCTATGAACATATTGGACGTAGAGGCTTTTGGCAAAACTGTGCACCAAAACGTTTTAGGGTGATTGTTTAGAAATTTTTTTAACTCATTGTGAAACAAGAAGTCTTTTGTCGACTTGATTTAGGTGCGATGTTTTTCCTTTGATTGCTCAAACCGAAGTATGCTCTCTGGATTTCTTGTTGATTTCGAACGCCTAAGTGTTTTCACCCGGTGAGACAAGTGTAAAATATCACGATTTTTTCATGCCAGTTTGGGATTTTTCTTTTTTGTCTTACGCGGCACGAACTGGTCAATACATGTTTTAACAGTCTCCTCAAAACAGTTGACAAGGGTGTTAACATCATTTGATGAACTCAACACTAAGAAGTTATCAAAGCAATCTGCCAAAAATTCAGTGACTGAAACATCCCTGCTTTGCTAAAATCGCGTATGGAGGAAACAAGAAACTGCAGTTTAGTAGTGGCACATGGAATACAGACAAGAATTCCTTTGGGATCATAAATTTCATCAATAATTTATTATTTATAAACCTAATTAATTATATCATAAGATAGAAAAACTAAATGCAGAAGTGCATCAATCCGAGTAGCTTCATTAATAACCTGGGCAAGCCCGAAGGTTAGCGAAAAGTTAAGCAGTGTTCTACACACACCTGTTTCTGTAACGAAAAACTGCATAGACGTCCAATGAATGTTGAGTGCATTAAAATCACCCATACAGAAAAAAATTAGAAGTAAAGTTATTTGCGAACATGAATTGAAAGAGGCTGTGAAGGTTATCGGTACTGGAGCCTGGAGGACGGTAAAAGTCTTTTAGCTCTTGAACGTTTCCAGGATCCATTATTTCTGGGAAAATAAAGAATTGAATTGAATATAACTACTCAGCATTTAACCTGAATTCGCGTGCACCAAACAGTTTCAGTGTACTGAACACGCGTTCTGCCCCTGTCGCAATACCAGCGGACCTCAGTAGTATTACACGAGCTGCGTAGTTTTGTTAATTGCAGTTTGAGTTAACTATTTAGATTGCGTTAGCAAGGAGGTACCGAGTTCAAACCTCAGTACAAACTGGTGTCCAACAATGATCCATCAAGTACTAGATTTCTCGAGGCATTATAGCTAGGCCCTTTTATGGTGAAAATGATAGGGTAATAGTCTTCTGCAACCTCTTCCCGCTTCGGCTGTTCAATAATTCGGAGTGACCAAAAGTCTGTTTGCAGTAACGCCGATTGTGACTGTCTAAAAAACTGACCGAAGAAGCGCAGTAGCACAGCGCTCTACGACTTTATTGAGGCATCTAAGGAAATATTTTCTGTCGCACTGCCTAAATCTGTATAACATTGAGCAGATTTTTGGCAATATTACAAGAGCCAGTGAACGGTCGGCTACCAGGCAGGGTGGAGGGAAAGCGTTGCTGCAACTGCCGCTGTAACTCTCGCAAAATATTGGTGATTCATCCAATAATTATTGCGGAGATTGCTCGTAATTCGTGTCTGCTGTGACGACCATAATACGGTGAGTGCTCGTAAGAAGTAGCTTCACTGAATCCGACACCTTCAATTTTAAAAGAATTTCATAATATGAGTATCTCACTATGTTAAAAAACAATAAAACTTCAGCTGTTCACGATTCATGTGACCCTCAGGAACAAAACGATGTAAATACGTGCTTGTAAAAGAATATTCTGGAAAGCTAAACTTCATTGTTGCCTTTTAAAAAACATGATATCATATACCCAGCTTAATCAGCGTAGAGTGGTCAGTCGCGCGTTACAAGTGGTGCATTTATAGAAATTAAAAAAATTTCTTAGAACTTCGTCCTGAATTTTGTAGTTCGAAACTTCTCGCATTGCAAGCATTTTTGGTGCAGTTGATTTGAACTCGGCGAAAACACTGGGGTAGCTCGGAATTCCCCAGTTAAAGCTACAGCGGCTGAAGTGTGCAGAAGCCTAGTTTGCGAGGATGTCCGCCTGTCAAGCACAGGCGGCCTTCCTTCATTTCATTGGCCTCAAGTTGCGCGTTTCACATTTCACTACAACGGCGCAATGGAATGTCGTGGTTTGTGAGCTTGGCCTTTCTGCTTTTTGAGAGCGAACACCGAAGCACGGCGCTTTTCTTAACGTCGAGGTGGTGCGAAAGCTGTGCGTATAATAAAGCTTGCACTTCCCATCAGCGAATCATGAAAAAATTCATCAGTGTCATTGCGGACGCGTTCAAATGAATAAGTGGAGACAATGGAGGGAAAAAATTCGGAAAAACAACTGCAGGTGAAATAGAGAAACTACGCACCGCAACCGAGTGTAGATCATGCAAACAGCAGTATCTTAATTTCGACCTTGTATATCTTTTATATGCTAATAAAACTAGATGCATAGTAATGGTATTGTGACCAATTGCTTTTTGTACATGTTCATTTGCTTTTGATCACCTGTATTTGGTTTTTCAAATCGTTAGTATTAAGCTGAAGCAATTTAAGTCATATTCGGTTTCTCGTTTTTTTTTAAATCCAAGAGATTTAGCATACACTTGGAAAAAGCCCGCTTATTGGCTTTCATAATAAAAGTGGGGCATTTTAACACTTCATTTTAACACTCGTCTCCTGGCCGCTTCTTTCCAGCTCGTGTTCCAGAAACCTGTGAAATTTTCATTATTTTTATTCATACTACTATGCATCTCAACGTACAGAGGACTTCTGGAATTCGCAGATGCTAAGGACAAGGGTCTCACGTTTGATGGAGGTAAGGAATGTTATAAAAGTAATTCATGATTTTATTGAAGGTAGCGAATTTGTAAAATGCAATTCGAAATTTCTCCATGATGCCTCCGCTTAACCAACAGGGGCTCTGGGTTAGTGCGGTCTTCCAATCCTTGCAGTATGTCCTGTCTACAAACTGATTTAAGCCATGTACAGTTCCCGCAATATTACTTCGAATGGATAGATTTTTTATTAATGCGAAAGCATTTCTGGGTGATGTCGACGGGGTCGTGTCACCAAAGCGTGTCAACAGAATATGTCCGCAGTTATTGTGACGTTCTCAGAAGAGGTAGCATCAAACTAATGGCTGTGATCGACAGAGGACGACGTGAGAAGATGACGGGCAAACATTTTGATGTCAGTGGAATATTTAGTTAATCAGTTAGGTCCAATAAAATAAAAAAACATTGAAATAGCGCATACTTCGATATAGGGAGCGGACGGGAAAACAGCCGTGGACGAGGCGACGAGTGACGAGGAGACGTCAGTGCTTTCACATTCCTCCAATACGGCTAGCCGCAGTAACCTCTAATGTTTTTACCTTGAAGGCTACATCGGCTATAGCCGGAACTAATTGATAAGAAAAAAAACTAAAACATGAAATGAACTGCACATTGAAAAACAAGGTATAACGCGACTCCTTGGAAGCCTTTTCACTCGAATAGAAAGTTAATACATTGTACATTCATCAAATGCTATTTTCCTCCCAATAGAATTTATTATCTCTTAAAATTGGAGCTAGTGAATTGTGATAACGCCACACTACACTTTCTTGCGCACAATGCAATTTCAGCTCTCAGCTTTATTCAGTTTGTCAAAGCTATCGAATTTCTACACTGGTATCGTACAGAGAAACGAATATATTTGCAGGCAGTTCAAAGCGTGTAGAGAAATTGTCAGGCCAAAGTATATTTAAAATAAAGATTTTTTTACCCTGCGGATCAAGATACATTAGGGTCATGCTAGTTACCAATAGCTCGCCTATTATATTTGTACCATGTGACATTATTGTCTGAGATACATATGAAGTGAAAATTTAACAGTTTAACTGGACATTCCACGAATACGCGTTGAAGCTTGAATTATTGCAAGATAAATTTATTTCAGGGAAATATATATTTACTCTAGAATTTGTGCTTCATGACTGAATGCAGTTTTAAGACGTTGGGTGAAACATAGACATTGAGGCTGCTAATGAACCGATACCCGATTTCGAAGCCCGTGTCAGTATATAAAATCACTTGCGAATTTCAATTTTCGCCTTTTAGCTACTTAATATGCAAGAAGCTCTTCGCCACTCCCCAAATTTTCATAGCTTTAAAATACGATCACAAAAGATAGCAACATTTTAGTAATGTGGGGCTGCCTTCCAAACAGCTGCTATTCATCGGAGGTGGCTTCATGCATCCAGCCAACTAATTATTGAGGGGTCCGTGCTGGATGGCGGGAGAGTAAATAGGAATTGGAGAATACGTATACACTAGGCTCATATTTATGGCTCTTACAAATATTACACACAGTTGGCTATATACCTATGAAACACTCCACGAGGTAATCCTCTAAAGAAGGCTACGTTAGAAGCGTTTCCGACTTACAGGCTGGAGTCGGGGCGCGGCTTCCGCGGCAAATGTTTGCAGCGCACGTCTAGAACGGCGACGTTTCGCACCAAATTCTTGATCCGAAGTTTTCAAGGGACCCTCCCAGAAGGGGCAGCGAGATCGTGTAGTCAGTATCATTGTGTGGCTGGCCGCAAACAGAAAACAGAAAACCGTATGGTCTCCAAGCGGCGAACAACGCAGAGGTTTAGGTCCCTCTTCTGCCACTCAGCGACCCTGACTGAGATAGTCATCCCCGGCCTAAACGGAGCTGTCGGTATGCGTGATTGTCGATCACGAAGACACAAAAGAGGTAACAGGTTTTCCGCATTTTCGCTTCATAAATGGTGGCCTAGGGTTGCCGCGAACATAAAACTATCCGTGGATGACCAGGAAGAATTGTGCGCTGGCGTTGTAGTCATGACTTTAGCACACCTCGCATAATTAAGGCGCCCGTGTCATCCGATGAGGAGTAAGGTTCGAGGGCACCCAACATTTTCGTGCACCCGGTCCTCTGTGATTAGCACGCTGGCGGACCTTAGTTCACGCTGACATGCCTTTGTTGGAAAGTATTGGTGGGTCTGCCTTCTCCAGACCGGCGCGAATAGCTGCTCCGCACTGGTTCCACGATGACTTATGGCCGCAGGGTAGCAGGCAGGAACGTAGACAATGACAGGATCTCATGGCGGCTTCACTCGATTTCAACATATCGCTCCTATCTGATCCAATATCTCGAATAAGTGGCATTACATACCACAGCGCAAAATGCCCGGTGGCATAATGCGGGTTGTTATGTGTACCAAGCATATTTTTCCAGCACCGCGAAAACAGTCAGTTCATTTGAACGAAGCTGGCCTCCATAACTCGAATGAGAATTCTCGCATAGTAATGCAAAGCCCCCTCAGCTGCCTTAACATCTTTTGTTTTATGAAAATATCAATTCGCGTCGCAGCCCAGCAATTCCAAGACCGTAGAAGAGAACCCTCGTTCTGTAGTGGAGTGATACCTCTCAGATCTAGGGAGGCTTACCTAGAACAAGCATACGTAGTTACGCAGGATGTGTGTCAGGGAACGACTGTGCCCGGCCATGTGTGACAAGCCAGTTTGTTTTCCTAAGCTCCGGTGCGTCTCTATTGTCTGCTGCAATCATGGCTACAATACAATTGAAATTTACAGAAATTAACAGCGCACATGCCACATATACAGAGCAAATGAAAGGAGAATATTCACAACTCTTTACAATAGATCTCGAGCTTGGCTTCCACCTTTGGCACTCACTAGATTCAGGCTTGCTGTTCGTGGGCGGCTCGGTCTCACGCCCAATGCGTGGCCCTCGCGTCTGCACTTTCCAAAGGTATCTTGAAGAATGCTCAATGAACGTTAATCACATACCGCACTTCGTTCATGCTGTTATTTCGCTGAAATCATTGTCAAGAAAAAGTTTAAGCCTTGCTTGCAGTCCGGAATTTTCGCCGAGTCTGTCGCTTTTTTTAGTTCCCTTTGGGAACTCCGTGCCCTCAAATTCTTGTCATTCCTTGTGCCAAGCGCTTACCGCACAATGGGCTGCCGTAATGGCGATATGGCACCCACTCCATGGAGGGGACGTTATCCTATAAATAAACCCGAAACGTTGCGAAATGGAGGAAACAGAGGAACGACAAAACGTGCGCTCTCAGATGCTACTTATTACTCATGAAAATAATACAGAAAGTGAAGCCGCTAGCTGCAAGAAATAAATAGTCAAGTTCTCGAAGGAAGGGTACGTAAGAAGAGCCTCTGACTGAGAAGCTGGTGGGGACATCTTCACTGTGTAATTTGCATGTCTTCTCTGTGTAATTAGAAACGGTGCTGACCACTACTTGTGCTGTCATCATTTGGGAATAAACTTTACACTGAGGTTTGTTGCAAAGTGAACAGCCGCTCAACCCGGAAGTGGCAATTTTGGAAGAAGATAGAAGGCTGCGTAAATTTTAAGCAATCCAGTATGCTGCACTCGGTTTTTCTAAGAGCCAATCCTTCAGCCGGCAACTTTGCGTTGAGATGTTGCAAGGCATTTTGAGAATAGCTGTTACATTCGGCACCGTTTCAGAATAAGTTAGGACGAGATTAGTAGGTTTTTGCGATGTAGGCTGTCCATTTCTTTTAATAAGAGCCTTACGGTGCAGTACGCCTACCCGTTTTAAGGCGTCGGCAGTCGCCTTTCATGGATACTTTCGTTAAGTAAGAGCTTCTCGATGTTTTTCGCAGTTCTGGTAGGAATCTCGTGGCTCCCAGCATATTATTTCAAAGTGGACAGCTCGACTGTAAGGAATCGCTGTTTTTAAATGTTTCATGTTGCTACTGTTAAAATGGAGGTGTTGATGGTAGAGCCTAGGATTATTGTAGAGGCTTGTAAATCGTTTTATATTGCGCGTCCACACTGGCACACCAAGAAAGCTAAACGTTTAAGCCTAATAAGAGTGCAAAAGTGAGATTGATGGGTTGAAACCGGTAAATTCTGCAATTTATGTGAGATGTTCTACCCCCCTGTGATCACAGAAAAGAAAGATATAATCAATAAATCTGCTGTAGAAGACTGGTTTCGAACGTTGCTCTCTATGAACCCGGTTTCAAAAGCAGCCATGAAAATATTAGCCGATTTTGGCCTGTAGAATTTGAACTAGCGAGACCCTGGTGTACATCGCTAAATTCAGAGTTGATAAATTAAAGTATGAGTCGCTGCACAGTGCATAAATTGGAGCTAGCAACAGGTCTGCCAAAACAGTGGGCTCAATAAGCTTTCATTAAGGCGTGGTTGACACCTTTCATATGGCATGTATTTGTAAAGTGAAGCGACATTTTGTGTGACAAGCAGGGAATCGGGCTGTATTTAAGTTATTTCATATCATTGAGGAAATGACTGAAACCCTTTAGTAAAGAAGAAAACTTGGCAGGAATATAAATAATGAGTGACTCAACATGAGAGCCTTTCCGTAAATGTTCCAAAACCGGATACGATTTGTCGGCCTTGGTTTTTCCGTTCTGTTTACTGCTCTAATGTACTGCACTTTTTTAATGCGTCAGAAAGTGATTACCCCAAGCTTTGAGTTTACCCTCTTTCACTTTGACACAGGTATCACCACCCATATATACATCACACTGCTAGCGCTTTTATTTGGTGAATGCCGGTCTCACGGTAGATGCATTATTTACACTGACTATTCTCTCGTCGGAATCATTTTTGTCGTGAAAATTTATAGACGTATTTTTTCGCCTTTAGGGATTGTATTCTGAAGATTGTGAGACCCGCTGATGTGGTCTGTCGTACTCGATTTTAACGGCAAGGTGGACAACAAGTACTTGAAATGGATTATTAATTAGATGCCTAATATATTTAAACGAATTAATAAACATTAAAGTTTTGATGTAAATTGAATTGGGAAATTTATGACCGTCAACGTCCAAGCTGTGCGCAGTATTTAAATATATTTCAATCGAAATTGTGGTTCAAAACATCGAACGTCAAAAGCACGTATTTCAAGTTAGGCTCCGTCGGCATTGCGATATTAACTAATTATAAAACGGCATCGCTGCACGTGGTGTCGTCGCCGAAACCAAATTAACTGCTACAACTTCAAGAAATACACCAACTGCGCTAGTTGTTGATGCGAGAGACACTACTTTAATAAAATCCAATGCGGCAGAGTTCAGTCAATAAACTTCAAAATATATACATTTTTTGACGTTCGACATTTCAAGAAATATTGAGGATTAAGAAAATTCAAAAGCAGTTCTGTCCTTCGTTGTTGACGGCGATTAATTTCGCAATGTGTCCCTCCCGGCCAAAATTAAAAATAAAAAGCTTGTTTCTCATTAAACCTAATTAGACGTCCAATAATTATTCTATATGTAGTACCTAATGCAATCCTTGCTGTAAAAGCTAACAGCCAGCAACGATGTCTCACACAGAGTGTGGAGAACAAGAATATCTCCAGAAAAGTGCCCCGAGCGAAAAACCCAAGCGACGATGATGAGTATTGAGAGGTGAAAATGAAGTCGCAGCCAGATAGATGAGAAAGACGAAGGCACGTGCAGTGCTCACACAACTACCCACGTGGTTAGAACCGGCCAGCCAGGCTGCGATTAGTGTGATGCAATGCGCCGAAGGAATGTCTTCTGACGGGAAACGTGGACAATTTCAGTCCCGCGGTGGCGGCGGGCTGGAGGAGAATCAACAGGAGTGGTGCGTGCGATCCGACTCGTAGACTACGTCGAAAGTGTATTCTTGTAGACGAAAAACCCGGCGGCCAAGATGTCGAACCGAATTTTTGGAGCTAGACAACCAGAATAAATCATGGTGATCTGTGGTGACCGCGAAGTGGGGGTCATAAATGTAGGGGCGGAATTAATAAACTGCCCAAACGACGGCAAGACGTTTTTTCTCACTGATAGTGTAGTTACGTTCCGCAAAAACTCTCGAAAAGTACCATTTCGCTGCACAAGGACAGCACCCAGGCTGTGCCAGCTAGCGTCAGTGTGTGGTGTAGTGCGAGCAACATAATCGAAGTGGCCAACTACCGGGTATGTGGTGAGAGCTCGCTGGGGGCTTGGAAAGGTACTTCCGCATTGCTCTGAGATTTGAGAAGCTGATTCAGTGGCGCGGAGCGAAAATAAAAGGACAGCTCTAGAAAACTACTCGTTTCTTTAGTCCGCTGGGGATGAGCAAACTTCAGGACAGCGGCAATTTGTCAGGGTCAGGGCTGATAAGAATGTTGATTTCCTCCCTGGTGAAATTGCGCTTTTTGGTATTGAGTTGAAGGTCAGCGGAAGCGAGGCACGTGAGCACTTCACCAAGGTGGCGTAAGTGGTCACGAACAGTCGAAGAGAAATTGTCCCCGTTGTCCATGTAGCATGAACAGGTTTTCTATTTCAAGGTGTGGAGGACTGCATCAATCATGCCCTCAAACGTAGCGGGAGCATTACACTGTCAAAGCGGCATAACATTAATTTGGTACAGCCCGTCGAGAGTAGCGAACGCACTTTGTTCCGAGTCTGCCTCAAGCATGAGAGTCTGCCAATAACGGGAGCGAAGATATATGAATGAAAAGCATTCAGCTCCCTGGAGATAGTTTAGCGAGCCATCAATCAGGGGCGAGAACACAAATACACAGGACGTACGCTAGTACGCTTGTCCCTTGTGTTCACCAAGCGCTAGAAATTATTAGTTCAAACAATATCCAACAAGCCCAAGTTTCTGCCTTACTAAATATTAATCAGGGGCATAGTTAAACGTCTTTGCGACTGATCTTGATGAGGGCGCGGTAATGAACACATAAACGCACTGACCCATCCTTCTTCACTAAAACCGGGGAGACCAGGGACTGGCTGAGGGGCGAACAATGCCTCGGCGGAGCATGTCGCTCACATTGTCCGCTGTGAGTTTCCGTTCAGATAAAGAAACGCTGTACGGGTGCCGGTTGACAACAGCGGTACCTTTGGTAACGATGCGGTGCTCGGCAACCGGTCTTTCTCAAGGTGGCAGAAGTCACATAAAACAGCTTGGTGCCTGCGAACCAAGTCAAGTAACTCTTTGCGTTGGTGACGCAGGGAGGTCCGGGTGGATCCTAATGGACAGGGCAGAGAGATAAATTCTGCTACAGGTTCTGGCTGGGAGGGGGGCACTGTAAGCAAGACTAGGGAGACCGAGTAAAGACCTGGAGAGGGAGGAGGGAGGGCGATCATAGAAAGGAGTGAAGGGGGAGAGGAGCGCGTTGTACGGCGATCAACACCGCGCACGGTCCCACGGGGCGGTACCTAACATTCTGGCTGTAATGACGCTTCTTAACCTGTAGCTTATGCCGTAGGATGGTCCTGTCCACCAGCTATCTGCGACAGTGTGGTGGTGATGGCACTTGCGGGGAGAAGCCTAAGTTCCCACTTGCGACCACCTGATTTGACACTGATCAAGTAGCCGTATTATTCACTTCTCCAGATGGGGATTCACAATTCAGTGACGCGGATTATTTCAGAAGGGTATATGCTTGGGCTTGTTGGTTCATAACTTCAAGGTGAAAAACCTTGAAGCGGATTATTTACTTTGTGTTTGCGTGTAACTTTAACATCCTCTCACGTTCATGAAAACATGTAGGAGAGTGGGGCGAAACACAACATTTCCTTTTGTTGTGCCCCGTAAGCCGCAAATGAACTACTATATTACATTATTTTGATAGGCACGTTCCATGACCAGCCACGGCATTTTAGTTCAAATTGGACTAGAATGTTTTTCTAAGCAGGGTGAAAAATTGATAACTGAGCCTTCGTGAATAAGTACGCGGGTGGAAACGCTCAATATATTCGGCACGCCCGCTTTTTTTCTTCCAAACTATGCGTCTCATTTAAACTTGCATCCTATTGTAACATCATTGTTTAGTTACTCTAAATTCTGATTGGCTTTTTATTATTGAAATTTCAGGGACTTTTAGTACTCTGGTTTGTAGGATTGAAATATTTTAGCAGCTGGATACTTGTGGCGAGAAACAAGGCGTGCTGAGGTTCTGGTGGGACTAAAGTGAATATCATAATTTTCTTGCTTCTTCCAAAGATCTACCCCGGCTTTCTCACTTCTTGAGATGGTCTGAAAGTACAAAATAAAATCAATGAATTCCGAATAGCGTGCAGAAAAGAGAAGGAAAGCTTTGTAGAGAGGGGAGCAGCGGCTGTGTCATCAAGAGTTAATTTTAAAACGCGTCTCAATTTACCCTTTTGCACGGTCTCATTTTTCCCTATTGGGTGTGTCAAAATATGTAATTTTGAAGTTTAAAATTTTAATAAATATTACAGTGTAGCCATTCAGCTCCAATTTGCATATTTAGTGGGCGTGATGCATGGAAAGAACGAAACATTTCGACAGTAATTGTTTGTTTTTTGCTGCTTGTGAAAAAAATAGCGGGGGCGATTTCTGAAATTTATTTATCGTTTTTCTCCACAATTCCCTAAAATATACCATCGGTGCAGTCCTCATTCAAACCCTGAAGCATTTCCAAGCACCATACCAACTCGTCGCGATGAGACCCGAGGAGGAAAATGGAAGCCGAGCATCTGTTTGGGTCTAATTCAATGTCAGTAATGGGCCGCCGTGACGAGTCGTTAAACCTAGAGTTCTCGCCATGATAGTAATAGCTGGTGCTGTCCCATATTGGAAACTGCATCTATTTAAAAGATAAAATGTGTACAACCCATCTGCTGCTGTCGTCAAAAGTATATAGAGGCCTTCAACTACTGGAGCCCTCATATTTATTTAGTTAAGTACAAGCCCACACATCCTCAAATTTTCAGTGCTGCGTCTGAAGCAATCTAGGTCGCAATTTTTGCCCAGCTTTTTGTTCGTACTGTCTTTTCATTCAAGCATGATTACTATAGCATTTTTGTTTCGAGCAGTTGATAAAATATATTGCGACCAATTCTATTTAAAACTGCACAGTAAAAGTCTTAATATATTTTGAGATTGCCTTATTTTGGAGACAAGTTAACCAAAAAAAATAAACAAAACACAGAACGCTATGGCAGTAGCCTAGCTCTAAGAAACAAGGAAAATATACAGGCTTGCTCGCGGGGGACTTTTCCACAGTTCAGAAGATGGCGGCTGTTTTATACGCAAGGAATAAATGTTGGATTTTTCGGTTTCATGTGAATGTCCTGATTTTCTGATTCAGAGTGTCATGGCTGCTAAACCCTCTCAAACAACGTGTTAGCAGCCGATTTCTTTTTTATATTGTAAGGTATGATTCATGTTTCCATTTTTTTAGAGGGCTGCCACTATATCAATTTCCCGAATACAATACCTACATCTGGTAATTCCTGGGATTCAAACTGTGTCCACTACTATTGTGACACGAAACGGAGGACGCTCATGCTCACAGGGTAACCTTCCTTCAGTTGTACTTTATCAAACTTCAGTTCTGCGCACATATTGACCAACGAATCTTATTTTCAGAACAGCACCGTTTCGCCTACAAGATACAGTCATCAAACGGGTTTTTGTGTTTCATGCTAATCTCCTTCCTTTCTGGCTGATTCCGTGCCACTAAAGGCCTTTCATGGCGTAATATATTCACACAATATAGGTGGGCTGAAAATAAAGGGTGTAAAGGAAGTAAATAATTCCTACAAAAGAGACCACAGCAACCTTACTGTAGAAACTGAAACTGTGAAACACTCAAGTAGAGTTGTATGAATTTTTTTATTCGCGCTACATCATCAGCCCAGGTTATTAGAGAATAATTACATTTTGCTTTTTTGTTTCCGCGAATTCCTGTCTTTTGCTCTCTCCTAGTTCAACACCAAGTTGTTCAGATTGAGGCGGGTCCAGTTTAAAGACTGGTGCCACAAGGGCAGGTTCGTGCCAGTGGGCTCAAGTACAATACAGGAGCAGGTGCTTCCCCATTTGGCTTCACCAGCTTCAAAACACTATCATCTCTAAACATATCGAAGGCCGCTGTTGTAGCCTCAAAGTCTTTTTGCTAGAACGACGGGATCTGAAAACCTCCTCTTTAACCTCCTCCTAAGTTTACATTCCAGCAGCGGAGGAGTGGTTGCAAGCAATTCGCACACATAAGAATCAAACTATGTTTAGCAAGAATGGAGCAAGTGTGTGCATAGGAATCTTGCTTTGGATTGAGCACCAAAGTCAATGTATTATCTGCAAGGGTGGCATTGAAGGCGGCGTCAATCGGATGAAAGTCTGTCTCTGGGCGGACGCATCACTGATAAATAAGCAGAGATGTTTATCAATGTTGGTGCAGTTTGTCAAAATGCACTTTGCAATATGCTCATTGCCACACTGTCTACCCCTTCAATGTAATAATTCTGAAATCTCCAGCAATGTTGCCGACCCCGTTAAGCGAAGCTGAAGAGACCTTACAGCGTCCCTCATTAGCGCGCTGAGGACAGCCATCTTGCACTCAAACAGTGTGTTAGATCTTAGTTTGGCGTTTGTAGAGCGTCTTCGTTTTTGGAGTGAAAATTCATGTTTATTGGCAGGGTTTATTATTGCTGCGAGCGCTGTTTCAGATTTAGACTGCTGTGACGTTCAAAACGATTTTTTTGAAGGAAAAAAATGCGCTACACTAGGAAAAAGACGACAAAACAACACAAGAGTTCTTTATTCTATATTCTGTATTCAAGAGTTACCCCGCATTTGCCCGAAGGTGTTATAGAAGGGGCTGGTGAGGATCAGGGAGCAGTAGATGTGCTGAAGGATGGAGTGGAGATAGTGCTAAAAACTAACCACCGTGTATACGCAATGCATTATGACCTCGACCGTACCAGAAGCATAAAAGAACGCTAAAAGTATCCTTATTCAAAAGAAAGGAGACCACAAAGACTTGAAAATTTACGGGTCGATCTGCTTACTGTCCATTGGCTACAAGGAATTTAGTAACGTAATCGCTTATAGAATCAGGGCAATCTTAGACATCAATCAATCGAATGATCGCACACACTATCGTAGAGAATATTCCACAATAGATAATCTTCACGCTATCAAACGGGTGATAGACCAACCCCTATACCTAGCCTTCTTTGATTACGTGAAATCATTTGACTCAGTGGAAACCTCGGCAGTCATGCAGGCATTGCGGGAATCAGAGTGTAGAAAAGTCTTATGTAAACATACTGGAAGATGTCTATAGCAACCGCAAACCTTTCATATACTCCATAAAATCAGCAATAAACACGATGGCCAGGCGTTGTCTTTTGGTGGTGGAATAGTTCGCCTCAGATCGCGCCAAGGTACTGTTCGCATGTGCGATTACGTGTTCGAGACCTTCCTCCCACAGCACAAGAACCGCACCGACGCCGATGTTACTGGCGTCGGTGTGCAGTTCAGTGTCGGCTGACTCGTCAAAGTGTCCAAGTATGGGCGTACTTTGGAAACGAGTTCGCAGGTATTCAAAGGCTGCTGTTGCTCCAGGCCCCACAAGAAATCTTCGGAGAGAAGAGATGCCCTGTTCGGTCACTGTTCTGGTGCGCTCCATCAAGCTTATGTTTACATTTCGTGCCTGACTGCCCTTTCATGAGCCCACTGGTCCTCGTGTGGATTCCCGTACGTCGAGTGCAAGGTACGGAGTGCGCTGTTTCTGATTTCGCGCTTCCGCAGCCGCCGCGGTGGTTGGCGGTTGGTCCCCAACCACCCAGTCTCCCCAGCCTCACGTTTTGTGAGCTATCCTGGGCATAATGAAAGCCGTTCCTGGGTGCAGTCAAGTGCCGGCTGGCCATCATGTGGTGAATAACATCCTCAAGCCACCATTACTGATGATTGACGTAGCGGGATCTCTGACAACGCATCCTGCGGCAGAGGATGAAGAAGAGGAAGTGGAGAACAAAACACCTCGCCTCAAGGAAATTGCCAAATAAATTGAGAGCGCGTTAAAGGATCTGCAGAGCGAGCCGGAGGATATGAAGTATGATGGAGCCACGTTTACGCTGGTCTCCTACAAGAGAAAGCGACCGGAAGGGATTCCTATAGTGTTCCGTCCTACTCAAGAGGGCTGAAGCTTTCGCCAAGTGAACCCAGTGTTTCGTCAGAAATTGTTTCTGCCGCAAAGGCGAAAGTTACGTCATTCCGGGTAAATAGAAATGAGAGCTTCTCTGTGTTTGTTAATTCCTTAGCATCAGCTAAGCCTCTGTTGTTGCTATCCTAAGTGGCTGGATTAGGTGTCAATCCTTCTATTCCGGAGTTCTGCACAAGAAACCTTGGTAAAATCAGCCGTGTTCCTCTCTCATACAGCAGTGAACAACTTCTAGAATTTCTGGGGCATGCCGGAGTGATCTCAGCCCATCGACAGACTATGTAATTGCGTCAAGAGGATAGAGCGGTGGAATCCGGCTTCATTACTAAAATATTCTCAAGTGTAGAGAAGACCGCCCTATGCCAGAGAGGGTGTTTTTGGGCTTAACTAGTCATCCTGTGCAAGAGTATCTTAAGCCAACACTCCGCTGCAACACTGTCAGTGATTCGGCCACGTGTCAAAGAGCTGCCGCGTTTCGCGCCGATTTAAGTTTTGTTAGGGGAGCCATGAACACACCCAGTGCAAATCGCTTCTGCAACCGAAGTCCGCCGTTACTTTCTCAGGCTGTCCCCAAAACATAGTTGCTTCAAACCTGTGGCGTCACGAAATACTTCATGGCAGGTCGCCTCGCAAAAACGCTACTCCTCCAAATCTGGATGTGGTTAATCCAGTGCGCCAGAATCCAGTGCCGCATGACAAACGCCAAGCTTCTAATTCTGCATGGTAAGCGTCCGGGCTGAAGAAGTCTGCTCGACAAAATTCAAGCCATGGAGTGCAGAATTCTACCTCCGGTTCCTCGGTTGTGTCGACCGCTCCCCCATTGAAGAGCACTACTCGGGAGCGTTCCGACAGCCAAGTGAAAAGCCCTACTGCCTCATTTCAGCGTTTTTCTGCTCGGCCAGCACAAGTGGTACCTCAACAATCCTCAGTTGCCGGAGTCAACTCTTCAGTCTCTGTAGTGCAGCCCATTATGCCTCTGCCATTTATTGCAGTTAGAGCCATTCTGACAGCCATTCCGCAAGCAAACATACTCCCGGAGGTGAAGGCATTGCTGTCGGTGGAGCCTCTACTACATTGACTCCTACATTGAGCAAACTTTTTATGAATAACCGCTATAAAAATGTCGCCGTTTTTCAGTGGAATGCAAAGAGCTTATGAGTAAAAAGTGCAGAATTTGGTAGACTTCTTTAGCAAAACAGTTTTCCTATGTCGTGCATACAGGAAGCCTGTTTACGTCACGATTTACGTCTCTCGAACTGTGTCTTACAAACCATCACATCCATCTGGTTTGAGTAGAGCGATTTTGTGTGCGAGGAAGGACCAGTCCTCCTACCTGATCCAGTCCAGTGTTTCTGACGTTCCGCAGTTCGTAGCTTTCAATGTTTCGTTTGATATGGTCTTCGTTACTGTTATTAGTATTTATTTACAAGCATCTTGTCTCGTCTCTGTGATGCTCTATTAAATATCTTTAAAATACCCTCTCGAGTTTACTGATTTGCGGTTATTTTAACGCTCATAATCCAGCTTGGGGTAGTGACCACTGTGACACTTGCGGAAGGGTCCTAGAGTGCGCCGCAGAGAAATGTAACGACGGTTCTCTAACCTTTCTGCGCGGCTTTCGTTATTGGTACTGTTTAGATCTGACTCTGTGCACTGAAGATCTGGAGTCTGATGTGGGCTGGGCCACAGACGCGTAAGTAGTTACTATGCGATACTGGAAAATCACCCTAGCAAAGGATGTGACGGCGCCCGACGTATATATCAACATTAACTCCACGGACACTAGTACGGACGACTTCCCTTCGCTGGTGCAAGATAGCCTGAGTCGTTGTACAAAGTAAGTCCCCATACCTGACGGGCTCAGAAGTCCTGATGAAAAGTATGAGCGACTGATGGCACAACGAAGAAAAGCGGAAAGGGCTCACCGTCGATCCTGGTCTTTAGAATCGTATCGTGAGGCTCAAAGGATTCATTCGTCAATGCGTAAACGTCTGCAGCAATTAGGAAAGAAAAAATGGCGTGATTTCTGCAGTACATTGACCCGTCACGCTTCGGTACCTAGGATATGGATGATGATCCGCTCCTTAAAGGGAAAGTGAAATGGCTTTAAGAATTTGATGTTCTTTAAGAAATCGAATTCATGAGGCTTTTTCGTAAAGCAAGCTAAGTAGTTTTGCCCTAACATTTCAAATAGTGACGTAATCGCTGATTAGAACTGCAATGACAGTCAGGCTTCTCCTCACTGCGCAGGAGAAACTTTTGATGACGTCATTGTTGCCGAAACTTTAGATGTCCGCTGCTTCCGCCCACGAGCTGCCGTGCGTTTTTCAAAACCGCTAACAATGCTTCGTGGGCTTCACCTTCGGCGACGTCGGTTTACTTCCTTAAAACAACAGGTTCATAGCTGGAAGTGCAGTGCCGCCCTACATGACGTCATCGCTGCGACCTGTGCTCGGCGCTGCGCACTACAGAGAAGCCTGACCGAGATATGGCTTTATTCTGCGATGACATCACCATTTCAAATGCTAGCCCAAAAATACTTCGCATGCTTTGCCTGTAAGTTTAACACCTTCCGCCCCTTTAAACTCGTCCAATTCTCTAACCTCTTCACCTGCCCTTTAAGCAGGCCCGTTTCTCAAAATAACACTTTCAGAGCTCTTGCAATGTCACGGGAAACTGTAGAAACAGACCTGCCTGATGAGTTTTGTAAACTTATTTCTTGTCGTGGCGTTTCATTGGTGTGCTAAGAATTAAAAAGCTCAGCTACATATGCGCGGCAAAAAGCTAGCGCTTGTTTCAATGCGTATTATGCCTATTAGGATTCTGTATTCACATTCCGTGAACTTAAAAGTGCTCTTGCGTTGTGCCGCTCAAAAACTGCTGCTGGGCCTGATGCCATTTCTTATGGAATCCTTCAAAATCTTGGGCCTAAGGGCACTGCAGTATATTTGGGGATATTTAACAATGTGTGGTGTTAATCTGGAAAAGCAGCGCTGAACAGACGAGGACAGAGACGAGGCGATAAGGACGGGCGCTGAACTGACAACAAATTTTATTGAAGGGATTCACACTTATAAACGTAGTGTAGCTACGTTTATGAATTTGTTAATGAATGTTAATGAATATTAATGAATTTGTTCCCCAGTCATGGAATATTGCGTTTGTCATTCTCATTTTAAAGACCTCTAAATCGCCTTTGCTTTTAGACTCTTTTCGCCCCAGTGAGCCTGACGAGCTGCTTATGCAAAGTGGTGTAAAAGATTATAGACGCGAGGATTCAGTGGCGGTGTGACGAAAGAGTAGTGTTTTATTAGTTCATGACTACATTTTGTACACTTAGATGCGCTACGGATGCAATTATGGACATAGTAACATGTGTAGAGCATGAGCGTAGGAATGGCAACATCACCAACGCCGTATTTTTGAATATCTAGCGTACACTCGACACTGTAAGTTATATTCATGTTCTCTCAGGTTTGCTAGACCTCGGTGTGAGTGGAAGACAGCTACGTTAGATTTCCCACTTTCTAGACGGGAGGAAAATATTCATGCAGTCAAATGAAGGAACAAGCGCGGAACATAGCCTAATGCAAATAGTGCCGCAGAGCAGTGTACTAAGTCCTTTTCTTTTCAACTGCGTGGTGGCAGACTTGCCACGAAAGCTCCGTTCTGGCTTACACTGTTCGTTATACGCCGATGATGCATGCATTTTGGTTTCTGGCAAGACTGCAAGCCTCATTCAGTGTGCCTTGCTAGAAGGCCGTAATACCATTGACTGCTTTAAAAAAGAGAGAGGTGTGGTGCTCTTTCATGCAAAAAACAGCCGCTCTTCCTTTTACTCGTAAGAATCTGAAGAATTACTGTCTCTGCCTCAATGGTCAATCTTTAGCGTCTGTTAAGCAGCACCGTTTTCTGGGCGTAGTTATTGACAGACAACTCTCTTGGGCTCATCATATAAAAACTATCGAAGACCAGCTTAACTCTGTTGTGAACGTGCTACGCAGGCTTCCAGGTACGGCTTGGGGCTGTTCTTCGCCCTCTCCGCTTATACTTCACAACGCATGTATTTATCAAAAAACTGTGTACTCCTCACCGATACTTCACGGTCTGTTGCGAACCTCCGAGGAGCGAATGCAAAGACTGTTAGCTAGGTGTCTCCGTGTACGTTTGGGAGTTCCTCGAGCGGCTTCTAGCACTCTGGTAATTTCTGAGGCACGGCAGCTTCCGTTTGAAGTGTTATGAACAACAGAGGCACATTTTCCGCCTTATGACTCAGCATGAAAGGCACACATAAGCTTTCGCGCTTCATTAACGGGGTGGACGTCATTTACATCGAGTGTTTCAACACCACCTCCAGCTTCTTCCGAGTAATGAATTTCGGAAACGGGACACAGAAAATCCCCCATAGATGTTAGTGACGCTTACAATGCAGTTGTCTGTTGAAGACAATTAGAGAACGTGACATGATGATATTCGCTGCTCAGCAATTACACTTTACCAGATACACATGCGGTATCCCGGTTATATTCATGTGTACATTGACGGTTCCAGTCTTCAAAATTCATCAGCACCCGCATTTGTGGTTCCGCACCTAAATGAGCGACGGGCATGTAAACTGGCTCACGCGACAAAATCAACGACTGCTGAGATTTACGCTATTTATTTGGCTCTCTAGTTAATCTCCTCGGTGCGAGACCCCTGTATGTGGGTAATCCTTAGCGATTCGCAATCCGCACTGAAATCACTTGACAGTGCTAGTTCCATACCATGGAAAGCTATAGACTGGTATACGAAATTCTCAGAGAATTCTCCAAGGCTACTAAAAGGCTGCATATTATAGTTTTCCAGTGGATACCCGGACATTGCTTTATTCCTGGAAACACTTAGGCGGATGCAGCAGCTAGGCAAGCACACTCCAATGCCCTCACTTCAGGCCTTTCGTTTTCGAGAGGTGCATTGCGCCGTTTCTTGAAGACCATGCTCAATGAAATAAACGAAAAGATGTGGTTTGAGCCAAACAACACCGGTTCTGATCTGCATTTCATCGACCAGTCGCTGCTGCTTAATATTCCATTCTCCATCAGCCAAAGTTTAGAAACGCTCCTTTACCGCTTGCGTTTAGGAACGGCTTACACAAAGCACTTTCTTCAAAGAATTGGCCGCGCAGACTGCCCACGGTGTGTGTGTGTGTGGTCAATAAAACGAGGATGTGGCTCACTTATTAATAGATTGCCGAGTGCACGACAACCGCTGACCGTGATTGAAGAGAGACTTCAGCGCTCTTGACAAAAGACTCTTTGTATGAAAAAGCTCTTATGCCCGAGGCCGACATGTGAGCTGCAAAAGCGAGCACTTGTGGCATTGATAGCATTCCTTGAGGACAGCGGTATTTCCGGGAAGCACTAGCTTTGCAGAATTTCACTCAACGCTAGTGCTATTAGCTCTGTGTGTGCAAGTTTCAAGATCTTTGTTACTTGCTTTTGCTGTGTTTGCAGCAAACTTATTTGTTTTTTTTCTCTTTTTGGTGAGTGAGTGCTTTAATGGTGTTGTTATCTACTTTTGCTCTCTGTACTGCAAATCAGGTTGTTGTTGTTTTTCTGTTCTCGTTTATTCATTTCCCTTATGTATATTTTATTGTGCACTATTCTCTTAACATTCAAGATGTTTTTGTTTTCTCATTATTGTTACCTTTACTGATGCTTGTACTGTTTTACATGCTGTGCAATGTTTGTGTTTGTTTTATGTTCTGTAAATCGTCAGACCAAGTGGTTGGTACGAATTTGTAAAAAGGAGTGGCCGGATGCGCTATGCAGCACGATCCTTTCCTTTACTTTTCATGACAATAAAAAATGATGGGTGTAACGTTAAAAGCCCGGCAGCGGGCAGAGTGGGTGAGCGAACAAACTCGCGCTATTGATATGTTATTCGAAATCAAAGGAAGAAATGGGCTTGGGCAGTGCATGAAATGCGAAGGCAAGATAACAGCGGGTCCTTAAGGGTAACGGAGTGGATTCAAAGAGAAGGCGATCGTAGCAGGGGCGGCAGAAAGTTAGGTGCGCGGATGAGATTAAGAAGTTTGCGGGCCCACCGTGGCGCAGCTGGTAAAGGACAGGGTTAGTTGTAGAGACATATGAGAGGCCTTTGCCCTGCATTGGGCGTAGTCAGGTTGATGATGATGAATCAACCTAGAACCGTAAGGTTTCATTTTTCGTTCCTAGCAGAAGAGGCGAATCCCACGGGATCGTCGACGGTTATATCACGTAGTACTGGAGCATTTCTTGAACTCGCGGCGAATGGCATCACGTTCCTTCGAAGAGATCCGATGAGGCGGCTGAAATTACGGCCGCTGGTTGGCGTCAACTATAGTTTGATGCTTTGTAGGTGGTGTCTGCCTAACCTTGGAGGTCGAGGCAAATCAGTTGCGGAAAGACTGGATACCGCTTTCATGGCAACGTTTCTCATTGGACTGAAGGTTCGGGTTCACGTCAGTTTTTATGCGAGTGGCCGGTGCTTCCACTGACGCCGGGGCTTTGGAAAAAGCTTGCTGTCGCGCGAATTCACTGAGTTCATCAAAATACACAATAGCTGTTCTGCGAGGCAAACACTAAGTTTGCAGCCTAAATTGGTCACCAAGAGTTTGGTTCGACCTTTTTTCAGGTCAGCAATTCCGCGAGCAAAACAGACTTGCCGACCAAGAAGCAGTGACATGTTGGTTTTAGCGATGCCTCGAGTTCAGATGCTGTTATCGCAATCTATGGTAATAAACATGCTGGCTCTTGACGGGATCAATACGTGGTCGTCAAGGATGCGTAACTCAGTACCGCGTGGCTCGGGATCGCCGTCAACAGGGGGTTGATTGGAAAATGACACGACCAGCTCCTGAAGGTTGATGACCGCACCGTACTCCCGAAGGAAATCCAAACCGAGTATCAGGTATTTGGAGTACTCGGGCACCTCAGCAAAGCAACCAAGGAAAGTAGCACCGTGGATTTGTATTCGTGATGTGCAGACGCCAATCAGCATTACCACATGGCCTACACCAGTGCGTACCTGCGATTTAGACCAAAGGGTCAGAACCGTTTTGAGGGCCGTGGGTAACAGCCTGCTCACTACAGAAAAATCAGCGTCGGTATCCACAAGTGCGGTCATATTGTGGTTATCAGCAGCTACTGGAATTTCGGCAGACGCCAGTCTGTCACAGCACATCATTGTCGCTGAGGTCGTCGGGTCAGTTCGTCGTATGTCGGACCGTCGCAGCGAATCGCCGATTTCGGCAGAAACCAGTCGGGCACAGAGTATCGTCGTTGTGGTCAAGTTGGGACTGTGGGATTGTAGCCGCGTATCGTCGGGCGGAGGGTCTTGACTCGGTTCAACAGCGGCTGTCCTACCCGCAAAGGACGCCGTCTTCAGTTTTCCCGATGTGGGGACGTGCCTCTCAAGTGGCCAGAAGACGAAGGGCGGCTGAGCCAAGAAAACCGCTTTAGGGACGGCGACCGGGACTGAAGTCACTGCGAGGTCGATGGCTGCACGTTATCGAGGCACTGATCGATATCCCGCGGCCGTTCTCCGTAGCGCGGTCCAGATGCGTCAGGAGAAAACCTCCTTAAGCCCATTCTGTGGTGGGGGCAATGGCAGAGGAAGTGGCCGGGTTCCCCGCAGTGGTTGCAGTGAGGCCTATTGTTTAGCATATGCCAAATGTGCGCTTTGCTCATGGTGGGCCGCGCCTCCTGCGATACGGCAGGTAGAGCTGCAATTGGGTACCACAGAGAAGGCATAGAAGTGACGACGGAAAGACTTGCACCACTGGCCCAGGACGGCGTCGCAGTGCTTCACTGTAGGTCATAACATAGGGCGCCGGCTGCGAAGCTAGTGGCGGTTGAACAACTCGCAGGATTTCATCTCGGACCACATCCGTTATTTGAGCGTGCTTGCCTGTGGAACTTCTAAGGGAAGTATCTCAAGTTCTTCGCACACAAGGCTCCTCACAAGCTCTCGAATATCCACAGTGGGTAGCAAGTAGGCGTACAGTGGTGAGCGGCTACTACACTAGCCTGACGACCGTAGTGCGGGCCCCGTTCTTGCAGTGAAGGTTCCGTGCTCGTTGCTTTCTTGGAAAATTCGGCCACCGTTCATGGCGGGTGAGGTACCAGTGCGGCAAACAACTGGTCATTTACGCCGCGCATTCAGTGGCGTACCTTCTTGGTCTCGGGCATACCAGGGTCGGCGTCACCTAAGGGGCCCATCATGTCCTCGATGCCTTAATGTCATGCTCTCGCTAGGCTGCTGCGACCTCGATTGCAAGGCAATTTCGGCCTCCCTCTTTCAATCGCTGGTGTTGAACGTGGCTAAGAGCTCTAGGTGAAAAACCTCCCCGTTAGTTAAGGAAGCTTCGGGGTCCGAAAACCACGTCTTGCCGAGTCCTGTAGTGGGAAGTAGACGTTCCGTAATTTGCGCTTGCTGTTCCACTCGCTGAAGCCTGCCACACTGTCAAAGCTGGCCACCTAGTCTCCGACGTCCTCAAACCTCCTTGGAACAATGGTGGCGACCGAGGTGTGTGAAGGGCGAACGGCAGGGCATTCCCGGAATGTGACTTGTCTGGCCAACCGTGGTGGACGTCATGGCTCTTACCAACGTTGTGAGTTGGCCGAACTCCGGTTGTAGGCTTCACAGACGGCTGCTCGTTTGTGGACTGGTGTTGTGACCACGCATTGGGAACGGACGTCAAGGGTGTCCCCGAGGTCAGCGTACACGGGCCGCGACCCAGCACTTCCACGAAATATGTCACTGAGAATCGCTTAACGCACGCAGGGCATTATACTTATACGCGCAATACGCTTTTGGGAGGCGCAAGGCAGCAGGCAGCTCGAGCGAGGAAGACGACAGAACATCTAGACCCTAAACGGCTCAATGCTTGCGAAGTTCCGGATAATACAGTTTAGCCTCAGTACGGCGCCACTAGAGGAGTTAGTAGTGTGGCAATATGTTTGGTCAAGATCATCAAATCTTATTATACTATGGACTTCAAGCGCTTATTGGAACAGATTGTGCTGCCAAAGATTTATTGAAGCCGCGAATATCCGAATAGAAGAGGCTAAAGTGTGACATGCAGCTTATATTCTTGAGTAGTGTGTGTCAAAAGATATAATACAGTACCAAAATACGTGCAAGCGAAAAATTAAGCATAATTTTATTCCTGCCGATTTGTTTAGAAAATTCGAGCACCAACGTGAGAGTTAAACAAGCCGTTCTTTTGGGAATCTTATTGTACTGTGTCATTGCTTCACTGAGAGTGACTCTTGAGAACTGTACCACTTTTTTATATTCTCCTTCTGCCTTTATGAACTTAGTCAAAAAATTCGAATTACTGGCGTCCTAGAAAAAATAACCGCATCTCTATGTGGTACAGATATTTCTGCGTATATTATATACAGCTCTGGCGACCACATTCGAAATGATCCTTGTAGGCGAAAAGAACTCCGTGCTTAGCGCTAGATGCATTCCTCACAAAACAGAGGACAAAATAAATGGGTTGTATTTAGTTCCTGTGCAGAGAAGTCGACTCGAGCCTCCGTTCAGTAGCTTTTTTAATTAATGCAAAAATTTTCTGAATAGTTCTTGGCTCCTCCAGGTATAGCTTTTCATAGAACTTTATATGCCTTGTTCGCGTCACGTGATCACACGAGATATCTATGGGTATCTACGCTTTGCCGGTTTAGGAAAAAAACTGCTATACAACCAGTTAAGATTACTAGATTTAGGCAGTATTAATCTTAGGTTTTGAAGCTTCTGGTTCCCGCTTAAACCTTCAAATAATTTTGAAGCAATTTAATTCTACTCTTTTTATTTCCTCTTGCAGGTGTCCGCCTCCTCCTGAATACGTATACACTGATTCATTGTCTGGATTCAATGTTTACCCGCATTGCTGCAATTCCACGTAGAGTAGCCAAAACACCTCAGAAGAATCTAATAATGTAAAACTAGGTCTCATTTAGCTAGATTGCAGGGATATAGCAATTGATGTGCTGATTTGTTTATTAAATAACCCTGAACTACTTCTTGTTCTGCGTCTGGGCTAATTATTTTGCATGTAAGCACATGTTTATGTATATTGTATTATAGACACCTTGAAAGCACGACATGATGCTGTCGCGGGCCCGTCAAGAAGAATAGAAAAAAAATCCGTGTTGACCTGCGCGCTTTTAGGATTGTCACTGAGATGTGCCTCAGAAAAAGGTCAGGATGGTCGCGGTTTGGGAACTCGAAGATATACGAATATTTATACTGTGACTCAGGTGGCCGTGGCAGCGGACGCAGTAACACAAAAAAGCAGAGAGACTCATCAGAGTTCTTTAGTACATTCCTTGGTCTCGGCACACGACTTGAATACGGACGTGGCATCCGAATATTCTGCTAAATTAGGTTCCTTCTGTAGGGAGAGCTACACTACACCAGCTCTTCGAGCCTTCAGCGTGGCACTCCTTGAGCTCCGTGGTGGCGCCGTGATCACGTGGCCACGGTTGGCCACGTGGTGCTGACCAGGCCGTGCTCCTGGCTGTGCGGCGCGCCGGCGAAACCGAGCTGCAACAGCTGTGCGCATGCGCCGTGTCGAGTCGAGGAGAGGTAGAGGGAGTGAATCCACGTCTTGGGACGAAGATAAAGAAGGAACGCCCCGCGAAACGGAGTGGTGAAAGTCAGAATTTGCAATTCGACTGAGCGAGTATCATTCGGCCACATGCAGCTCTCCCGTCCCTCCAGGTTTAACCAGAGCTGAACCATAGGCAATTTTTATTATTACTTCTTTTATTAAACACTGACGCTGACTAATACAGCATACCCCTAGATATAAAACTCATTTTCAGGCCGCCATGGCCACTTGCCCTCTGCTCTGTAAAAAGCTTATGACGTCAGTCTGCCTCAGCTAGGTTTTACAATGATAATATTTTAATCTGCCACTTGTGCTACCTTCTGATTAGCAAGCAATGCTAATTGCTCCTCACAATTGAAAAAGTAATAAAAAACGGTTTCCGCAGCGTATGGCTACTTGTATTGATTAGCCTATCAAACTGCGCGTCTGGTGAAGTGTGATCAGAGTAGATATTGAAATCTGCAGCCGATTTAATAAGACCTTTAGAAAAAGCTTTTAATTTATAATACTTAGCGCGATAGATCTACAGCCAGTCGGAGATCGGCCTCTTTATCATAAACTTTTGGAACTGAAACTTAGTGATGTTGTGTAATTTACTTTAACAGAATCGTAGCTGCATTACCAGCCGTGAAATCCTGAACTAAGAACTGCACAAAAGACATACTTCCAACTCTTGTAATATAGCCAGAAAGGCGGTTATTTCTTGGAGTTCTGAAAGGTTACAGTTGATCGGTTCCATTTTCAAACCAGCCTACTGTTATAGAACCACTTATTGTCGCGCTATCTTCCGCTGAACTGGTCTTTACGATGCCCAAAACGCTTGCTACATGACCCACTTCAACATAATTTGAAGCGGCGACGAATAGAGACGTGCAGCATTCTTAAGCTCCAAAATAATTTCAGCAGCACTTGTGACCAGCGTCCTAGAACCAAAGATGGCTACCTACCATTATTTTTGATGTTCGTCTCTCACCCTCATTTTATGAAATTACCTGCTCCTCCCTCAGCCTCACCCTCATAATCAGCGCTTTTCAGATTCGAGTTATTTTTCCTTGTTGCTGATGCGTGTCGATGTTAGAGTCGCAATCCACGTGAACTATTGCTCACTACGTGCGCTTTTGGCTGTGTTGAACCAACGAGATCTTGATTAGCACTCTAAATTTGAGCAGCCAATAATTACCGCGAAAAATAAAGCGGAGACTACTCTCATGATGTAGCGGATTGCCGGTAAGAGCCCTGTCACCCTGCTAGTCACGGAACCTGCATAAACGTCAGAATAATTGGTGCAGCAGAAGGTGCAGAAATGTTTTTTTCTCACAACATCCTTAGTAGCAAGCCAGCGGCGAGTGGCGGAAAATTTTCAGCCATGAAGTTCTTTCGGTGCACTGTTTTGATTTTCCAGGAAATTCCTCCGGCTGCAGGTGAGATATGCACTGTCATGATAATTCAGGCCGACTTACCTACCGCTGGTACACTTCGTGAGTTTAGAGGGGTTGGAGCGACAAGCTACTCCACCTCAAGTGCAGAAGAGTTAGGTTAGGACGGTTTATTTGAGGTGATGATAACGTCTGATTAGACACAAATCGAAGGTTTGGGCCATGCATGGACATCAGAACACAAAAAAATATTCTGAATCAAGCTGTAACAAAACACTGTCTGACGCAGAGCTGTAAAGTATAAACGTTATTTCCAAATAGAAGAAACGAGGCGAACCCGACTGTGCAAGTACAAAGTCACATCGATAAAAGGAAAGACATGGTATAGTGAAAATAACACAAGGTTTACATCCATGTAATGGCCGAGAAAACATGCATAAGCTTACACAATGTTATGCATTTGAATGAAGAAATATAATAATGTACAAGACGAGATACAGAGAGAGCCAAGGAAAGCTGCACGACTGTAGGAGCTTGCTGAGGAGCCGATATAATGTAGCGGTTACCGGTGAGGTTCTGTCACGCATATTCGGAGCCACTGTCACCGCATTGGACGTATTATAACCCGGCCAGAGGATCGCCTGCCCGCCATTTTCAAAGCTGGATTCACACGAACTCCAGTTAGCGACTTCCTTCAAGCAATCTGTCCGATTCGCGTTTTTCCTTCCCCGAGTTTCCGTAGTAAAAAAATTCGATCTAAAAGGACAGCGCGTGAATGCTGTAGCGAGATCTCAGAAGCCAAGCTAAAAGATAACGGAAGAAACAGGACACAGTGAAAGACGACACCCTTACGGAAAGGCGCTGGCTTTAAACTGAACATTTAATACGTAGAGCAAGGGCAGAACCCGAGTAAAGAGACAAAACATATGACCGCACAGTTGGCGAAAACTTTCAACAACAACCAGAAACAGAACAAAACAAAGCAAAAATACAAAGAAAGCTCAGCACGAAAATCCAAACCAGATGGGATTTCTGAAAGGCCTTTAGTGAAAATATTTTGCCAAAGCTAGGCACCCTCAGAACATCAAAAGCGCGGAAGATAAAAATTAAAGTTAATGCCGAAAAACGAGAGCACGCCGACAGTAAGCGGCCTTGAACGGCCTTGAAAGCTGTGAACAGCGAAGACTAGAAGAGTAAAGCGCGGAAGAAGTGCAGCAATAAAAAAAACCTTCAATAGCCGACACACGAATTTGACATTACGGAGGAAAGAATTTTCCAAATATGGGAGTTTTAAAATTATCCAAATACCAGTGAAAAAATGTGGCGCAAGCTACATATTGAAAAGGTGGGAACGCGCTACCTTAGCTCGACAAATTTCGCGATCATGAGAAATCAGAGATATTTAACCACGGTACACTACAAAAAAAAATCGGAGCAGGCCAATGTGTAGCGCGGTAAAACCGATGCGGCTAAGGAGCAAGAATAGTACGCCGCGCCGCGGGACGCGTGCTGATGCTGCTAGGAGTGTGGCGTCTGCTTGATGCCAGCAGCTTTCCTAGACTATCTATTGACAAAGTGTTAAGAACGAGTGACATCAGAGACTTTAAGAATAGGGCGTGGTGCTGCAGCGCTGTGTATGCGCATATAGTAAAGACGCTGCAAGTGAGCCCGCAGCTGATAGGAACCTCGCGACATATAATGCACCTTCGAGGTGATTTACGTACTCGCACTTACGGCGCGGAAAACGGTAGCAGTGGCGGCAAGACGTACGTTAAGGTAGAGAGATTTAGCAAAGCGCGATCAGATATGTGGTGGAGGAGAAGTTTAAAAAAGCCTGTATATTACGGGTTGTAACCAATTTCAGGAATCTAACCAAAACGGGTAAATCTAAATAGGGAATGACGTGGCGAGCTGTGGGAAGAAAAATAAGTGAATAGTTAAAAGATTATATATATATATATATATATATATATATATATATATATATATATATATATATATATATATATATATATATATATATATATATATATATATATATATATTGTGTCGTAGTGGAGACGGCAGTCGAAGAAGCGATGAGGACGGACGAAAGGGTCTTCTAAAAGAACTGTTTATTGGGCTGACTTGCACCCAAAATGGACTGAATCACTCGGCGGCGGCGAAGCGACAAGCGTGCTCGGCGGTCGTCGAACAGAATGCCCGCCGCTGTCGGCCGTGCTCAATTTAAAGCTGATAGCGAACATTCGAGATAAAGGGCGCAAAGTTACTAGAACATTCCGGAACAACGTAGAATCAGCTTTGCCTGGCTGCGATCAATTGAGATAAATCTAGTCGCGTCTTGCGTCGCAAACAAAGCGATAAGGTGGTGTCGCGGCAGCTTTGAAAAACGAACAAACTCTGCAAATATTGGCGGCATTACTCCCCTCTCAAAGAAGCATCAACCCGATGCATTAAAACAAATAATGCGACTAGTAAGGGAAAAAAACGGATCTTGCGAAAATAGAGCATGGAAATGCAGCGGCCTTTAGCGCGCATAATACGGCTTCAGACGGACTACATGGACAACTTCTGGTCGTACGCGGCGTCGCTGGGATGCAGTCATTGCGTCAGGGATGACTTCATAATCCAGTTCACCCAGCCGACGAAGAACCTTGTACGGGCCGAAATAGCGGCGCAAAAGCTTTTCACTCAATCCACGGCGGCGAATGGGCGTCCACACCCAGACTTGGTCTCCTGGCTTGTATTCCACGTTGAGTCTTCGTAGGTTGTAGCGTCTGGCGTCGGACCGCTGCTGATCTTTGATCCGTAATCGGGCAAGCCTTCGAGCTTCTTCTGCGCGTTGAAGGTAGGTGGCAACGTCGACGTTTTCTTCTTCTGTAACGTTGGGCAGCATGGCGTCTAGCGTGGTCGTGGCATCCCTGCCATGGACGAGCCTAAAAGGCGTCATCTGGGTGGTCTCCTGCACTGCGGTGTTGTAGGCGAAGACGACGTAAGGCAGGATGACATCCCAGGTTTTATGTTCGGCATCGACATACATAGCGAGCATATCGGCGATGGTTTTGTTCAGGCGCTCGGTCAGTCCGTTGGTCTGCGGATGGTATGCAGTTGTCCTCCGGTGGCTGGTTTGGCTGTAGCGCAGGATGGCTTGCGTGAGTTCCGCCGTAAATGCTGTTCCTCTGTCCGTGATGAGCACATCGGGGGCGCCGTGTCGAAGAAGAATGCACTCCACGAAAAATTTGGCCACTTCTGCTGCTCTTCCGTTCGGTAGGGCTTTCGCCTCGGCGTAGCGGGTCAGGTAGTCGGTCGCTATGATGATCCACTTATTTCCAGATGTTGACGTTGGAAAAGGGCCAAGCAAGTCCATGCCAATCAGCTGAAAGGGTCTTGAGGGAGGTTCAATGGGGTTCAGAAATCCTGCTGGTCGTGTGGGAGGAGTCTTTCGTCGCTGACAATCTCGGCATGTTTTCACATAGTGTGCGACATCGGCAGACAGTCGGGGCCAGTAATACTTGTCTTGAATGCGGCGGAGGGTGCGAGTAAACCCGAGATGTCCAGCTGTCGGCTCGTCGTGTGAAGCCTGTAGAACTTCTTCGCGGAGACAAGTAGGTACAACAAGGAGGTAGGCTGTTTTGTTCGCTGTAAAGTTCTTCTTCACAAGGACCTCATTCTGCACACAGAAAAAAGACAGTCCTCGCTTGAATGAAGCGGGGGGTGAAGAAACCTTGCCTTCCAGGTACTCGATGAGGCCTTTTAGGTTGGGGTCCGAGCGTTGCTGCTGAGCAAAAGAGCTTGCGCTGATGGGTCCCAGGAAGGCGTCCTCATCGTCGTCCAGCGGCGGTGAATCTACAGGGGCTCGTGAGAGGCAATCGGCGTCAGTGTGCTTGCGTCCGGACTTGTAAACGACGGTGACGTCAAACTCCTGGAGACGCAGACTCCACCGAGCGAGTCGGCCAGAGGGATCCTTCAAATTAGCAAGCCAGCAGAGCGCGTGGTGGTCGCTGACCACCTTGAACGGCCGTCCGTAGAGGTAGGGGCGGAATTTCGACGTAGCCCAGATGATGGCAAGGCACTCCTTCTCGGTGGTCGAATAGTTAGCCTCGGCCTTGGAAAGGGAACGGCTAGCGTATGCGATGACCTTCTCCAGCCCGTCACTTTTTTGAACGAGAACGGCGCCTAGTCCCACGCTGCTTGCGTCGGTATGAACTTCAGTATCGGCGTTTTCATCAAAATGCGCAAGGATCGGTGGGGACTGTAAACGACGCTGAAGTTCCTTGAAGGCTTCTGCTTGCGGCGCTTCCCATTTAAACGGCACGTCTGCCTTCGTCAGTTGGGTCAGGGGCTCGGCGATGCGCGAAAAGTTTTTCACAAATCGTCGGTAATATGCGCATAGTCCGAGAAATCTGCGCACTGCTTTCTTATCGGCCGGCGGTTGAAACTGTTCAATAGCAGCTGTTTTCTGCGGGTCTGGGCGTACTCCTTCCTTGCTAACGATGTGGCCTAGAAACAGCAGCTCTTCGTAGGCAAAGTGGCATTTCTCTGCTTTCAAGGTTAGGCCAGACGACTTGATTGCGTCTAGTACTGTTCGAAGTCTTTTGAGGTGCTCTTCAAAGTTCGAGGCGAAGACAACGACGTCATCTAAATATACCAGACAAATCTGCCACTTCAGGCCTGCCAGCACTGTATCCATTACTCGCTGAAACGTCGCTGGTCCGGAACAGAGACCAAATGGCATCACCTTGAACTCAAACAGCCCATCCGGAGTTATGAATGCTGTCTTCTCGCGAACTCTTTCGTCGACCTCAATTTGCCAGTAGCCGCTCTTGAGGTCCATCGATGAGAAATATTTGGCGTTGCAGAGGCGGTCCAGTGTGTCGTCGATGCGGGGGAGGGGGTAGACGTCCTTCTTTGTTATGTTGTTCAAGCGGCCGTAATCCACGCAGAATCGAAGTGCGCCGTCTTTCTCACTAGAACAACCGGTGCCGCCCATGGGCTGTTTGAAGGCTGGATAACGTCGTCGCGAAGCATTTCTTCGACTTGGTCCCGGATGGCTTGTCGTTCTCGCGGAGACACACGGTAGGGGCTTTGACGGAGAGGTCGGACGTGGTGATCCGTTATAATGCGATGCTTGGCAATTGGCGTCTGTCGCACCTTCGGCGATGTCGAAAAGCACTCACTGTAGTTTTGAAGCAGATTGCGGATCTGGTCTTGTCTGTTCCGGTGCAGGGCTGGGTTGATGTCGAAAGTGGGCGAATTCTCTTGGTCGGGCGGATCTTCTGCGGAGGGGTCGGAGAGGGCGAAGGAATCTCGTACGTCAGATATTTCGTCGTAGAAAGCAATCGTCGTTCCTCTGTTAATATGCCGGTATTCTTCGCTGAAGTTAGTCAGCAGTACTTCGGCCTGGCCATTGCGGAAATGTGCGATGCCTCTTGCGATGCTGATTCCTCGGTCTAGTAGCAACTGCATGTTCCCCTCGATGATGGCTTCAGTGTTTATGGCTTTCGTGGCGCCTACGGTCACGATAACGCTTGAACGGGGTGGGACGCTCACTTCTTCCTCCAGGACACTTAGGGCAACGTGATTTTCCCGAGTTTTTATCGAAGCGATGGCTTCGTCCGTCGAAAGCGTGATCAGCTTGGATCGCAGGTCGATGATCGCCTGATGCTCATTAAGGAAATCCATACCCAAGATCACTTCGCGGGAGCATTGCGGTAGCACAACAAAGGTCGCAGGATAGGTATGTCCTTTGACAGTCACTCGCGCTGTGCATCGTTCTGATGGCGTAATGAGGTGGCCCCCAGCGGTGCGAATTTGTGGGCCGTCCCAAGCCGTAGTGACTTTTCTGAGCTGCGCAGCGAATGTTCCATTCATCGCCGAGTAATCGGCTCCTGTGTCGACTAGAGCGGTAACTTTCCGGCCGTCGATAGTCACTTCTAGGTCGGAGGTCCTGGCTCTTGCATTGCATGTCGCTCTCGGCGTCGGGTCACGGCTTCGTCGCGTATGCGAGTCACGGGTTGGGCGTGTGGTCGGAGCTCCTCTGTTTGGCGGCGTCGATTTCAAGGTAGCTTGCGTCGTGGTCGAGGTTCTCATGTGTGCGACGTCGGTGCAGCGAGTGTCGGTTCTTCATGCGGCGTCGCGGGTGCAGCGTCTTCATGGGGCGTGGTCGGTGGAGGATCTTCGGCGTTTA